>CM076578.1:1535931758-1536489723 GCA_034641835.2 Pinus albicaulis | reverse complement strand
TATTCTATATATGCGTTACCCTGTCAGAAATAGGTTTAATTTAGGTCTTTGTACTTCCTCCATATTTGTCTTCCCCTCTGAGCTGATGAGGAGGTATTTTGACCTGTAACAGATGCCCCCTAAAGTGTGAGGTCAGAGACGAAGACGATGGCCAAAATACTTTATAATTTGTAGAGAGAGAGAGATTGAAAGACTGAGGAAAACCTGAAACAACAACATATGTCAGAAAATATAGTATTTGCCTAGAGTTGGGCATGTCCCATGCTCAGTAGCTTTAAACAACATGATTTCTCTAGAATAGAGATATGAAGAATCTGTCCACCAATAGGCACAATGTGGAAGTGTCTATCATAACAGGATCAGGCTGAAGAAGCTGTCTCCATAAACAATATCGCAGCTTGGGGAAGGGAACACAACTTTAATGGTGTAGCCTTTTGCCCCAAGGTCTTGACCGCCGATTCACTTAAACTGCATATTCCTCAACATGTGAATGAGGGATTTGTCGTTGAACATGTGAGAAATCGTCTGATTACCAGTCAATAATGAAAACTATTAACAGACGCGAAGGTGGCCACCGATAATGATGATGGTCCTTAAGATGCCCAGTACAATCTAGCGAGTGTGAATAAAAGGAGTTGAAGTCGAACACTCGTAGAATCATTTGACCAAGAGCCAATGATGAAGACCCTTGATCAAACACAAGACCACCTGCCACTGATGTCTGCAAGTATCTGGGTACTGATGGGTTTCTGGATCAACTTCCTAGATAAGGTGTTGAAGTCGATAGGAAGTGATCTGTTGAAAGGTAGGCACTAAGGCGTCCTACATCAGTCAACACGAAATGGAAACCAACTGATTTTGTTTATGATTTGAGATAAGGAAGAGTAAATGGGAACGTCAGACGACAAATAATTTCTGGCATAATGAATGGTTTGGTTGATAACAGGAGCAGTAGATAACGAGATCTGCTTGAACAATAGAAGGCACTCTAGCAGGGTACTAGGCAGCTGAAGCGTGTTGAACACAAAAGAGTGTGTTAGGATTTTACCAGTGCAGGGACACTGGGAAATGAAGGCTAATACTCATAGATGGTAGGGTTCGGCTAACTGCGAAAGAGTTTTCTGGGAAGTGCCATGTTCAAGAATTTTGCTGCCAAATCGACCTTTTTGAAAATGTAACAGAGGTAATATCCATTTTGTCCAAATTTTTCCCCGTCTGATTAAGTTTAACGAGTCCATACGAGTAAACTCGGTGAATTTTTCATGTTTAGAGAGTATGAAAAACGTCAGGAAAGACAACTCTGTGCCCCATTTGATTAGGTTTAACGAGTCCAGATGAGCAAACTCGGTGAATTTTTCATGTTTAGAGAGTCTGAAAAATGTCAGGAAAGACAACTCTGTGCCCCATCTGATTAGGTTTAACGAGTCCAGATGAGCAAACTCAGTGAATTTTTCATGTTTAGAGAGTCTGAAAAATGTCATAAAAGACAACTCCATGTCCTGTCTGATTAGGTTTAACGAGTCCAGACAAGTAAACTCGGTGAATTTTTCATGTTTAGAGAGTCTGAAAAATGTTGTAAAAGACAACTCCATGGGGTACCTTTGTCATGTCTTGATAACCGGGCACGGCAAAGGGGTAATAGTAAGCCCGAAACAGTTCATTTTCCGTAAGTTAGTCCCTGGAATCCGGAAAAGTGAGAAATCTATGTTCAATGGACGTCTACCTCATTTTGTTATGAGTACGAGGAGACGAAGTAAACTCAATATTCTTTGTGAAATTTTAACAAGTCCAACAAAGAAAACTCGGTACCTCCGTGAAATTTTAACGAGTCACGCGGAGAAAACTCGATTTACTTTTTCTGTTTTGAAGAGCTTTGAAAAAGAGGAAAAGAATGGCTCCTTGTTCTTTGTCTCAATAGTTTAACGAGTCTGACAAAGGTGACTCGGGATTTTTTCAGTTTTATGAGCGAGAAAAAGATTCCTAAAAATAATGCTTAGTACTTCTCCATAGTTTAAATGAGTCTGAAGAAGAAAACTCTAGGTTTTTCGGATTAACGAGCAAGAAAAGACCAAATAAAAAAAAAAGAACGCTCGATGCCAACTTCGTATAAGTTTAACGAGCCCGAAGAAGAGAACTCGAGGTTTTTCGAATTAACGAGCAAGAAAAGACCAAAAAAGAATGCTCGATAAAACATGAGTATGTCTGCACATAAATCTTGATCCCTTATTAGAATCGTCAGTACCAAATCTCGAAAGTTGCGACATGTGTACAGCGAGGAATCACGACTTTGCCGACTGACTAAAGAGAGTCATGCCCCAGAATTTGCTATAAGAAGGTTAGAAGACATTCATTTTCACTGTTTTGAGTGCTGTGAAGAAGCTCTGAAGTGGAAAAGAGGTGGAAATTTCAGCTGACGATTACGGTCAATCCGGGCAACAGTCTTCTATTCCGCGAGATCCAGGTAAGAGCTAGAACCTCCTGTTATCATTTAATTGCCAATTTTTTAGTTTTTGCTGGTTCAAAATTAGGAAATTTTGAGGCCCTAGAAAAATATTTGCGCTTAATGCGGGTCAGGAGTACAACAGCCGCGTTAAACGCATAACCCGTGGGGGAAGTACACGTTAGAACGCTCTATTTTGTATTAGTGCCCGCGTTAGGCACAACATGCTTTCTAACAATTCAATTTTTCCATTTTTGAAGTGGTCCAGGAAAATTTTAATCGGTTGGAAATGTTGCATTTGCAGGTGTTCCGCTGTTAATCATGAGTATCTGGCGAGAGAGAGAGCATGAGCGGGAAGAACGAGAGATGGTGATGGATGCGGCAAGTTTAATGGCTCTCTGGAGGTGCGGATTGCTTAAGTATGCCCGTTTAGAACTGATGAGGGGTCAAGAGGACCTCCTGAGGTGGCTGATCCAGCAGTGGGACGAACGGCATCATGTCTTTCGGATTGGTGGCAACGAGCTCGCCATCGAAAAAGATGATGTTTACTTTTTGACCGGCTTGTCATGTCGTGGGGCGAGGCCCAATTTGACGGGGTCCAGAGCTGACCCTCGTTCCACTACTGATTTGATCCATGCGCACTGCATACGTGGCACCCAGGCTGTGAGTAACCGGATACCTATTGCATAGGTGACTTTGAGACCCTTGCGGTCTATTCTATGGATGATTGTTCGCTTGCCAGGTGCCAAGAGTCAGCATGTGGCGACCAAGGCTCAGATGCTTTTAGCCTTGGATTGTATGCAGCCTCAGGTTTTCGACTGGTGTGACGGTGTGGTCCGTCGGGTCCAAGCAGAGCTTACTGCATGCAAGACCCGTACTCAAAGAGAGTTTGGGTACGGTACACTGATTGTTTCTTTCATACTGGAGTGGATACCACTGATGAGGCCCAGGATCCCTACAGCGCCATTGGGTCCACGCGAGCCGAGGCAGGCTCGGTGGGCCACTTTTCTTCCACGGACTGGAGAGGGTCCCGTCCGTCACTGTTTTGATGAGGGATTTTTTGATTGGCTGGACTCTCAGATCATCATGATTGAGGATTATCCCTATGCAGGGATGAACTTCACAGGCGATCCCGAGTTAGTCTTGCCCCCTGGCACCCAGTGGGGGCCCAATGGTAAGAAAAAATGATCAGTGCTTTTCAAAGAAGTTTTTTGTTTTTTAGCTTTTGAATGTTTATGTAAAAAAAAAAAAAAAATTGTTTTAGAAAGGGGTGAAAATTTAGTTTTGACATGAAACTTTTTCTTGCTTGACACAGATGTGGCACCTGTCCATCCAGCTGGGGCCCCTCGCTATGCACGGCGAGGATTGCAGCTACCCGGGGCTGGCGCACCTGTAGAGGATGTGGAAGCCGGCGACGATGATGATACCCAAATTTTACATGAACTCTCCAGGAACCTGGAGGGTCTGAGTATGGGTATACCGCCGCTTCCTATGCGGGAGGTTCCAGTTCGTCTACAGCGGCATACTGTGGGTGTGCCGGAGAGATACCTGGTTCCTCTGAGGAGGATAGCTAGAGCAGTTGTATGCTATTATGAGCATCAGGCTTAGCTGGTGGAATAGATGTATTAGTGTCAGAGCATGGCTTAGTGTAGCCAAATTTTGTAAAACACCCCAAGTTTTGGGAGATTTTTTCTTTTTGATGTTTATTGTGTACTGGACATGACATATGTATATATATATATATATATTTTTGGTGATTTTGTGTTTTTTAAATTTTTATGCATTTTTTGATGGGATAAAAATATACGTACTCATGAGTAAATCTTTTACAATAAATGTGACAAATGCCAATCTAACACATAATTTGCCAAAGAATCGGCTAATGCATTAAATTCTCTAGGAACGTGTTCAAATGTGATTGTTTGAAATTGACGTTCTAAAAGTCGCACTCGTAAAAAATAACGTAACAACACAGGGTGGTGGACATGGTAATGATTGTTTAAATACATAATGATGAGTTGGGAATCTAACCTGACCACTAAATTGGAGATGTCACGAGATGCCGCTTCCGTGAGGAGTTGGATCACTGACATGTACTCGGCAACATTGTTGGTGGTGTTACCCAGGAAGATCCCCCCGGAACCAAGAAGGTTCGACTCAGGAGTATAGAGAACTCAAGCAGCTGAAGCAATGTGTCTAGTGTGACGACTAGCACCGTCTGCATACTCGACGTATGATAACGAATGTGATGACATCTGTGCGAAAGAAAAAGATTACATGAGAAAAACACCTTAAACCAAACAAAATAATCCAGAAGCATCAAAAATAAAAATAGGCAAAACTTATATACATAAAATTACAAAGCATATGCCTAGTGCGAAACTAGGCAAAATACTTCTTCAGATAGAGCCCATTGCGGGGCTCCTCGAGTGGAATTCCATTACAGTCCTGTAGTTCATAAGCTCCTTTTGAGAGGGCTTTAGTAACGATGTAAGGACCGAGCCACAATGGTTGGAGTGTTCCTGCCCCCAAGAGGTCGTGTTTTTTATCATAAAGTAGAACAAGATCGCCCTCTTGGAAAGAACGAGGCTTGACAGATTTGTCGTATTGAGCTTTAACTCGGCTCTGGTGAGCTTCGAGTGCTAATGTAGCATCTCGACGAGTTTCGTCCAAATGATCGAGCGAGAGAAAGCGCTCTTCTGTGGCGGTGGTGCCAGGCAGGAGTTCAATGGCAAGTTTGAGTGATGGGATTTCGCACTCGATTGGAAGTACTGCCTCCAGGTCGAAAGCAAGTTGGAAAGGTGTTATATTTGAAAAGCAATACGGAATATTTTCCATGATACCTGTCTTGACCGAGATACCAATGAGCAGTGTCTTCGAAAGATTACCCATGTTCCCTTCCGAATCGATAGTGTGGATAGTCGTATAAGAGGAGGGAATGATCTCAGGTTGGTCAAAAGACGAGATTTCAGTTTTTATCGCCTCCGAATCAATCGTCGAAGCGTGATGGTGGAACTCTCCCCAAGGTCGCTCTTCTAATGACATGATCTCTCGAATAGCTTCGTCTGTAGGCCAGACTTCATTGAGGAGATCCTTAGAGAGAACTGTTATGGGAGAGGGGGTCGTACCTGTGGTCGAAACCATATCAGTGGAGGGTTCAGATGCGGTTTGGATGGCTTGGTAAGCCAACTCAACCGGCGAAAGCGGCATCTGATCTCCATAGGAATCAATATCTAAAGGTGCCGGGATGATCCATGGGTCGATAGAGCCATCCGAAGAGGTGGATATCATTGCAACTGTGTTTGGGATCTGCGGCGACGGTAGAGGAAAACAACCCAGTAGGGAAGATGCCTTCAGAAGACCGGTACTGATACTGACGTAAGAGTCAGGGACACCTCCTATTAGGGGTACAGAGCTACTTGGTAAAGTGGAATAATCAGGGGTGCAGAAGGATAGCTGGTCGACCGTGACCATTTTCCCATCCAATGGAAATAGGATGAGTCGGAAGACCGAAGACACGATGGCGGTCATAGCATAAGACCAACTACGACCGAGCAATAGATTATAGTCGAGATGACGCTCTACGACTTCAACGTCCACGTTTATAGTTTTCCCACTCAGAGTGATGGGAAAGCTAGCAAGGTATCCTTTTGGTAGGAAAGTGTGGCCATCGAAAGCTTTGAGGGAATTCGATGGCGGGGTTAGAGTAGGAGAACCTAAATTCAGCCAGCAAGCTTGTGACATAACGCAGGTCGAAGCACCTTCGTCTATGACAGTGCGATGGATGGGTCTCCCTTTCGACATAACCTGCACCTGGAATGAGAGTTCATGCGAGAGGTGAGGTTTAGCCTTTTCCATATCAAATACTGCTAGCATGGAATCCTGGGGATCTATTCCACCAATGGCCGAAAGCAAGGCTTTCTTTTGTGCTGGACAGGTTTGTAATACTTCAAGTGCAGACATAGCTGACGGTGCCTGCGCCAAATCTTCTACAATATTGTAGTTTTGGGCTGCACGTGCAGAGGTATTATGAGTCGTGCGTCGAAGTGTCCCTTTGGGGAGACGAATTACAGGTTCAACAATAGGCCTTTCGATATGTAAATCGTTGGGCGGCGGCGGATTGGAACTAGTTCCCGGTTCCTGAGCATCTATGGTAGGAGTTCCATAAAGCTTAGCACGAGTTTGAAGGTCAATACTCTCGATGCCATAAATGGCAGACGGTCCTTCGCCGGAACGATACGAACCACCATTGCCCCGTTGATGGGGTTGTGGTGGGTTGTCAACCATATGTTGATGTTGCTGCTGTTGATTGGGGAAGGGATTGTGAAGAACGACAGGTGTTCTCCCAGAATCCTTGTTAGCAATAAAATCGGTGCATTCCTGCAACCGAGGACATTTGTATGTCAAGTGGTCCTCTGCATAGATTTTACAAGGAAATTTCATGGGTTTATCCTTTCCTTTGTCATTTCTAGTAGCATTTTTCTGATTAGCGTTATTCTGATTATCAGACTGCTCTTCCGAATAAGATGTTTTCTTCTTATTCTTCCTATTTTTTCTGCTAGGTTTCTGTGAGGTTTGCACCGAATTTACCTCAGCGGAAGGGAGAGGAGTCATTTGGTGGGGGGCAGTGGTAGCCGAGGATGGCTGGGAGGTTTGCCCCCGAGACTGATTGGTGGCTACACCAGAGATCGTGCCAACGAGGCCATCGACATGAGCTCCGGTTTTCTGAGTAGCCGGAGGATTTGGGTTACCAGGGGCATGGGGGAGCAGATCGTAAAGTGTGCCGGATTGTGAATAGATTAAATCCAAGTGTTGGGCACGACAAATACATTGATCTTCTGTTACTGCACCAGAAAGGCCAATGTCTTTAGAGATGTGGGGTAAAAGAGACTTGCAAAACCAATTGGCCAGGAGATGGTCCGGTATTGGCACTTTAACTAGCCTCCTCCTATGTCTCTATTCATGAATATGGTCGGAGATGTGGGTGGCAGTGTCTTGGCGCAGCGATGTTAACAATTTTGTTCCGGTTTCCACTCTAATTGGTAGTTGGAAGTTCTTTAAGAACTCCGTCGCTAAAGCGCCAAACGTATTGATGGCGGCACGTGGTAATTTAATGTACCACTTGGCGGCATTGCCTGTAAGGGCGCGGGAAAACAGTCGGAGTCGGACACTATCATCTACCATGGAATTGGATATGGACCATAAATGGAAGGTAGTGATCTATGCGGCCGGGTCGTCCCCATGTTTCCCGTCGAACTTTGGGATATCGGAAGGAATCTTATGCGGTATTGGAGGCCAAAGCGAGTTATGGTTGATGGGATCGTTCGTCAGCTTATGGATGTCGGGTATGTCCAAAGCTGCCAAGAATGGAAATTGTGGATTTGCCCCCGAGTCTAACCAAGGCAGTATGGGCTGACTATTTGGACCATAGGGTCCTCCCATCCATGTGTTACCAGAAGGGTAAGTGGGACTTTGATAAAAACCTCCCATAGGTGGAGGAGTAGGAACATACGGTTGTTGTCCATATGGCATAGTGTATTGAGGGGAAAATGGTTGGTTTCCCCCAGCGTAAAAGTGCCCTCCCACTCCAGACGGAGGTTGGGGTTGGTTAGTCCAAATGGATGCAATATAGTTTCCCGGAGGTATACTAGTATTTGCATAATTTGGCAACGGTATAGATCCTACACCTATGTTTGAACCACTTAAGGGGATAGTATTTACAATGGGTTGTCCCATTTGTCCTAAGGATTGCATAGGAAGAGAAATATTCCGTGCTACCTGTGTACTGATAACACTGCCCCCTGGTATAGTGGCCAGGGGGTTTGAACTCAATAGAGGGTTCCAACCGAAAGGGTTGTTAAAGGGCACTGAAGTAGTTGTGCTCGTGGGAGGAGCTACCGTGGTCCCCAACGTGGTCATGGTAGGAGTAGATGCCGAAGGGTTCGGTAAACTACTGACAGTTGTGTTGACTATAGGGTTGGGGGTAGGCATATGTTGACTACTGGGGTTACCCAGTAATGGCATGGAATTGACCACTGGCGGGGAGGATGGTGGCGAACCAAGGATGGTTGCCATTGGCATCGTCCCTGTGGATGCCGATGGTGAAATAGATGTTGGTGTGGCCGCAGACATATCTGGGTGTGGTGGAATCTGGACTATCACAGGTCCTAACGGATCAGTGAGCGGAGGATTGTAGTTAGGTACAATTCCTTCAGTGAAAGGGTCCTCCGGGAGTTCCAGCTGATAAGGGTCTATGTGATAATCCAGATTAGTCAGAGGAGACTGCTCTTCCGTAGAAGGCCCAGGTTCACCAAGTTTCAATCTTTCCTCTAGAGTGAGAGGAGGTAGACCTTGCTGTCGTCGAGACAGATGGCGTGGGTCAGGGGACGCCACGGTGACTGGTTTAATTTTAACAAATTTTAAAATGTGATGTATTATGAAGTATCAAATGACAATATCCACACAACTACTAAAAAGAAAAGACTCTCTAAAATCAATCAGCAAGAAGCCAGAATAGGGTGCCCTGTCTGAGTACTACCATTCACTGGTGATGAAATCCATTATCACAATAGCATACAGAGAGGGTTGGTCGAAAGTACAGTTATGGTCACTCTAGAGCTTCGCCCGAACCTCAGACGATAGGTGTAAGCACTCTCGTGAAGATGAGTACCCTCCTAAAGACCGAAGACAGAGTGGGTTCGTCTGTTTCAGGTACCAGGAGAGCCCGTCCCAATCACCTTGTGTAAGTCCCTAAAAGTATGGCCACTAAGGATACCTCAAATCACAGACATCATCAGGGGGTCCACGGTCAAGGACAGTGTGCTATATGGGCAGAATACCTAGATCCCCGATCTAGTTTTGACATCCCCGAAGGGAACCCCAATATATAACACACGCACAGGATGCAGTCGAAGGCGGGCTACCTTCTAGTGCACCCAAGTGTTGTCTCGCGCTGAGCTCTGGTAAAGGAACGGTCCCAATAATATGAGTGCAGCAGGATTTCACTCGTTAATGACTCTAGTTTTCAAGTTTGGAGATCTTGGGTAGTTTTCTCACTTTCCTAACCCAAGATCCTAGCCTGAACTACTGTTTGTGTGAGCTCAAAAAAGAGTTATTAGATTTATTTTATTATCGCTTTGTTTTTAGTGTACTTTTTTATTAGTCTTGCGGAGGGGGAATGGACGTATGAAGTATAGTGAGACTCTGACTCAATAAACCATGCAAAAAATGCTCTAAATATTAACTTCAATGAAGAGTGTTTCTACAAGGAGAGGTTTCTTTATCAATCATCCATGCACTAACATGTAAATAACACAGCTCAACTTTCAAGATTCAGACTTCTATCTACCTCTTTTAACAGTCTGTGAACTAAACTTTCAGAATAAACTCAGCTAAATGCAAAAAAAAAAAAAATTCTCTTTTACAAAGTAAATGTTTTGCACACTAACTAAATAAGAGAAACAAATAATCAATGCTAGCTTGAGCAGACAAGCACAGGGATTCAGTCTGTGAAAGGTACTGGTGGCCAAAAAACTCTACAGCTAAAACACAGTCACAGTAGTGAACAATAGGGTTTTTGGCTTAGTAACGCTCTGTCTGTGAGAAAATACAGCGTTATAACGCACTGTATTTAAGCCTAGACCGTGTTATAACGCACTGGATGAACTGCATAGGTCGCGTTAACTAGGGAAAAGCTCTTCAGTTGGCCAGACAGGAACAGGATTGAACTCTACAAGCGTTTGGTATGTCTAATGGGCATCAAAAAATGGTCGGAAGGATACTGAACAGAGGAGGGAAGAAATGAAGGGGAAAAATAGTCCGGAAACTATGGGGAATCTCCCCAGTGGAGTCGCCAATTCTGCTATAGGGTAAACTGCTTGGGTGGTTGGTTTTCGTATATCCCTCTCAGGGCTTTCCGGTGCCCGAGGAAGACAGTAAGATTAGCTATGATGTTCACAAAGATGGCATGAGTATGTTCATATTAGCTTGAAATAACTTGAAGGAATACAATAGAGAATTACCTCTTTGACGGTCTTAGAATCCCTTGGAGAGCGCTGTGCAGCAAAGTAAGAGTCCTTCTTCGCCGGCTCTAAATCTGAGACCTGAAATCAGTCAAAGCACCCGTGTAATTTCTAATATAACAATGCTATAGGGTAAACTGCTTGGGTGGTTGGTTTTCGTATATCCCTCTCAGGGCTTTCCGGTGCCCGAGGCAGACAGTAAGATTAGCTATGTTGTTCACAAAGATGGCATGAGTATGTTCATATTAGCTTGAAATAACTTGAAGGAATGCAATAGATAATTACCTCTTTGACGGTCTTGGAATCCCTTGGAGAGCGTTGTGCAGCAAAGTAAGAGTCCTTCTTCGCCGGCTCCAAACCTGAGACCTGCAATCAGTCAAAGCACCCGCGTAATTTCTAATATAACAAGTATCCTATCAATTAAATCAATATACTACAAACATCTAGATTATACACATCTGATCCATTCATATCATACTAAGTGAATATTGAAACAACAATAATAACATTAAGCATTGAATGGACAAAACGAACACAGTTCTATTGATTTTGAAAGAAGGAGGATTACAACCATCGGTTGTACCAAGCCCTCCTCAATCTCCCAATCTCTCCTCTCTCTCTAGTGAAGAAGTCTAAGTCAACAAGCTCTCTAGGAGCCTCTTTGACTCTTGGCCTTCACAATGTCACACTATTCTCTATTCCACAAGTATGCAAGAACCTTGAGCAATCCTTCGACCTTCAATTAAGAGCCTTCAGCTCCTTCTTATAGGAGAGGGAGAAGGCCATTGTTGCACTTCTCTTTCCACTAGTTTGGAATGGAAAAGGCTTAGATGTTTCCTTGATCTCCATGCTTTTTCCTCTCTTGGAGTTCAGTCTTCCATGGCAATGACCAATAATGAACTGGTGCTTCTGCAGTTTCCTTTGTGAACTGACTCCTTTGTGAGGGAAAGTCGGAGATTCAAATCTTTCTCTGCGCTCTTTTCCCAATTCAAACTTAAAACATGGGTAACGCGTCCCTCCAGTGTAAACAGAGCGTTGCTCTAGCCACTAACGCAGCCAATATATTGCTTGCCTGCGTTATAACGCTCTTGTTCTGTTCTATATATGTGTTACCCTATCAGAAATAGGTTTAATTTAGGTCTTTGTACTTCTTCCATATTTGTCTTCCCCTCTGAGCTGATGAGGAGGTATTTTGACCTGTAACAGATGCCCCCTAAAGTGTGAGGTCAGAGACGAAGACGATGGCCAAAATACTTTATAATTTGTAGAGATAGAGAGATTGAAAGACTGAGGAAAACCTGAAACAACAACATATGTCAGAAAATATAGTATTTGCCTAGAGTCGGGCATGTCCCATGCTCAGTAGCTTTAAACAACATGATTTCTCTAGAATAGAGATATGAAGAATCTGTCCACCAATAGGCACAATGTGGAAGTGTCTGTCATAACAGGATCAGGCTGAAGAAGCTATCTCCATAAACAATATCGTAGCTTGGGGGAGGGAACACAACTTTAATGGTGTAGCCTTTGCCCCAAGGTCTTGACCGCCGATTCACTTAAACTGCATATTTCTCAACATGTGAATGAAGGAGTTGTCGTCGAACATGTGAGAAATCGTCTGATTACCAGTCAATAATGAAAACTGTTAACAAACGCGAAGGTGGCCACCGATAATGATGATGGTCCCTAAGATGCCCAGTACAATCTAGCGAGTGTGAATAAAAGGAGTTGAAGTCGAACACTCATAGAATCATTCGACCAAGAGCCAATGATGAAGACCCTTGATCAAACACAAGACTACCTGCCACTGATGTCTACAAGTATCCGGGTACTGATGGGTTTCTGGATCAACTTCCTAGATAAGGTGTTGAAGTCGATAGGAAGTGATCTGTTGAAAGGTAGGCACTGAGGCGTCCTACATCAGTCAACAAGAAACGGAAACCAACTGATTTTGTTTATGATTTGAGATAAGGAGGAGTAAATGGGAACGTCAGACGACAAATAATTTCTGGCATAATGAACGGTTTGGTTGATAACAGGAGTAGTAGATAACGAGATATACTTGAACAATAGAAGGCACTCTAGCAGGGTACTAGGCAGCTGAAGCGTGTTGAACACCAAAGAGTGTGTTAGGATTTTACCGGTGCAGGGACACTGGGAAATGAAGGCTAATACTCATAGATGGTCAGGTTCGGCTAACTATGAAAGAGTTTTCTGGGAAGTGCCATGTTCAAGAATTTTGCTACCAAATCGACCTTTTTGAAAATGTAACAGAGGTAGTATCCATTTTGTCCAAATTTTTCCCGGTCTGATTAAGTTTAACGAGTCCAGACGAGTAAACTCGGTGAATTTTTCATGTTTAGAGAGTCTAAAAAATGTCAGGAAAGACAACTTTGTGCCCCATCTGATTAGTTTTAACGAGTCCAGATGAGCAAACTCGATGAATTTTTCATGTTTAGAGAGCCTGAAAAATGTCATAAAAGACAACTCCATGTCCTGTCTGATTAGGTTTAACGAGTCCAGACGAGTAAACTTGGTGAATTTTTCATGTTTAGAGAGTCTAAAAAATCTCGTAAAAGACGACTCCATTGGGGTACCTTTGTCATGTCTTGATAACCGGGCATGACAAAGGGGTAATAGTAAGCCCGAAACAGTTCATTTTCCATAAGTTAGTCCATCGAATCTGGAAAAGTGAGAAATCTATGTTCAATGGACGTCTACCTCATTTTGTTATGAGTACGAGGAGACGAAGTAAACTCAATATTCTTTGTGAAGTTTTAACGAGTCCAACAAAGAAAAATCGGTACCTCCGTGAATTTTTAATGAGTCACGCGGAGAAAACTCGATTTACTTTTTCTGTTTAAAGAGCTTTGAAAAAGAGGAAAAGAATGGCTCCTTGTTCTCTGTCTCAATAGTTTAACGAGTCTAACAAAGGTGACTCGGGATTTTTTCAGTTTTATGAGCGAGAAAAAGATTCCTAAAAAGAATGCTTAGTACTTCTCCATAGTTTAAATGAGTCTGAAGAAGAAAACTCTAGGTTTTTCGGATTAACGAGCAAGAAAAGACCAAAAAATAATGCTCGATAAAACATGAGTATGTCTGCACATAAATCTTGATCCCTTATTAGAATCATCAGTACCAAATCTCGAAAGTTGCGACATGTGTACAGCGAGGAATCATGACTTTGCTGACTGACTAAAGAGAGTCATGCCCTAGAATTTTCTATAAGAAGGTCAGAAGACATTCATTTTCACTGTTTTGAGTGCTGTGAAGAAGCTCTGGAGTGGAAAAGAGGTGGAAATTTCAGCTGACGATTACGGTCAATCTAGGCAACAGTCTTCTATTCCGCGAGATCCAGGTAAGAGCTAGAACCTCATGTTATCATTTAATTGCCAATTTTTTAGTTTTTGCTGGTTCAAAATTAGGAAATTTTGAGGCCCTAGAAAAATATTTGCGCCTAACGCGGGTCAGGAGTACAACAGCCGTGTTAAACGCATAACCCGTGGGGGAAGTACGCGTTAGAACGCTCTGTTTTGTATTAGTGCCCGCGTTAGGCGCAACATGCTTTCTAATAATTCAAGTTTTCCATTTCTGAAGTGGTCCAGGAAAATTTTAATCGGTTGGAAATGTTGCATTTGCAGGTGTTCCACTGTTAATCATGAGTATCTGGCGAGAGAGAGAGCATGAGCGGGAAGAACGAGAGATGGTGATGGATGCGGCAATTTTAATGGCTCTCCGGAGGTGTGGATTGCTTAAGTATGCCCGTTTAGAACTGATGAGGGGTCAAGAGGACCTCCTGAGGTGGTTGATCCAGCAGTGGGACGAACGACATCATGTCTTTTGGATTGGTGGCAACGAGCTCGCCATCGAAAAAGATGGTGTTTACTTTTTGATCGCCTTGTCATGTCGTGGGGCGAGGCCCAATTTGACAGGGTCCAGAGCTGACCCTCGTTCCACTACTGATTTGATCCATGCGCACTGCATACGTGGCACCCAGGCTGTGAGAAACCGGATACCTATTGCACATGTGACTTTGAGATCCTTGCGGTCTATTCTATGGATGATTGTTCGTTTGGCAGGTGCCAAGAGTCAGCATGTGGCGACCAAGGCTCAGATGCTCCTAGCCTTGGATTGTATGCAGCCTCAGGTTTTCGACTGGTGTGACAGTGTGGTCCGTTGGGTCCGAGCAGAGCTTACTGCATGCAAGACCCGTACTCAAAGAGAGTTTGGGTACGGAACACTAATTGTTTCTTTCATACTGGAGCGGATACCACTGATGAGGCCCAGGATTCCTACAGCGCCATTGGGTCCACGCGAGCCGAGGCAGGCTCGGTGGGCCACTTTGCTTCCATGGACTGGAGAGGTTCCCATCCGTCACTGTTTTGATGAGGGATTTTTTGATTGGCTGGACTCTCAGATCATCATGATTGAGGATTATCCCTATGCAGGGATGAACTTCACAGGAAATCCCGAGTTAGTTTTTCCCCCTGGCACCTAGTGGGGGCCCGATGGTAAGAAAAAATGATCAGTGTTTTTCAAAGAAGTTTTTGTTTTTTAGCTTTTGAATGTTTATGTAATTTTTTTATTTTTATTTTTATTTTTAGAAAGGGGTGAAAATTTTAGTTTTGACATGAAACTTTTGCTTGCTTGACACAGATGTGGCACCTGTCCGTCCAGCTGGGGCCCCTCGCTATGCACGGCGAGGATTGCAGCTACCCGGGGCTGACGCACCTGTAGAGGATGCGGAAGCCGGCGACGACGATGATACCCAAATTTTACATGAACTCTCCAAGAATCTGGAGGGTCTGAGCATGGGTATACCGCCGCTTCCTATGGGGGAGGTTCCAGTTCGTCTGCAGCAGCATACTGTGGGTGTGCCGGAGAGATACCTGGTTCCTCTGAGGAGGATAGCTAGAGCAGTTGTATGCTATTATGATCATCAAGCTTAGCTGGTGGAATAGATGTATTAGTGTTAGAGCATGGCTTAGTGTAGCCAAATTTTGTAAAACACCCCAAGTTTTGGGAGATTTTTCTTTTTGATGTTTATTGTGTACTGGACATGACATATGTATATATATATTTATATTTTTGGTGATTTTGTGTTTTTTAAATTTTTATGCATTTTTTGATGGGATAAAAATATATGTACTCATGAGTAAATCTTTTACAATAAATGTGACAAATGCCAATCTAACACATAATTTTCCAAAGAATCGGCTAATGCATTAAATTCTCTAGGAACGTGTTCAAATGTGATTGTTTGAAATTGACGTTCTAAAAGTCGCACTCGTAAAAAATAACGTAACAACACAGGGTGGCAGACACGATAATGATTGTTTAACTGCATAATGATGAGTTGGGAATCTAACCTGACCACTAAATTGGAGATGTCACGAGATGCCGCTTCCGTGAGGAGTTGGATCACTGACATGTACTCGGCAACATTGTTGGTGGCGTTACCCAGGTCGATCCCCCCGGAACCAAGAAGGTTCGACTCAGGAGTATAGAGAACCCAAGCAGCTGAAGCAATGTGTCTAGTGTGACGACTAGCCCCATCTGCATACCCGATGTATGATAACGAATGTGATGACATCTGTGCGAAAGAAAAAGATTACATGAGAAAAACACCTTAAACCAAAAAAAATAATCCAGAAGCATCAAAATAAAAATAGGCAAAACTTATATACATAAAATTACAAAGCAGATGCCTAGTGCAAAACTAGGCAAAATACTTCTTCAGATAGAGCCCGTTGCGGGGCTCCTCGAGTGGAATTCCATTACAGTCCTGTAGTTCATAAGTTCCTTTTGAGAGGGCTTTAGTAACGATGTAAGGACCGAGCCACAATGGTTGGAGTGTTCCTGCCCCCAAGAGATCGTGTTTTTGATCATAAAGTAGAACAAGATCGCCCTCTTGGAAAGAATGAGGCTTGACAGATTTGTCGTATTGAGCTTTAACTCGGCGCTGGTGAGCTTCGAGTGCTAATGTAGCATCTCGACGAGTTTCGTCTAAATGATCGAGCGAGAGCAAGCGCTCTTCTGTGGCAGTGGTGCCAGGCAGGAGTTCAATGGCAAGTTTGAGTGATGGGATTTCGCACTCGATTGGAAGTACTGCCTCCAGGCCGAAAGCAAGTTGGAAAGGTGTGAAGCCTGTGGCAGTTTTAACTGACATTCGGTATGCCCATAACGCAGAATATAACTTTCGATGCCATGTGGTTTTATGGTTTCCGACCAATAGACGAATCATGGTTTTGAGAACGCCATTTACGGCTTCTACTTGACCATTAGCTTGAGGATAATAAGACGAAGATTGATCTTGTCGGAAACCTAGCATGGATGTTAATTCGGTCATCATATGATTTTGAAAGTGAGATCCATGATCTGTGACAATCGATAGGGGTACGCCGAACCGACAGATAACCTGATTAAACAGGAAGAGAGCGACGGTTTCGCCATCGGCCTTAAAAGTGGGAAGGGCTTCAGCCCATTTCGTAAATAATCGACTGCAACCACGATGTAGTTGTGTCCGTTTTCCGAAGCGGGATTGCAGGTGATGAAGTCAATTCCTCATTTAGCGAAAGGACCGACGGAGATAACCGGGTGAAGGGGGGTAGGATGCACGCGCATTTTCTTTGTGAAAATTTGACATGGATGGAATTTCTGGACTGCTGCAATGCAATCTTTAAACAAAGTGGGCCACTAGTAACCAGCGTGCAAGATTTTTTGGGCAGTAGCTATGCCCGAAAGATGACCACCACATGCCCCTGCGTGGCATTCATTTAAAACGCGTTCTGCCTCATCGATAGTGAGACAACGTCAGAGAATATTATCAACACCACAACGATATAGTGTATCGTTTAGCACGGGGTAGTGCTTTGCCTGGTGGCGGATACGACGACGGTCATCAGACGTGAGAGCTGGGTGGAAGCGTTGAGTTTGTAGGTAGACTAAGATGTCTCCATACCAGGGGTCCGAAGAGTTGACCAAGTAGACAGATTCATCAGGGAATGGATCATGAGCTACCTCTGCTGGGTCGATTCTGGGAAGGTCCGATAGTAATTTGGCGAAGACAAGGGATTTCGTTGCTTTGGTAGATGTGAACACCAAATCAAATTGTTGGAGGATGATGCTCCATTTGGAATATTTCCCTCCGATAATTTTTCTAGACAAGATATGTCGCATGGGATTCTCCAAAGCAATCACCGTAGTCTGTCGCAGCAATATATAATGTCAGAGCCAGGTGACGGCGAAAACTACCGCCAGAGAGAGTTTCTCCACATGTGAATAACGTAATTCAGGTCCGATGAGACCTTTTGATAAATAGTAAATCACATGTTCGCTGTCGTCATCGTGTACTTGAACCGAAACCATTCCAAGTGAGGATGGTGATGCTGCCAGATAGAGGAGAAATTCACATGAATAATCGGGGGCACTAAGGAGTGGGGCTGAAACAAGTGCATGTTTTAGAGCATCAAATGACCGTTGAGCTTGGTCATCCCACAAGTATAGTGTTCCTTTCTTCAATAATCGCATGAATCCTTTCGTCATCTCAGCATAGTTAACGATGAAACGACGCAAAAATTTTGCCTTCCCCTGCAAGCTTTGGAGTTGAAGGATGGATTGTGGTGCCGACAATTCAATAATTGCTTTTACCTTATCGGGATCAACCCTAATCCTGTGCTTGGAAACAATGAACCCTAACAATCGTCCGGACTCGACCATAAATACTCATTTATGAGGATTCAAGCGTATATTGTAGAACCTGCACCTAGCAAAAATTTCTCTTAAATGAGCCAGGTGGTCTCGTCGCTTCTTGGAATGAGCTGGGAGGTCATCCAAGTACGCCTGTACAATATGTCGAATGTCATGAAAAGCATAGTCCATAGCCCGCTGAAAAGTTGCTCCAGCATTCTTTAGGTCGAATGGGAGCTTTTTATACGCGAAGATGCCCCAAGGACAGATGAAAGCAGTTTTATGCTGGTCGTCTTTTTTTATGGCAATCTGGTTGTATCCCGAGAATCCATCCATGAAGGAAAAAAATTCGCATCCGGCACAATCGTCGAGAATTTGATCAATGAACGGCGTAGGATAGTTGTCTTTGGGACAAGCGGCGTTCAGATCGCGATAATCGACGCAAACTCGAATAGTGCCTTGTTTTTTATCAACGGGAACCGGATTGGAAACCCATTCAGTTAAGGGAACGGGATAAATGAAGCCAGCGTTTAAAAGTTTTTCTACTTTGACCTTGATGGCGGCTGCTTTGCACGGGTGGACAGGTCTGAGTCGTTGCCGGATAGGTTTAGCATTGTCATAAGTCTTGATTTCGTGCTCGACCATAAAAGGATCTATGTCGGGCATTTCGTCATAAGACCAAGCAAAGACATCGCGGAATTCTTTAAAAAGAGATGTGAAGGACGCAATTTCCTCAGGATTGCAGTCGGCTCCAATCTGAATATTTTCCACGATACCCGTTTTGACCGAGATATCAATGAGCAGTGTCTTGGAAAGATTACCCATGTTCCCTTCCGAATCGATAGTGTGGACAGTCGTATAAGAGGAGGGAACGATCTCAGGTTGGTCAAAAGACGGGATTTCAGTTTTTATCGCCTCCGAATCAATCGTCGAAGCGCGATGGTGGAACTCTCCCCAAGGTCGTTCTTCTAATGACATGATCTCTCGAATAGCTTCTTCTGTAGGCCAGACTTCATTGAGGAGATCCTTAGAGAGAACTGTTATGGGAGAGAGGGTTGTACCTATGGTCGAAACCATATCAGTGGAGGGTTCAAATGCGGTTTGGATGGCTTGGTAAGCCAACTCAACCGATGAAAGCGACATCTGATCTCCATAGGAATCAATATTTGAAGGTGCCGGGATGATCCATGGGTCGATAGAGCCATTCGAAGAGGTGGATATCATTGCAACGGTGTTTGGGATCTGCGGCGGCGGTAGAGGAAAACAACCCAGTAGGGAAGATGCCTTCAGAAGACCGGTACTGATACTGATGTAAGAGTCAGGGACACCTCCTATTAGGGGTACAGAGCTACTTGGTAAAGTGGAATAATCAGGGGTGTAGAAGGATAGCTGGTCGACCGTGACTATTTTCCCATCCAATGGAAATAGGATGAGTCAGAAGACCGAAGACACGATGGCGGTCATAGCATAAGACCAACTGCGACCGAGCAATAGATTATAGTCGAGATGACGCTCTACGACTTCAACGTCCACATTTATCGTTTTCCCACTCAGAGTGATGGGAAAGCTAGCAAGGTATCCTTTTGGTAGGAAAGTGTGGCCATCGAAAGCTTTGAGGGAATTCGATGGTGGGGTTAGAGTAGGAGAACCTAAATTCAGCCAGCAAGCTTGTGACATAACGCTGGTCGAAGCACCTTCGTCTATGACAATGCGATGGATGGGTCTCCCTTTCGACACAACCTGCACCTGGAATGCAAGTTGATGTGAGAGGCGAGGTTTGGTCTTTTCCATATCAAAGACTGCTAGCATGGAATCCTGGGGATCTATTCCACCAATGGCCGAAAGCAAGGCTTTTCTTTGTGCTAGAAAGGTTTGTAATACTTCAAGTGCAGACATAGCTGACGGTGCCTGCGCCAAATATTCTACAATATTGTAGTTTTGGGCTGTACGTGCAGAGGTATTATGAGTCGTGCGTCAAAGTGTCCCTTTGGGGGGACGAATTACAGGTTCAACAGTAGGCCTTTTGATATGTAAATCGTTGGGCGGCGGCAGATTGGAACTAGTTCCCGGTTCCTGAGAATCTATGGTAGGAGTTCCATAAAGCTTGGCGCGAGTTTGAAGGTCAATACTCTCGATGCCATAAATGGCAGATGGTCCTTCGCCGGAAGGATACGAACCACCATTGCCCCGTTGATGGGGTTGTGGCGGGTTGTCAACCATATGTTGATGTTGCTGTTGTTGATTGGGGAAGGGATTGTGAAGAACGGCAGGTGTTCTCCGAGAATCCTTGTTAGCAATAAAATCGGTGCATTCCTGCAACCGAGGACATTTGTATGTCAAGTGGTCCTCCGCACAGATTTTACAAGGAAATTTCATGGGTTTATCCTTTCCTTTGTCGTTTCTAGCAGCATTTTTCTGATTAGCGTTATTCTGATTATCAGATTGCTCTTCCGAATAAGATGTTTTCTTCTTATTCTTCCTATTTTTTCCGCTAGGTTTCTGTGAGGTTTGCACCAAATTTACCTCAGCGGAAGGGAGAGGAGTCGTTTGGTGGGGGGCGGTGGCAGCCGAGGATGGCTGGGAGGTTTGCCCCCGAGACTGATTGGTGGCTACACCAGAGATCGTGCCAACGAGACCATCGGCATGAGCTTCAGTTTTCTGAGTAGCCGGAGGATTTGGGTTACCAGGGGCATGGGGGAGCAGATCGTAAAGCGTGCCGGATTGTGAATAGATTAAATCTAAGTGCTGGGCACGACGAATACATTGATATTCTGTTACTGCACCAGAAAGGCCAATGTCTTTAGAGATGTGGGGTAAAAGAGACTTGCAAAACCAATTGGCCAAGAGATGGTCCGGTATTGGCGCTTTGACTAGCCTCCTCCTACGTCTCCATTCATGAATATGGTCGGAGATGTGGGTGGCGGTGTCTTGGCGCAGCGATGTTAACAATTCTGTTCTGGTTTCCACTCTAATTGGTAGTTGGAAGTTCTTTAAGAACTCCGTCGCTAAAGCGCCAAACGTATTGATGGCGGCATGTGGTACTTCAATGTACCACTTGGCGGCATTGCCTGTAAGGGTGCGGGAAAACAGTCAGAGTCAGACACTATCATCTACCATGGAATTGGATATGGACCATAAATGGAAGGTAGTGATGTGTGCGGCGGGGTCGTCCCCATGCTTCCCGTCGAACTTCGGGATATCGGAAGGAATCTTATGTGGTATTGGAGGCCAAAGCGAGTTGTGGTTGATGGGATCGTTCGTCAGCTTATGGATGTCGGGTATGTCCAAAGCTGCCAAGAATGGCAATTGTGGATTTGCCCCCGAGTCTAACCAAGGCAGTATGGGCTGACTATTTGGACCATAGGGTCCTCCCATCCATGTGTTACCAGAAGGGTAAGTGGGACTTTGATAAAAACCTCCCATAGGTGGAGGAGTAGGAACATACGGTTGCTGTCCATAGGGCATAGTGTATTGAGGGGCAAATGGTTGGTTGCCCCCAACGTAAAAGTGCCCTCCCACTCCAGATGGAGGTTGGGGTTGGTTAGTCCAAATGGATGCAATAGATTTTCCCGGAGGCATACTAGTACTTGCATAATTTGGCAACGGTATAGATCCTACACCTATGTTTGAACCACTTAAGGGGATAGTATTTACAATGGGTTGTCCTATTTGTCCTAAGGATTGCATAGGAAGAGAAATATTCCCTGCTACCTGCGTACTGATAACACTGCCCCCTGGTATAGTGGCCAGGGGGTTTGAACTCAACAGAGGGTTCCAACCGAAAGGGTTGCTAAAGGGCACCGAATTAGTCATGCTCGTGGGAGGAGCTACCGTGGTCCCCAATGTGGTTACGGTAGGAGTAGATTCCGAAGGGTTCAGTAAACTACTGACAGATGTGTTGACCATAGGATTGGGGGTAGGTGTATGTTGACTACTGGGGTTACCCAGTAATGGCATAGAACTGACCACCGGCGGGGAGGATGGTGGCGAACCAAGAATGGTTGCCATTGGTATCGACCCTGTGGATGCCGATGGAGAAATAGATGTTGGTGTTGCCGCAGACATATCTCGGCGTGGTGTAATTTGGATTATCACCAGCCCTAACGGATTAGTGAGCGGAGGATTGTAATTAGGTACAACGCCTTCAGTGAAAGGGTCCTCCGGGAGTTCCGGCTGATAAGGGTCTATGTGATAATCCAGATTAGTCAGAGGAGACTGCTCTTCCGTAGAAGGCCCAGGTTCACCAAGGTTCAATCTTTCCTCTAGGGTGAGAGGAGGTAGACCTTGCTGTCGTCGAGACAGACGGCGTGGGTCAGGGGACGCCACGGTGACCGGTTTAATTTTAACAAATTTTAAAATGTGATGTATTATGAAGTCTCAAATGACAGTATCCACACAACTACTAAAAAGAAAAGACTCTCTAAAATCAATCAGCAAGCAGCCAGAATAGGGTGCCATGTCTGAGTACTACTGTTCACTAGTGATGAAATCCAGTATCACAATAGCATACGGAGAGGGTTGGTAGAAAGTACAGTTACGGTCACTCTAGAGCTTCGCCCGAACCTCAAATGATAGGTGTAAGCACTCTCGTGAAGATGAGTACCCTCCTAAAGACCGAAGCTAGAGTGGGTCTGTCTGTTTCAGGTACTAAGATAGCCCATCCCAGTCACCTTGTGTAAGTCCCTAAAAGTATGGCCACTAAGGATACCTAAAATCACAGACATCATCAGGGGGGTCCACGGTCAAGGACAGTGTGCTATATGGGCAGAATACCTAGATCCCCGATCTAGTTTCGACATCCCTGAAGGGAACCCCAATATATAACACACCCATAGGATGCAGTCGAAGGCGGGCTACTTTCTAGTGCACCCAAGTGTTGTCTCGCGCTGAGCTCCGGTAAAGGAACAGTCCCAATAATGTGAGTGCAGCAGGATTTCACTCGTTAATGACTCTAGTTTTCAAGTTTGGAGATCTTGGGTAGTTTTCTCACTTTCCTAACCCAAGATCCTAGCCTGAACTACTGTTTGTGTGAGCTCAAAAAAGAGTTATTAGATTTATTTTATTATCGCTTTGTTTTTAGTGTACTTTTTTATTAGTCTTGCGGAGGGGGAATGGACGTATGAAGTATAGTGAGACTCTGACTCAATAAACCATGCAAAACATGCTCTAAATATTAACTTCAATGAAGAGTGTTTCTACAAGGAGAGGTTTCTTTATCAATCATCCATGCACCAACATGTAAATAACACAGCTCAACTTTCAAGATTCAGACTTCTATCTACCTCTTTTAACAGTCTGTGAACTAAACTTTCAGAATAAACTCAGCTAAATGCAAAAAAAAAAAAAAAAAAAAAAAATTCTCGTTTACAAAGTAAATGTTTTGCACACTAACTAAATAAGAGAAACAAATAATCAATGCCAACTTGAGCAGAAAAGCACAGGGATTCAGTCTGTGAAAGGTACTGGTGGCCAAAAAACTCTACAACTAAAACACAGTCACAGTAGTGAACAGCAGGGTTTTTGGCTGAGTAACGCTCTGTCTGTGAGAAAATACAGCATTATAACGCACTGTATTTAAGCCTAGACTGCGTTATAACGCACTAGATGAACTTCATAGGTCGTGTTAACCAGGGAAAAGCTCTTCAGTTGGCGAGACAGGAACAGGATTGAACTCTGCAAGCGTTTGGTATGTCTACTGGGCATCAAAAAATGGTCAGAAGGATACTGAACAGAGGAGAGAAGGAATGAAGGGAAAAATAGTTCGGAAACTATGGGGAAACTCCCCAGTGGAGTCGCCAATTCTGCTATAGGGTAAACTGCTTAGGTGGTTGGTTTTCGTATATCCCTCTCAGGGCTTTCCGGTGCCCGAGGCAGACAGTAAGATTAGCTATGCTGTTCACAAAGATGGTGTTAGCCACCCATATTTTTCAATTATATCAGCTGGTGGCTAAATATTCTTTGCAGCCTTCAAGAAACAAATTCAGGCCTAAAATTTTTGGTGCTTGAAGTCTGTTGGTAAGATCATAGACTGCTGGTTGGTTCTTCATACTTTTCCTCCTCTCTGCCTCTGATATTCCATGAAAATCCTTGTCAAGTATTGCTGCATCCTCCTCATTTTTCCCTTCCCCTGCTTCCATCCTACCTTCATTTCTTCAGTTTCCTTTCGTCCATAGAAACCCCACCAAACCCTGTTATATTCCTTACCCCTTCAATAATCTCATTTCCTAAGGTTGAAAACCTATTTTTTAGCCTATCGGAACCTTTTTCTTCTTCAAAAAAATCATTGAAAATCATATAAAAACGCCTATTTTCTATACGCTGGTTCTTCAGCCCCCTCGGGCTAAGCCCCTGCCCGTCTTTCTCCACATATTTGAGCGCTGGAACCAACGGTCAAGCCTTTAGGCGCTTAATCAAAAAATAACCCCTCTCCGCCACATTTTTCCTTTGAAAAACCAAAAACCCACATTTCTAAAGTTTCAGCTGGGAAGTTTTAAATCACGTGTTTACATTTCATGATCAACCAGAGCCATCGATCTGCTCCCCAGATCCGACGGAGCGGAACGAGCCCCCACCGGGTGGACCCCCCTTCCCGCGCTGTTTCTTGTTTCCACTGGTTTCATCCCGCACCGCTTTCTGCGTAAAGCTGGTTTTCCCCGTCGGCCAGCGATTCCACACGCTGGCCGACACGTGTTCTCCGCCTCGTTCCAAAACCGCCATGCAAATCCCATTTCCCGCGCGCTAATCCTCGTACCATAGCCCAGCAGCGGGATCCACCTCCACCGTTGGATTTGGGCCCTCTAATCTGACGGTTGCCGATCGCCCGATCCTCCCGGTCTTTAATGAACTCGTCGGCCTGTTAAATCTCCCCCGACGCGTTTGAAAGCCGATCCCCACCGTCGATCTCCGCAGATCGACGACTCTCATTCATTCTCCCGATTCCATGGTACAAGTTCACTTTTTCTCTGCTGACTTTTCAGAAATGCTCCCGACCATTGATCGCAATACGATCAACGGCTCAGATTGCTCCATTTTCTCGCACGCCCTCCGATGCAGTCTATCCATATAACGCAGGATTTTCTCATTTTTCTTGTATTTTGCAGGTTTTAAGGTTCTTTCATCGTGTTTTAATGAAAAACTGAAGAATGAGGGTGACGACTCCCGTCCTTCTGATTAATCCAGAGAATCGACCGCAGGGTGAAGAATAAAGATATCAACAAGGTTTCATGAGCCTTGGTTGCTACGTGTCCCTGTAAAACCTGAAGAATGCAGTCAACATCGACGCAGGGAAGAGTATCAGATTTCGAAGACAGAATGAACCAGAGCAGCAGTTTTATAGATAGATTGGAGGGGATTACGGCTAAGACGGTTATCAAAAGCCTAAACCCCAGCGTCGAGCACAGATTAAAGCAAAACCTAAAAGTTTTCATCAGACGTTGCCTCCACCGCCATACTTTGGGGAAAATTGATTCCTCAACCACCACAGTGCCACCTATTGCCTCAGAATGCTCAATCAGAGGATGAATTTATTGAACAAGATCAGATATTATGCCTCAGAACAACCAAAGGAGTTATTTCTGCGCCAGATTTAATGACAGAATATTTTCAGAGTAACCCTAATAGTACGCAGAGCCTCAAATGTCAACAAAAGCTCCTTCCGAGCTTACTTCATAAGCAAAAGCGCATAAATGCAGTAGAACACCTGTATAAATTCTTCATCGAGCCTCCCAGGCCGGGAAGACATTAATTCTGCATTAATTGTATTTGAGATCTTTTTATTAGATCTCACCTCCTCATCCTTCTATAAATACTCCAGAAGAAGATGAGTGAGGGGTTGGATTAGTTGGTTGTCAATGTAATTGCTGAAGTGTTGTAGCTGTTTTTGAGTGGAAAACTCTTGACTGTAAATAGTGGTTTCATAGGCTCTTGGAGCTCTGCTTGTAACAGATAGGTTAGATTGTGAAAAGAGATGGATTAAAACATTGGATTTGAAGATTGTAACCGGTTTGAAGCAATCAATACAAGCTGATTTATGGGATCCTGGTCTATGCTGATGGTGATGTTATTCTCACCGTAACTTGTCATTTTATTTCAGTTTTCAATTTGTTTCATTTTCCACTGTAAAGAACAGTTTAAACAGTGTTAGAGCTTGTTGTATATCAGTGACCTTCTCTGGCTGAAAAATCTTTATCCCAATGTTTTCTTCTAATTGTGTTATTTAGAAATGATTTAATTCAGTCTAAGCACAGAGATGCTGGCGTTCCCTCATCTTTTCGTCACTGTTGAATGTTATTTTTAAATGTTACTTTCATGTATGTTGTGTAAGGAATGAATTGAGGAAATCAAAGGTTAGCCCTGAGTCCCTTTCTTGTTTGCTCAACTATTTGACTGTTTCCCTTAGGATGTGTCAAAAGCTGACTAGTTTCAAAGCACTTATCAGATCTTAGGCCATTCTGTGTTATCTTTGTGATTGTCTTCGAAGTAACTAAGTAAAGAAGAACTAGGAGAGGATCAGGGTGAGTCCCAGCCCACTAGTTTCTGCTCCAAAGGTTGCCTTCAAGTTTCCCTTCGTTTTTAATCTGTGTTCTATTAGAAGTGTATCAAAGGCTAGATAGTTTCAAAGTACTTACCAGATCCTAGTTTGCTTCTATGTTTTTCTTAAGTGCCTGGTCAAAGGCTGGCTAGTTTCAAAGTACTTACCAGATCTTGGGCTGCTCTTTGTTCTGCATCTGTTAATTCCCTTTCTTTTTGTATCACCCCATTCCATAAATCAAATCTTAAAGAGATCCTTAGGCATAGATGACTTGCCCCATAGATTCCTCTTGAACCTGAATGTTTCAATTAAATTATTTTATGACTCCATAGCCCAATGGATTGAAAACTTGCCATCATCTTTCTTTAGAATCAAAGCTTATTCTGTTTGCTTGCAACTTCTCACCTTTGAACCTATTTGCATATAGATCTTTTCGCCTCAGACAGTAACTATGTTCAACCATCCAAGAAAACCAAACAAAACCCTTGGCCTTCATAACTAGCCTAATACCATCACCCCAAACTTCAAAGACAATATCCATCTTTGTACATATTGGAGAGATCCCTCTCCGGATTCAGGAGGGCTAGATCCTAGAATCCCAAAGTTGGTTGAAATGATGTTAACTCTGTGATCGGACTTTGCCAATCTTGCTTGTTATAGAGACCTAACAGATGGCATGAGTATGTTCATATTAGCTTGAAATAACTTGAAGGAATGCAATATAGAATTACCTCTTTGACGGTCTTGGAATCCCTTGGAGAGCGTTGTGCAACAAAGTAAGAGTCCTTCTTCGCCAGCTCCAAATCTGAGACCTGCAATCAGTCAAAGCACCCACGTAATTTCTAATATAACAAGTATCCTATAAATTAAATCAATATACTACAAACATCTAGATTATACACATCTGAGCCATTCATATCATACTAAGTGAATATTGAAACAACAATAATAACATTAAGCATTGAATGGACAAAACGAACACAGTTCTATTGATTTTGAAAGAAGGAGGATTACAACCATCGGTTGTACCAAGCCCTCCTCAGTCTCCCAATCTCTCCTCTCTCTCTAGTGAAGAAGTCTAAGTCAACAAGCTCTCTAGGAGCCTCTTTGACTATTGGCCTTCACAATGTCACACTATTCTCTATTCCACAAGTATGCAAGAACCTTGAGCAATCCTTCGACCTCCAATTAAGAGCCTTCAGCTCCTTCTTATAGGAGAGGGAGAAGGCCATTGTTGCCCTTCTCTTTCCACTAGTTTGGAATGGAAAAGGCTTATATGTTTCCTTGATCTCCATGCTTTTGCCTCTCTTGGAGTTCAGTCTTCCATGAAAATGACCAATAATGAACTGGTGCTTCTGCAGTTTCCTTTGTGAACTGACTCCTTTGTGAGGGAAAGTCGGAGATTCAAATCTTTCTCCGCACTCTTTTCCCAATTCAAACTTAAAACACGGGTAACGCGTCCCTCCAGTGTAAACAGAGCGTTTCCCTAGCCACTAACGCGGCCAATATATTTCTTGCCTGCGTTATAACGCTCTTGTTCTGTTCTATATATGCGTTACCCTGTCAGAAATAGGTTTAATTTAGGTCTTTGTACTTCTTCCATATTTGTCTTCCCCTCTGAGCTGATGAGGAGGTATTTTTACCTGTAACAAAAATTACAAAGAAAAATAAATATTTATGATGGATTGGATGGATGCTGTGGCATGATTCATGAATAAGATGCTACAGATTCTCCTCCTTCCTATGCTCTGCCTGGATACAACCCTCCTTTCCTCTGTTTGGATATGGAACACTAAATCAATACAATGATAATGTAACCCCATTATTCCCTTGCAACCTAATATTTAACATATCTTTATAACCATTAGGATTAGGGTGAAGGTTTTCACATCCCAATTTATTATTATGGTCAGGATTTGTTACCTTTTAGAATCTTCTTATAGGTCAATAGACTTCTTCTTGATGTCTATTATTGATTTTCTTTGGTTTAGAAATGTAATTAAGAGTAGTGAAAATAAAGTGTCTAGTCTGAAGAATGTCCTCCAAGACCTTGTGGAAGAATGGCTCATAATAGCCCTCAAGGCTGCCCTCAATTAATGTTGAAGATAAGCCTAATTCTACAGTGAGTAAGTCGGCCTATTTGCAGTGAATAAGTCGGCCTACAACCTTGGTGTAGGGTCAGCCTAAAAGCATAACAAAACACTGTATATATAGCATGACCTACGGCTCATTTGAGGGGAGAAGAATATGCGGACCTCTCTAAGGAAGTAACAATAGGAAAGTGTGGATTCCTCTGCAGATTACAGTGGTAAATAGCGTGGGTTTACAAGAAGACAACAATGCGTACTTAAGGAAGAAAGGGATGCAGATTTCTCTGAAATGTCAACAATGATAAAGTGCAGATTTCAACAGTGATGAAATGTGGATTTCAGAAGTGAAAAAGTGCAGATCACAAAGGTTAAAAGGGTGCTTATTTCAGAGGTTAGAGAAGTGCAGATTTTAGTAAGAACAGAAGTAAGGAATTCAGACAAGTTCAGGATCTATGATACTTTTATGCGGATACATCTGTGATATAAATTCAGATAAGAACATAAGTTTTACATTCTGAAACAGTGGATAAAGCTGATGTGCATGCAAAGGATGAGAAGGAAGATCTCAAGATAAACTTAGAGACCGAGTTCTCTAATGTTGATGCAGGTCAGTGCACATTGGCGAAGAAAGGAAGGATCAGTATTGGAGGAAGTCTTAGAAGCAGTGTCAAGGTCTTGGAGGCATTCATAGGTCAAGGGTCTGAGTCTTGGTCATGGTACTTGTCATTTGAAGATCTATAAGAAGAATTTCTTGTGGGTTTTTCTCTCCAAGAGGAAGAGGTTTTTCCTTGGCTCAAAGAGCCTAACTTTGTGTCTTTTGTATTTTGGTAATTGACTTGATGAAAGACTAACTAAGCTAAGCAAGAGAAGACATAAGTAACTCAAGTAAATTCACAAGTAATTATCAAAAAGAGAATTTGAATTAATCTCAAGCCCTCCAAATTCTCAACATTAACCAGCAGAGAAGCACTAAAACAATTAACATTTGATGGATGTTATTTATTTGACTGGCATTGTTAAGGTTTTCTTTGCACTTGGAATTATCCTTTTCAATAGTTAAGAAGGAAATATTTTGAATTCAAAATTTACAATTTTTTGGCCTCTCTTTGCATAAAATTAAGAATTGCATAGAAACTTATTCAGGATTTACTGTTCTCATACCTTTTCTTTACTTTTGGCCAGATATGAAGGGACTGTGTGGGATGATCTTGCTCAAGGGAAAGGTGTATATACAATTCCTAGGGAACTTTGCAGGTTTTCTGAAATTGTAACTCTTAATGCAAGTGAAAAAGTGCAATTCCGACCAGTTGTCATGTCTCTAAGTCTGTTTTTGTGCAGTTAATATTTCATATATAGTTGATGTAGCTACAACTGGAAAATAACAAATAAAATGAAAACACTGTTTGGAATGGACACAGGGATAGCATGATCTCAACTTTTACTTTTAAACAACTAACCATTTGATAAAGTTGTGCCAAGATAAAGAAATCACCAGGAGTTTAATTAGTATTTTTTTATTTGTTTTGGCATTGGTGACACCAAGGGCTCAAATACATATCTCCACTTATCAGACGATCACATCTATTTTCATGAGGTATCATGAGGTATGCACCATTTGACAGGGTGCTACATGTGATCTTGGATCGGTCTTGGTGACCTGAGGATTTCTTCAAATTGCCTCCATAGTTCAAAGTTCAAACACTGTTGATGCTTGCTGGATGAATCTCCATGGAATTCTATGTACAGTAAAAGCTTATCATTCTAAAAGAGGTGTACTATGGTTGTTGTCTCAGTGGAGTGGTGTTCACTGTTAACATAATAGGAATTTATATAAAGCTGTAAAATATAAATATATTAGAACATTCAAATCAAAATGCTTTTGATGCATTTTCTTAACGATCCACACATTTTGCACATGGATTCACCCAGGCTTTATGATTTTATAAACACTAAAAGTATTATCACGTTGATCTAATTTTCGTGTATTTTACCAAGGACGTGAAATAGAATTCTCATCATGTCTGTAATTGTGGACAGTTCAGTCATTGTTCCATAATGTTGTTCATGAAATTATGGAAGCTACTGAAGAATATTCCATAGAAGTATGTGCAAGGATTTCATTCGAAAAAGGTTCCATTGGATGTCTTTCATCTGCAGATGATTCAGGAGAAGGAATACATCTTTTCAATTCAAACAAAGTGAGAACATGACAAAGAAGTGGCATGTCTACCTGACAAAGGATGGGTGTATCTCCTTGGCTGGGCTGCCTTTATCCAAATACGAGTATCTTGCAGATGCCATAATTGACTCCTACTACAATGTCAGTTAAATAACAATAATATATCAACAATAAAATCAATTCAATTCAATTGTCTATGTTAGAAATCATTTTTAATATTGAAACACCTGAGGTCACAGTTAAGTGTTGATGTATTAGGCAATCTCATTAGCCTATAATTCACAAAATTGTGTCAGGTCAACTGATCTTTCAACACTTATCTTTGTTACATAAAGGTCGACATTGGCCACCACATGGTTGGTAGAGTATTCTGCAAGTAGTTTCTGCTTTCTACAACAACTATCCTTCTGTTTTGTTAATGTAGGTAACATTTTAAGTTGACAGAATATGAGCCTAGTTTTTGAAATCTGGAAAGACTGCTATATTGAAGGCTTCATAAAACTTTATATTTATTAAACTCTCCTGTATGGGACTGATCAATATTCATTTCAGATAGGTTTGCAATTTGATGGGTCACCTATTGTAATTACATAAGTACAGCTGCAGAGGAATACATAATAAAAGGATGAGATTGAGATGGCTTCCTTGGTAGAACTACTTATCATTATTGCCTCAAATACATAATTCATTTTCAATACAAGCATGAAACACAAGATTGATTTTGACTATCACTGTCCAAAATATAACATCCATTATTTTGATGATCACTATGCAAAATATAACATCCATTATTTTGATGATCACTATGCAAAATATAACATCCATTTTAATTCATTCTCAGTATTTGAAAAATAATGGTTTTCGACCCCTAAGCATAAAATGTGGTAATCTCCATTAACTTCCACAGAAAGGGAAAATGATATACTTGCAGAGGGCCTCTTTGGTGGTATTAGCGATCATAATTTCCCAAGGTTAATTGTCTGTTATCAATTATTGCAAAATCTATCCAATGCATCGAGTTGACTCTATGACCCCTCTGGAGTGGAGGCCAATTATACAACAACATCTACAAATAAAAGGAATGAAACCAGGATCTGATGAAGTAGGCGACCATCCTGAGATTGAGTAAATTCCCTGATGAATTGCTAGTAATCAATGTAGATCCCAACTAGTCTGGGAGAGAGAACACACACCCACTTGACACCCCCAATACTCGTGATACCTTAAGAAAATCTGTAGTAATCGCAAAAACTGCCAATCATTCTATCATAAAGCTGCATCACACCAGAAACAATGTCCTCAAGTAGTCCAAGGACACGAAGCTGCTTGATGGGTAAATTCCTAGGAACAGTGTAGTGCCAAAAGCCTTTTGAAAGTCTATAGAGCAATAGTAAACCTTCGAGGATGTCTCTCTGTCTAGTCTCATCTATAAATTATAATATCACAGAGTAAATATGCAATCCAATTCCCAGTTGTCTCTCTTGAACCAAGACTGGCCCCTGCCTCTCCAATCTTTCCCCTCAAGAGTCCAAACAATTCAAAAGTCAAAGATGAAAGGATGTTATTCACCTTAGCCAAACATTTTTATCAGTGATGCATCCTATGTTCATATTTAGCAAATTATTCTGACAATAGTCACACTGTATTCAAGTTAAAGAATAAGAAAGACACTGAGCATTAAAAAATCAAGAGTCTGTTCTTTTTTATAATTGAAATATTCTTTTTATTATTGTCTTAAATGTACAGAGTTGTTGCTCAATAAAATAATAGAACCACAACTGGCAAGCCACATGCTTTCTGTCTGACCAAACATCAGACAGGTAGAAAATGTTGAGAAATTTAGAGGGCAGTAGTTAGGATGATTTCTCTTTTAATGATAACTTCTTGTGGCTTCTTCCCTGATGCTAGGAGTTCCTCTTTAATCCCTACCAGTGTCCATTATTCTTGTTGAGCTTCTATGGTAGAATTTGTGCTAAAAATGCATATCTTTACTATCTTCTTGATCCTTTCCAATTTTTCTTTCACCTGAGTAGCTATCATATCCTCGACTGGCCACTTTAAATTTATTGTTTCTTTGAAAAAAAATCTCTAACTTCTGGTATTCTTCGGGTTAATGAGAAGATTAAGGGTGTCCAAAATCCTCTACACCAAATATCTCTCTTTCCTCTATCACTCCTATGTTATTTTATTTTCACTCTTAAAGGAGAAGGATCAATAGCTTCATAAACTGTTTGATGGGCTATGTTACACACCAAAGTGGGTAACCCCTAAGAGAAACATTTTGTCCTATGGATGGATCACTGATTGAACAAAATTATAGATCATTTTTGGTTGTATTCTTGTTCCCATGCTTCAGCTTGGTGGTTTTTACTTACCCCTAGTCTAGTGTGATCTTCCCTGAGGCCTTTCTTCCCTGATCTATTTTGTCAAACAAAATAATGTACGTCAAAAATTTCTCAAGTTTGTAGATTTTGTGTCAGTTCTTGCATTCAAATTTAGCTCTTTTGCCTCGGTTTTGTTTCCAATATACTTCCAAATTTGATGAGTTTTAGTTTTGGATATAAATTTTATGGGTTTTGGATTTGAGATCGAGTTCATCCTCAAGATATATGCGATTGGGATTTTTCTTTGTTTTTGAATTCTCACATTCAAGTTGTCTGTTGTTCAGGCAGGAGCAACAATTCTGTGGGACCTCATAGTTGGTGGGTGGGATGTTTCATATCGGTCAGAGTTTGTGTTGAGTGCACAGGGAAGCTATTCAACTCTAATTGACAAGAACAAAAAGTTGTCTTCATCCGATGAGTCAATTTGCAATTCCTTCAAGGCATCAGAGGTAGGGAAGGTAGTTCTAATAATAGACAACTCCTCTTCAAACAAGAAGAAGGCTACAACCTATAGATACATGGTAAAAAAGAACATAGTCTAGGAGTTTGACCCTCGCAGTATATTAGATGTACTTAGAAAGCTTTCTTACATTCAGCAATCAGAAATGTTAGTAGTTAAGAATGTGCCATCATGTTGGAGAAGCAAGTTTGTCTCTTTGGAATCTGGAAATTTTATCTACATATGTGCTACTATATAAAAGTTAATATTGGCAATAATAAAGGTTGGTTGTGTTTCCAGAGCAGATCATCACTGTGAATTCCACAACTTTTCATGTTTGTGATTGATAGGTATATGATATACATGGTAAAGCAAGTATAAATAAAATTTATAAATATTGACCACCCCAAGGATAGTTAAATTTTTTATTTATTGTTTACCCCATACACAAATCTATAGAAATAATATTTTTAGTTCAAAAATTGAATATTGTATTAAATTCCTCATCAATAAAAATGTTCTTCAAGGAATGGTCTACATTCAGAGGGTTACCTATATCTAAATGAAATCAGTCTATGTTCCATCTAGGTTCCATTATTTTATAGATTATTACACGTTAAACCAACTTTACTCCTTGACTGGCATTGCATTCAACATTGTGCACAAGTATGTTTTAAATGGATCAATCAAAAGTATGATTTTATCTATATTTGATAATGCAAGTTGAATACGTCATACAATACATAGGAGCGCTATGGCTATGAAGTTCAATATGAAATAATATATTGATTGCTACTATTACTATTATATAAGGGGTGCTCTTCCAATGGCCATTTATTAGCTATGTGAAGAAGGCTTTGTAGAATTTTTATTTACTATAAGATTATGTATAGCTGAGTTGCGGACAACTACGTAGAATTTGGTAGGAAGTTTGGACTATGTGTTTCATAATGATCTTGTCTTCTCTTCATTGATGACTTTTCAATGTGTAAGTTTTGACCTAAGCCATTACATTATCAATGTGTCAAGGCTCAAAACTCGACCTATATGCCAACTACTTCTTATGATCATTCCTAGGAACATGAATCCTAATTTTTGTAGGTTTAAAATTTATCACAAGTTTTCTCTATTGTGGTCAAATTTGTGGAGGTTATTTCAAAATTTATTTAAGGTACCATGGATCTAAATTTCTTATGAACTTTCAACACTAACAAACTTTGGTGCAAATTGTTGATAAACTCTCACTTGGTTAGGGTTATAGATGTTAATGAAAATTTTGTGTGCATGCATGAGAGTTGGATGCAAATGCACAATGTTGTGTAGCATTAGTGTGATAAATATGGGATAGTGCAAAGCATAGTTTTGAATATTAGTCTAAGTTGACTCGTACCTAATCAACTCAGTCAAGTTGATTTTTGGTTGAACAGTTAATTGTTGGTTCAATGGACAGAAGATCTTGCAGGCACAAATACCAAAGGGAAAAATGGAGCCCATCATGCGGTACTCTTTGTAATTCTCCACCATTGCTACCTTCCATGCTTCCTCAAACTCCTCTCCAACCTCAATATCAGTGCTAGTAGTAGCATGAGCAACAACACTACACTTAGCAAAACTAGAAGAACGCGTTTTCCAAACTACACGAGAACTAATTCCATCACGAGTCACCATGTGCCATGCTTGGTCTCGGTGGTTCTCTTCCTTCTACTCCTGGTTCAACTACCATATCTTCATTGGAACCAACACCCCGAAATCCACTAGACAATGATTCACCATTTTGTATTGGTGATTCGCCATGATTTTACAAGATAATATAATCTCGTGAGAGATTCGCCAAAAAATTATATATACATATTATATTATTAATAAAATCGCCTTCCATTTTTCCTATGTATCATGGGGATTCGCCTATTTATTATATATATAAATTTAGGGGGGTTCTTAAAATTTTCCCTGGTTGGATGCTAGGTTGATCAGATGGATGGATAAACTTGGAGGATTGTAGGAGCCAAGAGGTATGGTTTACATGACATGTTGGAAGCTCAACTAGTGGGCATACTCTACAGAAGTATACCCTAAGGAGCAGTTGAATCAACAATTTATATGTCATGTCAAGAGGAGTAGAAGAAGGTTGTAGGTCAAGTATGGTTGTCCTCTTGAGTTTATGTAAATTGCAGGTAAATGGGTGTTGTTAGTGTTGGAAATACTGAGAGGGGGGGTGAATCAGTATTCCTTTCAATTAGAGCATTAGTTAATCTTCAATTATTATCAGTGTTTGTACAATGATAGTAGAAAAAAAGAGGAACACAAATGCACACAGTTTTTAAGGTGGAAACCCACTTCGGGACAAAAACCACCTAATTCTTTTCTAATAATTCTTTAATATTCAACTCCAATTGAAAATAAGCTCCAACTTCCTAAAATATAGAAAAGCATTCTTCTCCAGCTCCCACTGGATGGACGCTCCAATGCTCGAGATTCTTTAGTAGTCAACCGAACGGATGCCCCAACATCCAATGAGCTACAACTCACCCTAGCACCACCCTACCACCCTATAGAAGAATAAAAGAATAATGGACTCCCATACCAGGGAAAATGGTCCACTTTACAATGATATAGAATGATGTAGAAGAAGAAGATATACTAGACCATAACCCCAACTTTGGCACAATCACCTAATGATGATCCTAGACCTCGCAACACTGCCTCTTGAACCCTTGGCAGATAGACACTAGTACAATTTTTACAATAATTTATTTACAATGACTTAGTACAATGATACCTTTACAATGATTGTATGCAGTGTTGCCCACTCGAAGACTTCATATGATGAATTTATTGCTGCTGTTATGCACCTTGGTTGCTGCTCTTGTCATGCTACCTTCTGTTGCACCTTGCTTTGCTTTGCTTCCATAGAAAGTCTGGTCCTTTGCAACCCTTGACAACACATGATCTAGCTTTTTCTTGCCTTCTAGGAGCTCGATATTGAATCTAGTGTATCTCTATTATTTAAAAATCCTAAATATCTTATTTTTGTTCCTGTAGTAGTCCTCTAAGTCATATTTCCAATGCCATAGGTCTGACCCAATTTGGATTCTTCAAGAGAGAGTTATACCCAATCTTACACAACGCCCTAATTATGGATTTTTTCAGTAGAATGAACTTGTACGACATGCCATGTGTCACTGTTTCTTCATTCGGCTCTAAAATTCATAGAAACAAAACCTACAATCTGTGCACTATCTGTCACTTTTACGAAATTCCAATCCAATACTTAGAGAAAGAGTTATGAAAATTTTACCAAGGTCACTTCTTTGAGATTAATTTCAGGAGCCTGCAAAAACCCTGACTTCCACAGATCATATCTCCAAAAATATTGTGCACCTTGATCTGAAATTTTTACAGAAGCTTCCTCAATATTTTTTCTTTGCCTCATAAACATTTAATCTTCTGAACCTTTGTAGAAAAAACGTTAGAGAGAAAATTCCATGATGACCTGTTTCAGATGGCGAAATCCCTTACATAAGGAGGAAATGAAGATCACAATTTATATAAATGCTTAGGCTGAGAGGGGCTTCAACAATGAATGTGGGAGGGATTTTAGGAGCTTAAAAAATATTAATTATGACTTTTCAATGAACCATGCCCCAACCCCATGGGGTTTTGGCTGACTAACTGTGGGTACAAACTTCAAACATGAATATCTCTCAAACCGTGAAGAATTACATGGTGTGCCATATATCAATGGAAACATATTGACAAGTAGAAACCATAAAAAGAATTATTGGCCCAGAATATATTAATTTGGTAGGTGAAAATTCCCATGCAATATTGGGCTAGCCCCTGGTGCTGCTTGGGTTGACATCAATGACAACCGTTGATCAACAATATCCCCCTTTGGCATTGATTCCAACACAAGTACTCCCTCTGCGATCATGAAACCTCTTCCTACAACATAATCTCCCCCTTTGACATCAATGGAAAAGGGAAACTCCCCCTGAAACACAACCATCCTGTGGACTTGTACACACTTCCACTCCCGCTGACACACAACCGTCCTGCATACCTGTAATCTAATGAGAACTTGGGAGAATCCCAAGATTTTGATGAGGATATTCAAATGCTTCACGAGGTAAAGGTTTAGTGAAGATATCAGCAATTTTTTCTTTTGTACAAACATACTCAAGTTTGATTTTATTTTCAGCGACTTGTTCTCTAACAAAATTATATTTGATCGGAATGTGTTTTGTTTTTGAATGCATGATAAGATTCTTGGAGATGCTGATGGCACTAGTGTTGTCACAAAATATGGGAATAGGCTCACTGAATTGTACTTGAATATCTTGCAAATTTTGTTTCATCCAAAGGGCTTGAGTACAACATGATGCTGCTGCAATGTATTCTGCTTCCGCTATAGATAACGAGATTGAAGTTTGCTTTTTACTCAACCATGATACGAGACAACCACCTAGATAGAATGTTGCTCCACTATTACTCTTACGATCATCAATGCTTCTTTCCCAATCTGCATTTGTAAAGGCTTGAATAATGAGATTGTTACCCTTGGGATACCACAAGCCATGTTCTTCTGTGCCCTTTAGATATCGAAGAATTCTTTTGAGGGCAATAATATGTGATTCTTTTGGTGCTTCTTGGAATCTTGCTACTTGTCCAACTGCTTGCATAACATCTAGCCGAGAGGCTGTTACATATAGAAGACTACCAATCATAGATCTGTACAACCTCTAATCCACATCCTTAGATGAGTCGTCTATGCTCAATTTGCAACCTGTTACCATCGGAGTAAGGATGAGTTTGCAATTTTCCATTTTTAATTTCTTGAGCATTTCCTTGATGTACTTGGCTTGACAGATAAATATTCCTTTCTCTTACTGAGATATTTGAAGCCCTAAGAAGTATGTCAGCTCACCAAGTAAAGACATCTCAAACTCACTTTGCATCTTTGTAGAAAAGTTCTTACTTATTCGATCATCATTGCTACCAAATATTATATCATCCACATATACCTCAATGATTGTTAAATTATATTTATCTATTTGTACATAAATATTGCTATCAACAGTACCTTTCTTGAACCCTTGTTGACATAGATATCCATCAAGACAAGCATACCATGCTCTGGGAGCCTACTTGAGACCATATAGAGCCTTCTTTAACCTGAAGACATAATCTTATTTTTGTGATAGTAGAAAACCTTCAGGTTGTTCGATGTAAACTTCTTCTTCTAATTCTCCATTCAGAAATGCTGACTTAACATCCATTTGGTAGACTTTGATTTTTCTCAAACATGCATAGGCGAGAAACATTCGGATGGCTTCCATTCCGATAACTGGTGCAAATGTTTCGTCGAAATAAATTCCTTCCACTTGTGCATAGCCTTTGCAAACCAATCTTGCTTTGTTTCTAGTAACCTACCCATATTCATTCAATTTGTTCCTAAACACCCATTTAGTCCCAATGACATTTTTGTCTTTTGGTCGTGGAACTAATTCCCAGGTGTTATTCTTCTTAATTTGATCCAATTCTTCATTCATAACTGCTACCCAATGTTCATCCTGGCTGGCTTCCTCAAACCTACTAGGCTCAAATTTTGCTAGAAAAGCAACGTGAGCTTGTTGTGATGAACGAAGCTATCAACCTTCATTTATGTCACCAATGATTTGATTTGATGGATGGTTCTTTTGAATCCACTCTTTGGTTCTCCTTGGAGGAGCTTCTTGTTGTTGTTCTGGTATATCTTGATGATCATTGTTTACTTCTTCCTCGTTGATAGTTGCTTCTTGTTCTACAATTTTATCTGTTCCTTTTTCAGCCTCTATCTCAAGTTTCAAAGATTCTAGATCATCATTATTACTTGCTAGAACACCATCTTCGTCAAATGTAACATTTATGCTCTCCACTATCTGTTTTTATCTTAGATTATAGCATTTATAGGCCTTTATTTTTTGCAAGTAACCAACAAAGATACATTCATCAACACATGATTCAAACTTACCCAAATTTTGATCTTCTCTTTTGATATAACATTTTCTTCCGAAGATTCTAAAATATTTTACATTAGCTAGTTTTCCTTTCCATAATTCATATGGAGTCTTGTTGCAATTATTTCTGAGAAGACTTCGGTTAATAATGAAGACTGTCGTATCAATTGCTTGAACCTAGAATTTATTATCCAATTTTGAGTCCTTCAACATTGTTCTACCCATTTCCTGTATGGTTCTATTCTTTATTTTAGCAACTCCATTTTGCTGAGGTGTTCGTGTTGTTGAAAATTGCCTTTTTATTCCATTTTCATCGCAGTACTGCTGAAATAATTTGGAATTGAATTCTCCACCATTATCTGATCTTAAACACTTTATTTTCAAATTAGTTTCACTTTCAACCAACTCCTTGTAGATCTCAAAGTACTCAAATGCTTCAGATTTTTTCTTTAGGAAATTGACGACTGTCATCCTGGTGTAGTCATCTATCATTAACATGAAATATAATTCTTCGTCTAAGCCTTTTGTTCTCACAAGACCACATAGATCGGTATGTATCAATTCCAATGGATGTGATGCAAAGTGTTATTTTGTTTTAAATTGGACTTTTGTCTTCTTTCCATGCCGACATGCCTCACACAGTGTGTTGGAAGGTTTTGAGATTTTTGGCATTTCTCGTACTACTTCCTTTTTGCTTATCCTGACAAGTTTGTCCCATAACCAGCTTTCATCTTCTTTAGCTAGTAGACATGCTTTAGTTTCTTCATCCAAAACATATATGTTGTTTGGAGCTCGACTTACTGTAGCCACAATTTTACCGTACCTGCCTTTCCTGATTTCACATTTTGTGGAGTTGAATAGCATTGTGTGTCCTTGATCACACATTTGGCCAACACTGAGCAGATTGTGATTCATGTTTTCAACCAATAAAACATTCCTGGCTATAACATCTTTGCTTCCGAGAGTTATGGTACCTGATCCTATAACATTTGAAGATCCATCATTTCCAAAGGACATGGTTCCATCCTTCTTCTCTTTCAGAGATACAAATTTCCTTCTATATCCAGTCATATGCATTGAGCAACCACTGTCAACATACCACACATATTTATTTTTTTGAGCCTTGAGAGCGAGAGAAAAATTATCAGTCTTCTTCTTCTTCCATGTTCGTTTATTGGCTTTGAAGATTCTTCTGGAGGATTTTCAAGTCAGCAGTCTCTGGCTATGTGTCCAAAGTTATGACATTTGTAACATTCCATTTTATTTCTTAAATGTTCAAATCTATTGATGTTTCGTTGAGCCCTGGGAGGTTCATATTTGAAGAATCTCTTGGAATTGTATTGGTTCCTAGGGTACGTGCGGCATTCTACAGCTTTATGACCAAATTTTCCACATCAATAACAATAGCCATGAAAAATATGTTGGTACCTGGATGAAAATCTTCGTCAAGGAATCGTCTTCCAAGGATGTGCTTGCGAATCTTGTCCAATGAAGTCTACATGTATGTCAGATCTCATAGGTTCATTGTATTTTGTTGTAGAAGGTCCTGCTTCTTCTTCTTTGTAACCGAGGCCAGTTCTGTCATTGTAAGATCGTTGATTGTTGATGATTTCTCCTAATTCCCTTGAGCTGTTGGCATAGTTTTGGACAGTTTTTCCCTTCTTCACTTCCTTACGCAGCGAGACTATTTCGGCTTCTAATGCTTCCCTTCCTTGGTTGCTTTCTTCCAACTTCTTTTGAAGTGACTCTTCAATACATTTTTGTTCTTCAACCTCAATTTTGAGACCTTGAACTTGTTCTTCAAGAGTATTGGAATGGATCTTCTCAGCATTGAGCTCTTTTATAAGCTTTATTGCCTCCTCATAAAATTCTTCTATGGTCAACCCTTCTTCATTGTTTGATACTTCTTGTTTATTGTGCATGGCCATAAACAATACTTTCTCATTGGCTTCTTCTTTGCTGTCACTTTCTTCATCGGATGATGAGCTATCTTCTTTAGAGAGAAAGTTCCTTTTGGATCCTTTCTTTTTGGCTTGCTTGTTGAATTTCTTAAAGCCTTCCTTTCCTTTTGAGTTTCATCATTTTTGTTAAGAAATTTTTCTATGGAATTCCCAACCTCACCACAACCGAAACATATCAATGGAAGTTTACCTTTGAATTTTCCCTTACCAAGTTTTAGTTTTCTCATAAAGTAAGCATATTATTCATCTGAAAGACCTTCTCCATCATCTCCCTTTTCTTCACACTTGTAGGTGCATGTCACTTCAATTGAAGGTTGTTTTTCCTTATTGGTTTTCTTAGATGCAACGAATGCAGTTTCTAGATTTGAAGTACCCTTTTCTTCATCAAGTCTCATTTCATATGCTATGAGAACTCCATGTAATTCTTCCTTGCTGAGTTTGTCCAGATTTGCACTGTATTCTAAGACCAATACCTTTGGGTTGAATATCCCTGGTAATGCTCTAAGAATCTTTCATATAATAGTCTTCTTGTCAATTGGCTCTCCCAATCCTTCCAGAGTATTGGTTATTTCATCAACGTATTGGAAGTATGCAACAATGTTGCAATCTTCTTTCATTATGAGTTGCTCAAATTTTGCTCTATAGATTTGAAGCTTTGCTTCTTTGACATTTGAGTCACTTGCATATATATTCTCAAGCTTGTCCCATACATTTTTGGCAGTTTTACAACCCAACACCTTATGATAAGCAGATTCAATAAGTCCACTGATAATAATATTATTTGCTTTTGCATCATTTACCAAATTCTTCTTACCTTGTTCATCCATGGTTGATGTAAATCCATTTTGAACAGTGTCCCATACTTCGTAACCTTGCGCTAAGAGATAGACCTCCATTCTTCCTTTCCAAAGTGCATAATTATTTTCATTGAATAGAGGTACACCATTCTTGGTATGCTCCATGACCTCCTTCCAGCTGTTAAACTGCTATTGAAGGAACCAAACTCTGATACCAATTGTTGGAAATACTGAGAGGGGGGGTGAATCAGTATTTCTTTCAATTAGAGCATTAGTTAATCTTCAATTATTATCAGTGTTTGTACAATGATAGAAACAAACAAGGGGAACACAAATGCACACAATTTTTAAGGTGGAAACCCACTCCGGGACAAAAACTACCTAATGCTTTTCTAATAATTCTTTTCAACTCCAATTGAAAATAAAGCTCCAACTTCCTAGAATCTAGAAAAGCATTCTTCTCCAGCTCCCACTGGATGGACGCTCCAATGCCCGAGATTCTTCAGTAGTCAATTGAACGGATTCCCCAACACCCAATGAGCTACAACTCACCCTAGCACCACCCTACCACCCTATAGAAGAATAAAATAAGAATGGACTCCCGTACCAGGGAAAATGGTCCACTTTACAATGATATAGAATGATGTAGAAGAAGAATATATACTAGACCATAACCCCAATTTTGACACAACCACCTAATGATGATCCTAGACCTCCCAACACTACCTCTTCAACCCTTGGCAGATAGACACTAGTACAATTTTTACAATAATGTATTTACAATGACTTAGTACAATGATACCTTTACAATGATTGTATGCAGTGCTGCCTACTTGAAGACTTCATATGATGAACTTCTTGCTGCTATTATGCACCTTGGTTTCTGCTCTTGTCATGCTACCTTCTACTGCACCTTGCTTTGCTTTGCTGCCATAGAAATTCTGGTCCTTTGCAACCCTTGACGACACATGATCTAGCTTTTTCTTGCCTTCTAGGAGCTCAATATTTAACATGGTGTATCTCTATTATTTCAGATCCTCAATATTTGATTTTTGGTCTTGTAGTAGTCCTCTGAGTCATCTTTCCAATGCCACAGGTCTGCGCCAATTTTAATTCTTCAAGAGAGATTTATACCCAATCTCTCACAATGCCCTAATTATGCACTATTTCAGTAGAGAGAACTTGTACGGTGTGCCACGTGTCACTTTTTCTTCATTCGACTTTGAAATTGATAGAGTGAAAACTAAAGTCTGTGCACTATCTGTCACTTTTTATGTAATTCCAATCCGATACTCAGAGAGAGAGTTATGACGATTTTACCAAGGTCACTTCTTTTAGATTAATTTTAGGAGCCTGCAAAAACCCTGACTTCCACAGATCATATCTCCAAAAATATTGCGCACCTTGATTTGAAATTTTTACAGCAGCTTCCTCAGGATTTTGAATTCACCTCATAAAAATTTCAGCTTCTGAACCTCCATAGAAAAAAAATTTAGAACGAAAATTCCATGATGACCTGTTTCAGATGGCAAAATCCCTTACATGAGGAAATGAGGATCACAATTTATATAAATTCTTAGGTTGAGAGAGGCTTCAAAAAATGAACGTGGAAGGGATTTTAGGAGCTTAAAAAATATTAATTATGACTTTTCAATGACCCATGCCCCAACCCCATGGGGTTTTGGCCCACTAACTGGGGGTACAAACTTCAAACATGAATATCTCTCAAACCGTGAAGAATTACATGGTGTGAAATATATCAATGGAAAAATCTCAACAAGTAGAAACAATCAAAAGAATTATTGACCTAGAATATATTAATTTGGTAGGTCAAAATTCCCATGCAATATTGGGTTAGCGCATGGTGCTGCTTGGGTTGACATCAATGACAACCGCTGATCCATTTAGGTCCCCATAATTTGTTAGATTGGAAATACCAAATGTAAAAGGGTAACATCAAAATAGTCTTTGGAGTCCTAGGACCTAGCCTTCCTAGACTTAGAGAGGGATCTCTCTATGTTTGTATAAAAAGTGTAACTTGATAGCTTTTAGGTTTTGATTTTGGGATAGTTATAGGGATTATGGTTTTTTTGTTCATTTGTTTGGTTGGATAGGTTTTCAAGGAGAATAGGTAGAGTAAGCGAGAATCAATCCATTGGGCTATGGAGTTAGCAAGGGTTTTGAAGAGTGCAAAAATAAGTCAAGGGTGTCTCATAGGGAAATTTATCAAGGCCAAATGGATATAAGTAGGTTTTGTGTGGGTGAAATGAAAATAGAGTTGTGAATATAGTAAGTTAAGGGGAAATCAAGGATCCTTTAACATACTATGAACAAGGAAAAATCGTTCAGTATGATAGTATAGCAAAACATGAAGAGAAATAAAGGCAATGTGGGATTCACTCGGGGAGCAATACCATACCACGTGGGTTCATATTGGGGGATACATATTGAGGGAAAAAATGACATTATATGTTGGGGGATATATAGGGGGTAAAGGGTTTTTTATATTGATAGGTATACGAAATGGAGCTCAAAGTTAATGAAAAAGTATAAAGGGGTAGAAAAAATGTTAATGAAAAAATGGATACTTACAATATCTAGTGAAGGTAGGGTTATTTAAACTCGGGAAGGTGTATTGGGTTGATATTGGTATGGGGTTAAATAATGTGATTTTTATAGGTATTTTCCAATACGTAGTCAAGTTAGGGGTATTTTTTTAGTATGCCATGAATTCACACAATATGTCATGGGTTCATTAAGTGAAGCCCCCGTGAATAAAGGATTCTTCAATCAAAAAATACTAGGAAGACCTCAAACAATAGATAAGTAAATTTAGAGAGGATCTAAGGATTCTATGAACATTACTTGCAAACAAATAGACCTTTAACATATAATTTTATTAAAAACCAAATAGCATTTAAGAATTCTTTTAGCTAAACTTCGAGGAAAAAATAGAAATCAAAAGAGGCAGAAGAACTAGGGTGCCAAGAAAGAAAGTACTATTCTCTATTTCTATCTTTTGATCAAGCAAACCATAAAAAATAATGAATAATTGAAGGAAAACAAAGACAAAAGTGGAATACATCACCATCTAACTAAGCTTTATGAACCCTAAGAGTGTGCCCAATCCATGGATGTCAAATTCAAAGCCATCAAAAATCATCAAAAAACCAATTTCACCAATAAACTCCAAGTCTATCTCATATTATGCTCAGAAATATCCAACATGTAAAAATGAGGCCTCAATGTTGTATTTAACAAGAAAAGAGGACCAAAACCCTAACTAGGGTTCCCAAAATGTCATAAATTCCCATAGATACCATTTATGTCCAAAGAGACCATGCAAGGCCCAAGGCATAAAATATCTAATGAAATAAATGAAAAATAGCTTCTAACACCTAACTTTGGAGTGATTTGCCCAAAACCACAAAATATCTATTTTCCATAAATTAGTGTCTTTTGTTGACTTTTGCAGTGCAAGAGCGTACAGGGAGGTCCAAGGGCACAACGCTTCCCGCATGGGAAAACCGGGTCACCTTGCAACTAAATTTCTCAAGGCCTTCCCTATGTCGAATGAGCTCCATGATAGCTCGTTGGAAATATTTTTGAGTATAATTTCCAAAACAGCCCTTGTTTTTGTGATTGGAATTCATTAAACTATTCAAAAACCAAATCTTCCAAGGCTGCTAATGAGCGCACGTCAAACCTTGAAAACAAGGGAGAAAGGTGAAATTTTGCATGTTTTTGCCCTTTTTGGAGGACCAGCTTTTGCTCCAAATGAGTCGAAACTTGGTGAGTGTGATTTGCTTGGCCTAAGGAACCAAAAAATGTTAAAGTTATTGAAGTTCCATATTCGAAGTTAGAATTTCCTTCTTGTAATGAATTTCCAATTGAAATTGGACCCAATTTACTTCACAACTCCGCTTCAAGTGATGAAATTACTACTAGAAGTAATAAGGATGCATCAGTAGATGTTGATGGTGACCATAGTGTTGGAGATGTTGAGAATGACAAGAGTTTTCTTTTGCAGTACAAAATATATACCTATTTATTACATACAAAATACTAGGAATAATCGGTTCAAGATAGTCCACGTACAAAAAATTTCTTACATATCGTACAAAGAAGTTGAAAGAATATCTATACACAATGGACCTCGTTATTATTGTTTAGAGATCCCTCCGTTGATGCTACAAACACAAGAAACCATTTAGTGTCTACCAATACTAACTCTATTTCCGGCCTTTTCTTTTTAGGAAAATTTTGACTTCCATTGTTGAAAATGTAGTAAATACCAATCCACATTAAAATACTAAATTCATGTCCCAAGCAAAGATATATCCAATGTCTAAATATTCGTAATATACAACCAATGGGATAGAAAACACCCATGTGGTCTTTAGTTCCGTAGATGTTGCAAATGATTTTCTTAAGATATTGGATAGCCATGTTGGACCAATCACTAGATGATCCTTCTATCGTGCACAGACCGGATACCAAAATAAGGCATCCCGCTTCCGATTAGAGGATTCTTTAAGACAAAAATAAAAAAACTAATTTTGAGCTCCGTCTAGGGCGTTAAATCACAAGTGGATGTTGGACAATTTGTTAGGTTAATTCATGGTGAGTACAATCATACAAATTTTTTTCCAACTTCAGAAATTTATTATTCTGCATGGTCTAAACCAACTTAGGATTCTTATTCTATGTAAATTGTAAGATATAAATTACATGATAGTGTAATTTGAACTTATCATATCTACTTGGTAACTATCCCATTTTTTCGTCAGCTTACTTCACCGCATCTAACTCGATTTGATAAAGATGATAATTTTATTGATGGACTATATTTAGATTTATTTTCATAATCGACCTTTTTACATTCTTATACAAACTTTTGTGATAGATAAAGAACTAGAGTTTGATTTAAAGCAAGAGCAAGATGTATGTTTCTTGATTATACCACTCCCAAATTCTATTATAAATTTTGTATACGCTCCTCATATTAAATGAATGCTTATATTTATACTTATTCCTATTACTAATGGAAACATTTGTGAATTTACACCTATTTTTTCATGTAATATAAATTTCCCAATGAAGATATTGGTGGTGACGTATTTATTGGTGAGAAAGTTAGAAAACCTTTGGAACAGCAGTTTTCCAAGGCGTAAAAAAATCATTTAAGTGTTAGGAGGCCATTATTTTAGACCAAATGTAGTCTTTAAAATTTCTTTTTGTTAAGGGGTTAAAGTAGATAAAGGCATCAAAGAAGTTCCATAAAAAATTCCCTTCGATGAATCTTTTGCCTCCCTCCATCGACAAGTGTCGATAGTTGGCCCTGATGAGATGGTGACTTCAACCAAGAGGAAAGGTCAATTAAAAGAGTCAATAGTTAGTGACACCAACATGATGTCATACAAATGAAAAATTCAATCATGTGGAAGTGAATATAGTCATATCCCCCTCAAGGAATCTTTTCTCGTAGGTGTTTTCCAAGCCAACCATAGAAACCAATGGACGATTTTGATGGGAATGACATTAAGGTGATGTCGACTCAATAAAAATCATTTTGAGGGAAAGGATATGGTTGATTTAATAAGCCAACAAATATTGGAAAGGGCCCATTAGGGAGGTTCATTAAGGAATCTCTTTTCCCCCAACTACTAGGAGGCTCGAGGAGAATTTTTTGATGATGGAAATGAATAGGTTAAGGTACAAGTCATAAAGTCATGATTTCACACTATAGGCTAAAAAAATTGGCTAATAAAAGGAATAGACATTGAGGATAATATTGGTATTGTGGGGAGGAATTATGGCTCTATCAAGGCCATGGTCATTGAATTTTAAGATCTCACACTACCATTATGGTGCTATGGTGGTTGGGGAATGCACTAGCATATAATGTATTTTGGTGAAGGAAGGAATTATGTACTGAGTGAAGGGCCACGAAAGTGTAGAATGACAAACTTGGTAACATGGAAGGATGATGATGTGGTGTATGAATATGGAAGAAATCTAAGTGACGTTTGAGAAAATTTATATGGCTCTTCCAGATAGTGTCGGACAAGACAAGAAGGAGACTAGTAAATGTAATAGCATGGTATCAAAGCTCGAAAATTATGTGCATCATTTCATGAGGAAACTAGGTGCGTGATAGAGGAATATAGAAGTGGAGGGGATTGGGGGAAGGTGACCCAAGGATATTTTGATTATGAGGACTTAGTGGTAGGAGGAGGGGGGGTATATTTCTTGTTCCAAAAATTGTGAGTGTATTTTATATTTCTTTAAATCATGCACATGTTTTGTATTTCTTTAAATCACACATGGGATTATAAAGAATAGTTTTTTTACGGGAGATATAAATGAGGGAAATTTGAATTTTAATGCAACATGAATGTGTTTCATAAAACCTAAACCATTCCTCATCATAAACGTATATGTTACAACTAATCGAGCTAGGTGTCTTCCTTGGAATTAACTTCGATGAAAAACAAACCTAGATGTTAGAGCTTAGCTAACTAAGCTAGAACTCTAAATAGTTAGTTATTTTATTTAGAATCAACACTACTAGACTAACTTTACCCATCCCTCTATCTTGAAACTCATGTGATATTGAAAGGTGTTCCTTATTCAATGAGAATGCACTAGATCAATATGTATTACACCTTTCATTTTGATGTGTTCCGAAACATTTAGGAGTATTCTTCTTGAACAAATCCTTTTACCTTCGCAACTCTCTCTCTCTCTCTCTCTCTCTCTCTCTCTACACATGTCTATCTTCTCATACCCATTCCCTTCCCTCTCTCTCTCTCCACCCATTCCCCCTTTTTATTTTCCTCACACGGTCTCCATCTCTCCGTCACTATCCCTTCGCCCATTTCTCTCGTCCATCTATCCCTATATCTTTCCATCACACTCCTTCCCTCCATTCCTCCCACCCTATCACACCCTCTCCCTCACTCTCTTTGTCCAATCCTCTCATTCCCTCTCTCTCTTCCTACCTATATGTCTCTCTCCTCCCAATTTCTCTCTCAAAACCCCCTCTCTTGATATATATAATATATAGTAAATATATTATACAATAAATAAGATACAAATCTATTATCAACACTATAAAATGTATAAAATTAATAACAATAACAAATTCTAAAAATACATACCGACATATATGTAATGAAATAATAAAAAATAAATTAAGTATAATACAAAAAATGCAAACCATACTATAGCATGTGAAATACTATTGGTTTCTCAATGCCACGAGCCCATAAAACACTATCATTAAGTTGAAGCAAAATTTAACAACATGTACATATTATATCTCTATCAAGCTATGTGTTCGCATCAAGCTCCATAGCAGAGATAGAGCTATGTAGTTTAATTGAGGTTTTTATTTAGCCCTAGATGGACCTTTTAAAAAGCTTGATGGAGGGCTTAAAAAATACCCTCACAAAGCTCGATTTTCAACCTTTGGAACACAATTTCTTCCAAAAAGAGTAACCCACCTCGGTGGATTCACCCTTATTTTAATTTGAAATGACATCTCAATTGGCTTATTCATAAAATAAATAATTATGTATTATGGTTTTGTGTATTTATTTTCTCATGGGAATAATATAAAAGTAAATAATTGAAATAAAATATTTAGAAAACAATTACTTTGAATTTGTTGTATTTATGGTGCAAAGTTAGATAAATGAATTTTAGTTTTACATGTAAACATGACAAACACATAAAAGAAATAAATATTTGTGAGTTTAGTTCTAATTTATATATTCATAAAATAAATATTTGTAAACTTTTTATGTTTATGGGGGAAATTCACATAAATAAATCCACTTGTACATATCAACATGGCAAACACAAAGTTATCTATCCTACTTTATAGAACTCTGCCAATATAGCATACACCACTTCTTTAAATATATGATGATATACTCCACTTCCAATAAGATCAATAAAAATGTACTCCTATTTAACACCACATGGTAAGAATGGTGCTAACTTGTCCATCAAATATGATGATATACTTCATTTTTAATATGATACATAAATATTTACATCACATTAGCACCACATAACATAAGTGGTGCTAACTTATCGTGCTAAAAGTAGGTTTCTCTTGTTGTTGTGTACAATGTTTATCTTAGTAAATTTCTTATCCAAAAAAAAATCAAGATAAAATGTCTAAATCTTATTTTCTTTTTATTGTTACCAATATTGAAAAAATATTTTCTTTTTAGTAATTAATGATATTCATATATTACCCTAATATTTCCTAGGCATTTGTTTCATCAAAAGTTTTAAATTTTACTTTTTCCCCCTTTTAGTGGACATTCTTTCCCCATTTTTAGGAGTTCTTAATGACAGTATGTCAATTATGTTTAAACACATATACTAGCAATTGCACTAGATGTTGCAAAGGAAAAGTTGTAAGGCATAAAATCAAGAAGAATCATTGAAGATAAAAATTAGTAAACAAAATGTTATTCAATAAAATATTCAATGAATAAGGCTCATTAGGTACAAGGGATGACAATTTGGTTTTGAAATAGTAAATTCATCTTTTCCTAACTCTATTTTGGCATTTTACATTCACCGATATGAAATATCATAATATTTGAAAAATGCAGTCCAATGAAACTCATGGATTTATCAAAAATGTTCATATAGATAATTGAAATAAATTCATACCAATGATGAAGAGTGATGCTTTCTATCATCCATTATGAATTATCCTATCCATGGAAATCAATTAAAAAAAATTACTATCTTCATTACTATTTACAATAAATTTTAAAGATAGTAATAAATAATCACCATCTTCATTGCCAATTACAATAAATTTTATTTGCTAGCTAATTTAGAATACAAAATTTCCACATCATTTTCTGGAAAGAGTAAAAGCCCATGAATCCTCCATCACACAATCTCCAACTAAACTAACTGACTTTAAAAATGAATCATAAAAAGACAGTCAGTCCTTTGAAGTGATTTAAATATATAAATATCAGTGTGGGCATGTTTTATAACCATTGTCGGCTTTCAAACAAGATTAGTTGCTCGCTATAAAATGTATAAAACAGTACCACATTCCTTCACACAAAATGGTATAAGCCCAGCAGGTAATTCTCGGATCTTCAAATTACTTTTTTGCATAAAAAGGTATATGCCCAGCAGGTAATTCTCCAATCTTCAAATTATTTTTCGTTTAGTGCCGACTCTACTGATCTACACCAGTGCAGTGTTGGAATTGAATTGGGTACGTGATTCAGTAAATAATGGAACACGCTTATGAATGGATGAGAGATGCCCGTGCCCATGCGCACCAACACAGAGATGCAGAAAGAACAAAAATTTTGTTGTTATTGTTATGAGGATGATCGTGGAATCCGGAGGTATTGTACCCCAAAGGAGCAGTAATTGGAATTGAATTGGAGTTGAGGGGTGTCGAGCGTGACTCGTTAACAATATGCAGTAGATCAAAATACTTGAAGGATTATGTATACTTATCATATGAGGTTCAGTGTGGGCCCACCAGTAATTAGAGAATTTAACGAAAATGTTAATTTGCATGATTTATTTGATCAAATTCGACAAGTGGGAGGAGGAGGAGAGATCGTGACGCACCAAAATGTGAATGGGGAGTCTATGACAACAACATACAATGATTCATTGGATGAAAATATGATTATACTTCGATACATAGTGAAAGTAGACATGAATGAGAAATCAGTTCTCCACTCAAATTATATGGAATTCGAGATTCAGTTGGCGACAGCTCCTCGCAACAGTTAGAGGAGAATACGTGAGGTATGACTTTAATTTTGAAGTTGAACTGATGGTTGTTGTTGCCACGAATTACTACATTGGAGAGGGATTAGGTGTTAGTACTAGTGCTGCACAGGAATTAGTGGAGAATTTGCCTAACGTTATAATTGCGAATGCCAATGGAGATGGTGAGATGATGTGCGTTGTTTGTTACAACAATTTTGGGCACCACGACGATGGAGATGACGACAAGTTTTCTCACAGATTGGCGTGCAATCATGCTTTATCATTCTCATTGCATTGTGGAATGGTTTAAGTATAAAGTCTCATGTCCCATATGCCTCAGAGATCCACGTGCTCCACATCCACCTCCACAATGAACTTGTATTCTTCTTCTCTTCTTCTTATTTGGAATATGTAAAATTATTTATCGATATTGGTTTTTCAAAGTTTACAAAGAAATATGTTTCAATTTAAAGTGATGTTATTTTATTGTTTGTTTTCTCATGACATTCCAAGTATCATATTAATTATTGCATTCTTGATTTGCCAGCCCTTTTACTTTTAAATGAAAACTTCCATATGAATAGGAGTTACCATAATTATAAAGACACTGCAGAATATTTCTATTGCATGGAAATATAAACTCATTTCAAAAAAAGAGAAAAACTTTACCTTTGTATTATAAAAATATCGTACATATATCCTACCCTTGCACGCAATTAGACTAGATCCAATGAGACACACATTAGTGTTGTTAATGATAACCGAGTTGGATACTCCTTCAAAAACTTGGAGTCTGCAGACTAATATCAAGTAAACATATTGGGATTGCTTCTTCAATAAGGAAAACCTTATTGAAATGCATGACTAAGGAATCACATCTGAAAAGCAAGATAATTTTAATTTTATATAGTTATAGTATAAATGATAATTACCTTTAAAGCAAGTCCTGCTTCTAAAATCACTGTGCCAACAACCTTTGCTTGTCTTCCTAAAACTCTAATATTAACTTTCTCCAATCTTTAAAAAAAACCAAATCAAAATTAAATAAATATCACACCTAGGTTAAATGAATATCAAACATGGAGATACGTTGTAATTAGCTTATTCTAAAAATTTTAGTCAGATGTTTTCATTTTATTGTAAATATCAGTTATTTTAAAACTTTTAAAATATATTTCTATATTAAAAACATAAAATCAGTAATTATAAAAAATTATATTCTTGAATGATAATTGCAATGAAACATCCCAACTATATAACATTTATACTTCTCTATTACGATTCAATAATTTTTATTAAATTCATTACTTAAAAAAATAAATAGAAAGATGAGCATCACCACTAAATTTCTTTTTCTGTCCAAACATTCACATATTAAAATGTATTGCAATTCAATGATCAATCTATGGATTCTAAACCGAAATTAATAGCTACTTTTTCCAAAAATTGGTTTCTACCGAAGATGTTTTTAAGATGGTTTCTACTTTTTACCGTGGGATAGAGGTCTTTGCCAACCTTTCATCCTACTCGTAACAACATTCAATCTATCTTGGCATACATCATTGCCTTTAAATTGAATGCATAAACTTTACCAACTAAGAGCATCTTTCAGTAAATTATATTAATGTTTTAGATTTATTTAATTTTCATAATCGAATTTTTTTATTAATTTTTTTTAGTAAAAATATTTTTAGGGTGATTATTTTTTATAACAGTTATGTTTTTTTTAAATTAGGAAATACAATTCTAAAGAGATTGTGATTTTGTTGTTTTTTAAAATTTACTTTGTTTAACTCTCGATATATCTAGATCTAGAGGGATCAAATCCCAAGAGATTTATTTAACCACCCTATATCCAGCTTAACTCTGGATCTATCTAGATCTAGAGGGATCAAATCTCTAGAGGTCCAAACCTCTTTTTTTAGTGCAAAACTTTGATTCCTCGAGGGGCTAGATATATCAAGAGTTAAGATGGATCTATGCTGGTCTAGGCCCTTGATAGATGAAGAGTTAAGATGGATCTACCCTAGTTAGGCCCATGATATATGATGAGTTAAGATGGATCTACTCCGGTTCAGCTGCTGTCCCGCATGGATCTACATCGTTCAATGTTGTCCCCCCATGCATCTACAATGCTTCGTGGTTGTCCCTAAGAAAAAATCTATCCAAGATATGATTAATTTTATCAATGATATGTAAATATATCTAATATTAATTTATAATCATTTTAAATATGCTAAATATGTCTCGTATTAACCTAGTCATTTTAATTTTAAATTTGCTTAGTTGCCTCAATTTGTTGAGATGGTAAATAGTGTTAATAAATTTAATGATGAAAAATGATGAAATAAATATTTTGAATGTAAAGTGACAATAATAGGGTTGAATAATAGAAAATGTGAATAATAAGAATCTAGTCATTTACAAATAGCTTTCATCAAACTATCTATTATTCTTATTGTCACCCTTGTTAGATTTGTCATTTCGATATTCATTATATGAAAATGACACTTGAAATCGAAAACCATTTAAATCTTTGAAATCATAAACCATTTAAATATTTAGCTCCACATGTTGTAGTAAACATGAGAGCTTGTCTCTCTTGCTTTCTAATATTAATAGTTTGAATTACTATAACACAAAAATCAATGTACATTGTCAATAACTAAATCAATGTACTACAATAAATTTGATTTTTTTACAACATGAAATTTTTATTTAATAATTTTTTTTCCATTTTGAAAATAATATCTAGAATAACTTTGAATTTTTTTTAGCAAATTTATTTAATAGATAAATGATCATTTCTCAATTATAAGGTGATAATTAAGATGACTCTTAAAGAAGGATTCCAACCAAGTGCTCTAACGAGTCGAGCCACCAAAAGAACATCATGCAGGTCAACCTCTTGCCTGAGGCCGTATACGTTGAATAAAAAATTGAAGGAGCTCCGACTCAAGCAAAAGTCCAGGATGAGGGTAAGTGTGAAGAATAGGTTAATATGCATGGAAAGCTAATAAATAGATGGAATGTGTTGAGCGTGGGTCTTTATGTAGGAAACTTATATAATGATATTATTATAGATAATCTTTAATTTGGTTAATAATGTATTGTGAAAAATTCGATTCACTTTTGTTTGTAGTTACTTCTATTAATTGGAGTAGGCTGATTGGTCAGCTCTTATATATTCATATTTAACTCGTACACTCATTTCAAAATATAAGTACTCGAGGTTGTATAGCTTTCATATTTTTTTTAGTTGATCTCATATCACATATTTTGGCAAGTAATAATAATTGGAGAGGGGTGCTTATTTGTTAACACATATGACATTTGATTTTCTATCAATTTGATAAAAATAGATGTAGTATTATAAGTAAAAAATCGTGTCAAATTTTGTTGAAAGGGCTGAGGGTGATTTCAACATTTTGATCACATAGAAGTAGTGTTATTGTACTACAAGCTCGTGAGAGGGTGTGTGTTGCTCGAAGAATATTTATTTTTGTAGCCCCGGGAGGTACTCCATGCCTTGAGGTTCTAGGGTTTGGAGGAAGGAGCTCCACAAGTGGCCTTGTGGGCTTGAAACCCACGAGCGGGGTTTTGCACCCATCAATTTTTGATCCAAAACCATGATGATATTTCGACATGTGATAGATGAGGATGATAGTACTCATCAAGACGAATTTGTCGCATCAAAAATCATTTGATTCCGAGTTGTAGAAATGGAGTTATGAATTTTTGAAAGTTACGTGTGGTCATGGTGGCACAAGGTCAAGGTTCGCTTGATGTTAATAAGCCTCGTGACAGTTTTCAAGCCCTCAAAGGGTATTTCATTCAATCCCTTAGAAAATATATAAATAAAGCTCATATGTGGCAAAGGGAAGCTTTGGTGAAGATCTTAGGGAAAGATATAAATAGAGCTCATGTGGGAGGCTAAGAACACATCTCGAGATTCAATTTTCACTTGCATCGAAGAAGGAGACATATTCGTCTTAGGCCGCAGGTTTGGATGTAGTTTCCAAGAAAGAGGAACAGGGATAGTTGAGCCTCCTTGTAATTGTTTGGAAGTCAATTTTATTTTACGAAAGAGGTTGAGGATAGAGGATGACTTATGGAGTGTTTTAGGATCTGTTTGAAGTTTCTTTTTGTGGAAATACTTCACCGAGGTAGCGAGTAAGAGTAGAGACAAGTGCGTGGATTTATGTAGTTATGTTTTAGGCATGTCCTTATCTTTTCTAAGGACCAAATTGCAAAGAAAGGAAACAATCGGCTCAAGGGGAATTTCGTGGGTGTTTTTGGCTTAATCATGGTGGGTTATATCTCATAAGAGCAGGTGTCACATACTTTGGAGCGTCACATGTAGGTCATGGGCCTAGATACACTCTACTGTGGGGGTCGAAAGGCAAGCACGAGGCCGCATACATTAGATATCTTGTAGAAGAAGTTGGGTCTTATGTTTGTGGATTGGTAACAAGCCTAAAACAAGCAAAGTAAAAAGGAGAAGAGAGTCGGAGGGATATCTAAATTCTAGAGAAGGTCTATAGGTGGAGAAAAGGGTGTGAGAAGACTGCACGACACGCCCTAACTAGTGACCATGACTACATCAATTTGCACCATCTCTTGATAAAGCAGTGTTGGACCCTAGATTTATCATATGGATGGAAAAAATTGGAGGATTGTAGGAGCCAAGAGGTAGGGCTAACATGGCATGTTGGAATCCCTAACCAAAGTAGATTCTCAGAAGTACACCCTAAGGAGCAAAGTCACATCAACAAATTATGTGTCATGTCAAGATGAGAAGTAGAAGGTTGTAGATCAAGTATGGGTTTCTCTTGATTTGATGTAAATTGCATGTGAATGGGTATCCTAGGTGAATTCTATTGGCAACCAAGTGGAGGGGTTTCCTAGATGGTGGATGCACTAACTAGAGAAAATTCTACATCAAGGATTTATCTACTCATGGATGAGTTGGAGGGCGGTGAGAGTGATCCAAGTGTGGTCGTGCATTGGACACTTATGGTTTGTTGGAGGGCAGCATGATAGTGTCCAAGTTGGAGCTATGTGCATCATCTTCATGGACTTAGATGGCTACTAGAGTGACAATTGTTCAACTCAAGGGTTAACAAACTAGTACAAGGAGTTTTAGTAGCGAGACTTGTGTGGAGGAAATCTACAACGAGATGATGGAGGAAATCCTCAGCTCCGTGTTCATTTTAAGAGATGGAAATATTGCAAAGGATAGGTGGCAACCCTTCATGCCCTCATGTCAGGTCTTCATCGATACAATAGGAGGAAAGCAATGATGTTTGGATATTGATGTGTGCGACACTGCAGGGAGCATTGATAGGTAGAGCTAGATATGAGATGAGGTAGTTGAAGTATAGGAGACAGGAGCACATGGCAGGGAGGAGCAGAGAGTCATCTACATTAGCGATATGGGCTAATATCTTGTAGAGGGTATATTAGTCATGTCAATGGACTAACACCAAGCCCCAATTGTCTATCTTGTACTAGTGGATATTTGAGGTCCATTATCCTCGTATGGGAGCCTCAGATTGTTGTATTATTTTCAGTTGGATTAATATAACGAAGTTGGGTTGAAAATTATAAAAAGTTGTTTATATTTTGTACATGTGATTTATTTGTTGTTTACATTGTAGTGTGCAAAAGTAGTATCATTTTTGTATTCTTGGTTTGGTAGCATCGGATATTTTAATATTATATCCCGTACACTGTGTTTGTGGAAAAACAACATGGTATTAGAGCATATCTAAGCTACTTGAGGATTGAATGAATCGCAGTGTACACCTCGAAGCAACCTCGAGGGATTGTGTGTGTCTAGATCATGGATTGGAGGCTTAGTTGAATACATGGAGATGTCTTCTTGATCGGCTTGACAGCGCAGAGATCTACTAGGGAGTTCTAGTGGATTGAGTAAATGAGCTCGATGAACAAAAATTTCGTGTAGGGTAGATCGTTGATCATGGATTTTCAGTTGATTTGTCATGGATGGTTGGGAAAAACTCAAGGACTGCTTTGGCATGGATAAGATCAAGTTGATAGATATGTCATGTGATGATGCCAGACTAGCGAGCTAGAGTCTTCATCGGGGCCGTGAATGTTTATATCCAGATTAGAGGTCTTTTCATAAATGGTAGACAGATCCAGAGGAGGATGAGTTCTTGAATGAATGGATCTAGTAGGAGGATGTATATGGGCTTGATGCAGCTGGAGAGACAACATTCATAGGTGTGGATATTTAGGTTGCCCAGTCATGATAGAACCGTCTTACCGTGGGGTCTGGCAGGATTCAAGTTCTAAATCAATGCTCGTGAATGGATGCTGGATGGTAGTGTATGGATGACAGTGGTGCATTTTCTCATCTTAGAACCCTCCCTAACAAGGAGGAATAATGAGACCTTATAGTTGGAATTCACTCTGGACTTGACACTCTGGGGACCAGGAGAGAATCCTGAGTAGCCTTATGGAAGCAGATGGCAGGACACAGCCCATGATAGTTGAAGTAAACAGATGACATTCTTGCAGCATACTGAATGGGATGGAGATAATGGCTATGAAATAATGTGTGTGGGATTGTAGAATGGACTATGGACACATAGAGTATATGTGACATGTGCTTACAGATAAATTGACTTCCAGTATTAACAGACAGCAAATAGAGTTATCAGTCCCATCAAGATGATTTATTTGAATCCATGAAAGATTTCTCAATGGGGCCTCATTTGTAGACAGAGACATATCACCAGATAAAGTTTGCTCTGACTAGAGGTCTCTGACATTTTGATTCTTGAGTTGGGCACTCCAATAGGAAGAGGAAGACCTAAGTTAACCTCAATTATCATTCTTGGAAGGCAGATTTTAACATAGCAGGCCAGAGGATCCTGGACAAACCATGAGTCTTTTGGGACTCTCATTTAGATAAATACTTTTTATGGACTCTCAATTCTTGAACCATTTGCTCAAAGCAGTAAGTCCATCAGGTTATAGTTTATTGTTTGTCCTCCTTGTCTTATAAGGACAAAATTAATGAAGACTTAATCAGGGCAGACCTGTATGTGGTGTTTGGCAGGCTCAACAGTGGGTTATCTCTAAGATCCCATGCTTCAACCATAGCAGAGTTCTTATGAATGATTTACAATCCCAGATCCCATGCTTACATGGGGATGAGAGCAGAAGCAGGGGTGCATGAGCCCTTGGGACTCTACTTGTGCTCTTGGAGGATGAATCTTATGTTTGTGGATTAGTAAACAAACCTAAGACAAGGAAAACTCAGAATAGAGGACTGAGATGAAAACAGAAAATCCTAAGAGGACTAGGAAGGATGGAAAGGAGGTGTGTAAATGAACTATTTAAGAGCCCTAACAGATGACCTATATTACAACATTTTTCACAGCCATAAGAAGATGGATATTGGATGCTAGGTTGAATGGATGAATGGAAAAATTGGGATTACAGGAATAAGAGGCCAGTTGACAGCAACATCTTCTGATACAACAGATGGGCCTCCTTCTGAAGCCACTAAGGGCAGTCACATCAACAATTTATATATGTATAGATAGATAGCAGGGGACACATATCAGATAGGTTGTATCATGATTTATATAACTTGAGAGTGAATGGACCATCATAGGAGGAAGATATTTAGAACAGGATGGATGGTTTTCACTGAACAGATGGATGCTGCTAACTAGGATCATGCTCTCCCAGAGTTGAACCAACTCCTTAAGTTCTTGGGCTTGGCAGGGAGTGGACAGAGATGGATGTACATTGGACATATAAATATTTAGAGGTGACACAGTAGTTCAAAAGTTGAACTTGGTCTAGTATCTCATGGACTTATAGCTCTAGGGCTTAGACTCAAGGGTGGACAGGGAGAGGCCAGACCTTTGGGGTTTAATATGCTGGACAGACATCTATATGGGATGATGGTATTCCTCTATCTGACACATTCATTTGAGGAGATGGACTTTCTTATGGCTGTCAATGAAGATGTTATTTTCTCCTGTGGCCAGTCTTATCAGACAGCATAAGGAGAATATAAGTAGTTAAATCCTTGAATAGACAGGAAGCGATGATGGAATCATTTTGAGTTTGTTCTGATAGGGTTTGTAGAGACATAAATAAAATTCTGGTGTTGTACCTTGAATGGGCTAAGGCACAAACTCAGTTGATTGATTCTCTTTACTCTACCTGTCTCTAGCAAACATATCAAACAAACAGGCTGAACAAAACAAGAACCATGATCCCTGCTTGTGAAATCAAACCCAGGAATATAAAGTTACTGGCACTGCTGTGAGCCTGGGGAATCCACTCTAAGTCTGAGAGGCCCAGGTCCTGGGACCCCAAAGATTAGGACTGATTGGTTTGATGTGTGTGTGTTAAGTGTGCCAAATCTGCTGGAATAGGGACTGATTAATTCAGTTTATGTTAGTCTCAGCCCAAAAGCTGACTGCTATCTAAATAAATATGCATGGGAGGCTGCAAACACAAATTAATATATTTGATAAAATAATGATTTTAGTGGTTTCCTAACATGAGATATTTGACCAGCCTGCCTTTCATATAGACTACTGGACTGAGGCATTAATATTTTGAGGATGCACCCCAGGATGATAGGCAAAACCCCATGAGGACAGGGCATGAATAAATGAAAGAATGTAAATGACAACCCTTCGACTCCTAAAATCCTTCACATTCAGCAATGAGCCTCTCCAACCTGGGGAGCCCATATAAATTGCGGTCACTCATTTCTCCTTATATAAGGATTTTCCATGAAATAAGATAATATGAATTTTTCACTCAAATTTTTTTCTTCATAGAAGTTGAAGACAATGTTTATAAGTAGATCAGAATCACAGAGGAGACTATGCAGAACCAGGTCAGGAATTAACAGACCTTTGGAGACCTAATACTCACAGCAGAGTGGGGACTTTTACTGAGGAGCTCTAAAAAATTAAATCTCAAAGAAACAGCCTTGATAGGTATGTAAATCTACTCACAGGCTCTCTGGATGAATTAACAAAAGTATGAGGGTGAATTCTCACTGAACTTTATTTTCTCCTCAGACCCCAGAACAAATGAAAAAGAAACAGACACATAGCACACCAACACAGGATTCTCTCAGCAGTCCATGATGGGGCATTATGGGGTCAGATTTTCTTTATCTCTCTTAGAAATTAATTGACTCCCTTTGTAAATGGAAATAAACAGAGGACAACTTAGAATAGAACTAAAATAACCGAGGATAAAATAATGAGACACATATTTCATGTGACTCCCTAGAAGGCAAGAAAAGCTAGATCATGTGTTGTCAAGCCGCACAAGGACCAGACTTCTCTGGAAAGCAAAGCTCAGAAAGGTGCAGCAGAAGCGTAGCATGACAAGAGAAAGGACCAGTGGTGCATAGCTGCTGCAATCAGTTCATCATATGAGAGTCTTCTGGCGAGCTTAGATCACGCCCATCAGTGTGCCAGTGTATCATAGCACTGAGTCATTGTCAAATACATTACTTTTAAAAAGTGACACTAGATGCTCTATCTTCCAAGGGTGAAGAGTGGAGTGTTGGGAGGTCTCAGGATCACTGCACGTGGAGTGGTCGTGCTCAAAGTTGGGCTATGGTCTGGCATCTCTTCTTCTTCTACATCATTCTATCACCATCGTAGAGTGGATCATTTTCTGGTATGAGAGTCCATTCTTGCTCTTTATTCTTCTATAGGGATGGTGCGTGCATAGGGTGAGGACGCAGCTCTGGCCGTGTTGCATCCATTGCGCCGGCTTCACCAAAGGATCTCAGGGCACGTGGGCGTCCATCCAAAGTCTGGGAGGCTAGAGAAAGAAATGCTTTCTCTAGGATTCCAGGAGGTTGCTTTATTTTGGGATTGGAGTCAGGATATTAAAGAGTGTGGGAACAACATTCAGGTGAGTTTTTGTCCCGAAGTGGTTACTCCGAACTTAGAGCCTATGTGCATTTTATGTCCCTCTTGTTTGCTGCTATCATTGATACAGACAGCGGCTCAGACAATCGACTCATTGATGAATGCTCTAATTGAAAGGAATACCGATTCAAAGACTCTCTCGCATTTCCAACAATTGGTTTTCGCAGTTTGGTTAACTTCGATAAGTAGTTTAACAGCTGGAAGGGAGGTCATGGAGCCTACTACAGGAATGGCGCACCTCTATTCAATGAAAATAATTCTGTACCTGAAAGGAATAATGGAGGTCTATCGCGGCGCAAGGTTACTAAGCATGGGACAACTATTCAAAGATGGATTTATCATCAAAACGCGTCGATGAAACAAGATGCAGGAAGAGATTTCGGTAAAGATGCAAATATAGAAAGATAAATATTAGTAGTGGACTTATTGAATATGAAGGTATATCGTAAGGTGTTGGGTTGTAGAAACCACCAAAGATGTATGGGACAAGCTTGTAGAATATATATGCTGTGTGACTCAAAATGTCATGAAAGCAAAGCTTCGAAATCTATAGAAAAGGCTGAGCAACTCGTAATGAAAAGGTTGCAACATGTGTCATAAACATGAACTGTCCAATGATGCTGATGAAACAGCAATACTATGGAAGGATCGGGAGAGCCGCTAGAAATGAGAAGAATATTACTCAGGTAAAGATTCTTGGAGCATTGCAGGGAGATTCAAACAAAGGTATTGAGTCATGAGAACATGTATGGATGATCGGGACAGACCCAGGACAGGGAAGGATGCATGGGAGTTCTCATAGCACATGAAATGAGACTTGATGAAGAAAATGGTAACTTCAAAATCTAGAAAGCCTGCATGGTGCTAATCTACAAGCAACCAATAAGGTCAAACAACACTTCAATTTGAAAGTGACATGCTGCGCGAGTGTGCTGAAAAGGGACATGATGGAGAAAGGTCTTTCAAATGAATAATGTGCTTGGTTTATGAGAAAAACTAAAACATCCGGTAAGGGAAAATTCAAAGGTAAACTTCGATCGATATGTCTCGGTTGTGGTGAGGTTGCAGGCATTTGTGCAGAAAAATGTCCGAGACAAAAGTGATGGAAAACTCAAAAGGAAAAGAGAAGGCTGCACAGAAAATTCAACAAACAAAGGCAAGAAGAAAGAATCCAAAGAGGAACTTTCTCTCTATAAAAGAAGATAGACTCATCATCCGAGTGGAGAAAGTAATGACAAGAAGAAGATGCCAATGAGAAAGTGTGTTTATGGCCATAGCACAATACAAACAAGAAGTATCTAAACAATGATGAAGAAGGGTTGACCATTTGAAGAATTTTGCTGAGGAGGCAATCAAAGGTCATAAAAGAGCTCACTGACGAGAAGAATCCATTCCAATACTACTGCAAGAACAAGTTCAAAGGTCTCAAAATTCAGAGTTGAAGAACAAAAATGTATTGAGAGTCACTTCAAAAGAAGTTGGAAGAAAGCAAACCAAGAAAGGGATGCATTATAGGCCGAGGTATGATCTTTGCTTTCAGCGTCAGGAGAGTGCGAGGGAAAAACTATCCAAAACTATGCCAACAGCTCAAAAGGGCATTGGAAGAGCTGATCAACAATCAACGATCTTACGATGACATGAATTGGCGCTCGCTACAAAAAAAGAGAAGAAGCGGGACCTTCTGCAACAAAATACAATGAACCTATGAGATCTCGACATACCTGTGAGACTCTCATCGGACAAGATTCGCAAGCACATCCTTGGAAGAACGATTCCTTTGATGAAGATTTTCATCCAGTGCACCAACATATTTTTCATGGCTATTGTTATTCACGTGGAAAATTTGGTCATAAAGAATGTCGCATGTACTCTAGGAACCAATACAATCCAAAGAGATTCTTCAAATATGAACTCCTGTGGCTCCGTACTAAAGAAATCAATAGATTTGAACATTTAAGAAATAAAATGGAGATGTTACTAAAATTTGAACTTTAGACACATAAAGCTCGCAGACTAAAGACCTGCAAAAATCTCGAGAAGAATCTTCGAAGCCACGAGACTAAAACGAACATGGAAGAAGAGCAGGCCCGATGTGTGTGCATTCTCAGCTCCTCAAGGCTCAAAAAAATAAAGATGTGTGGTATGTCGATCGTACGGTTGCTCAATGCATGTGACTGGAGATAGAAGGAAATTTGTATCTGTTTAAAGAAGAAGGATGGAGACCATATCTGGAAATGATGGATCTTCAAATGTTATAGGATCAGGGACGCATCACTCGAAAGCAAAGATGTTACTGGCCAAGAATGTTTTGTTGGTCAAAACATGAATCACAAATCATGCTCAAAGTGTTGGACAAATGTGTGACCAAGTACACAATGCTATTCAACTCCACGAAAATGTGAAATCAAGAAAGGCGGGTATGGTGAAATTGTGGCTACAGTGAGTTGAGCTCCAGGCGACATATATGTTACGATGAAGAAACTAGAGCATGTCTACTGAGATACAAAGAAGATGAAAGTCAGGTTATGGGACAAAGCGAGATGGGTCACATAAAGCTTTTACAATCTTGTCAAGATAAGCAAAAAGGAAGTAGTGCGAGAAATGCTGAAAATCTCAAACACTTCCAACACACTATGTGAGGCACGCCTCGACATGGCAAGTAGACAAAAGTCCAATTTAAAACAAAAGAACACTTTGCATCACATCCATTTGGAATTGATACATACCGATCTATGTGGATCCCGTGAGAGCAAAAGGGATTAGGCAGAAGAGATTATATTTCATGTTAATGATAGATGACTATACCGAGGATGACGATACGTCGGTTTCCTAAAGAAAAAATCTGAAGCATTTGGGTACTTTGAGATCTGCTAGAAGTTGGTTGAAAATGACACCGATCCGAAAATAAAGTCGTTTAAGATCGGATAATGGTGGAGAATTCCCTTCCAAATTATTTCAAAGCAGTCATCGTGACGAAAATGGAATAAAAAGGCAATTTTCAACAACACAAACACCTCGTAGAAATGGAGTTGCTAAAAGAGAGAAACGGAATCCATAGAGGACGGTGAGAACAATGTTGAAGGACTCAAAATTGGATGAAATTTTTTTGGGTTCAAGAGTCGATACGATAGTCTTCATTATTAATCGAAGTCTTCTGGGAAATAATTGCCACAAGACTCACATGAATTGTGGAAAGGAAAACTAGGCTAATGTGTAAAATATTTCAAAATCTTCGGAAGAAAATTTACACTGTCAAAAGCGAGGATCAAAATTTGGGTAAGTTTGAGATCACGTGTCGGTGAAGGTATCTTTGTTGGTTACTCACACGAAAAGAAAGGCCTATAAATGCTATAATATAAGACAAAAACAAATAGTGCAGATAGCAATACATGCTGCATTTCGACGAAGATGGTGTATTCCTAGCAAAGTAATGAGTGGGGATATAGAATCTTTGGAAAACTTGCAGATAGAGGCCGAAAAGGCACGGATAAAATTGTAGAACAAGAAAGCAGCTATCAACGAGGAAGAAGTAAACAATGATCATCAAGATATGCAGAAACAACAACAAGAAGCTCCTCCAAGGAGAGACAAAAGAGTGGATTCAAAATAACCATCCATCCAAATCAAATCATTGGTGACATAAATGAAGGTTGATAGCTTCGCTCATCCCACAGCAGAAGCTCACGTTTCTTTGCTAGCAGACTTGCAGGCCTAGTGGGTTTGGAGGGAAGCCAGCCGGAATGAACATTGGGTGGAGCAGCTATGAATGAAGAGTGGAACAACCGAGAACAATAACACTGGGAATTGGTTCCACGACCAAAGATAAAAATGTCGTTAGGACTAAATGGGTATTTAGGAACAAATTGAATGAATGTGGGTAGGTTACCCGTGAAAAGCAAAGAAATATTGGTTTGCAAAGGCTATGCACAGGTGGAAGGAATTTATTTCGACGAAAGCATTTGCACTAGTTGCCGAATGGAAAGCGTCCGAATGTTTTCATATCGCCTTTGCACGTATTCAAAGAAAAATCAAAGTCTACCAAATGGATGCTAAGTCGGCATTTCGAATGGAGAAATTAGAAGGAGAAGTTTACATCGAGGCAACCTAAAGATTTCTTTCTATCACAGCTTCAGGTGTATGTTTCAGAGGTTAAAGAAGCGTCTCTATATGGTCATCAAAGAGGTCTCCCGCAGCATGGTATGCCTGCCTGCGATGGATATATATGTCAACGAGGGTTCCCGAAAGGTAATGTTGATAGCAATCTCTATGTACAAATAGATAAATATAATTGCTAGCAATCGTTGAGGTATATGTGGATGATATAATATTTGGTAGCGCGATGATAGACTAAGTAAGAATTTTTCTACAAAGATGAGTGAGTTTGAGATGTCTTTACTTGGTGAGTTGACATTACTTTCGTGGGGCCTCAAATATCTCGGTAAGAGAAAGGAATATTTATATTGTCAAAGCCAAGTACCGCAAGGAAATGCTCAAGAAATTCAAAAATGGAAGATTGCAAACCCATTCTTACCTCCGACGGTAGGCAAAGTCGCAAATCGAGCATGGACGACTCATCTACGGATGTGGATCGCGAGGTTATGCGAGGTGTCTATGATTGGTAGTCTTCTGTGTGTAACGAGCCTCTCGGCGGGATGTTGTGCAAGCGCGGATAAGTAGCAAAGATTCCAGCGCACGGCAAAAGAATCGCATATTATCGTGGGTCAAAAGAATTCCTCGATATCTAAAGGGGCACCTAGGAAGCATGGCTGGTGGTATCCCAAGGGTAACAATCTCATTATTCAAGTCTTTTAGATGCAGATTGGGCAAAGAAGCGTTGCAGTGATCATGAGAGCACTGATGGAGCAGGTAATTCTATCTGGGTGGTTGTCTCGTTTCATGTTTGAGTAAAAAACAAACTTCAATCTCGTTATCTACAGCGGAGATTAGAATACATCGCAGCAACATCATGTTGTATAAAGCCATTGGACATGGATCATTTTGAAAAGGCGAATTTTGGCCAAGGCGAATTTTAAGGGATTTTTAAAATTTTATTAGGGCAAAAATTTTTATATAAAACTTAAATTTTTTAACAGTGTAATAAATTTGGCTTAAAAAATATTTTAAAATAATTAATTTAACATTATTTTAAAAAAAAAAAAGGCATGTTGAGTTTCCCATGGCATTATTTACAATTTTCCGTTCTATGGCATTACTTCTAATTTTGGTTTTCAACGGATTGGAGGGCTTTGTGCACAGATTTTACAGCTGGATCTCTAGGGACCCAGAGAGAGGAGATTCCGGTGGATTTGGATTCAAATTTGTATGGGTTCTTTGGACTTTAAGACGGGTTTGTTAATGGAAGGAAACGCCTCACGGAGACGAGAAGAAGAAGAGGCAACTCGCCATTAGAGCCATCGCTATGGTTGGGTGTAGTATTTACGAATGCTAACACTACAATAATAATCTCTGCTATACAATGACCATAGTGCTGAATGCATTGCGTGATACGATAGTGGAGGATACGGTAGAGGTTGCTCAGCGAGTGTTGCTGCGAGGCGGAAGGAATGTAAGGCAAAGCCGTTTTCTCTATTGTGGTTGTGTTAGTTTTAATTTTGTTGTCTTGTCGCAGTATTTGTTGTGTTGTTGTTGCCATTGTTCTATTATGTTTTTTTCGTGCTCGTGTTTTGTGTCGTGTGCCTCTTGCAAAGCCCACTTTGTGAATCTTCGTATTTCAATGCGTAAGGGCATCAGAATTACCAAGTTTTGTGCTACATGGTAAAAAGTAAGTTTTTTGATTCTCAATGGTAAAGTTGGCTCGGCTTCTATGTCGCTCACACTCACGGTCCTTAGCTTATAGACTATTATATCGCAATGCACATGCATAGTATCAAATATAGATTAACTCAAAGTTCAGCTCGACGATGTACCACATGTGACTACATATTAAAGTGCTAATCGTACGCAAAGAATCTTAACTCGAGGTTTTTTACCTAATTAACAGAAAAATCTCAACTTTCAAGCAAACACTGTAATGTGAAATTCTTTTTGGTTTCTTTGCTAATTCCAATGTGACTCCAAAAGACACGATGAGATCGATGAGCCATCTTTTACAGTAGAAAATTTGGACTGCAAATGGAGGATACGATGAGCCATCTTTTACACACAACCTAAAATGTATAAGGTATATATTCCTCGCCCTTCATTTTAATGCATGGTAATTGACGCTTATTGAGCGCAAAAGTAAGGAGGAAGTAAAAACAAAATGGTATGCAGCATAGAAACCCGTCAAGCTTTCATTACCATGAGTTATTCTTTGGAGTCCAGAGTCGCTTAACGTGTAATTTACATATCCAAGCCATATTTTACCAGAATGTTCGTGCCTCATGCAAAAAGAGCACTGCACTTATGGAGCAATCCACAACTCACAATGCTCAGCACTTTTTAAAGCCTCACTTCTCTTTTTAAATGAAAAACCAGTAGTGTAGGGAAGAGGCTGAGCAAGACGCGGATGTAGTGAAACATTGAGCATTATAAAATTCAGGATAATTTTAGCTAAAAACAGTTATGATTCTGAAGCCATATGCCCCTTATATTTATTTGAGGCAGATATATTCTGATAAATTCAGCTAAATTCCATTTAAGTCAGTCATTCCATTAATGCAACTTCATTGGGTGCATCTTTGCATCTATATTCTTATGGAAAGAATTACATCAACCCCTTTATAGAGACTTAGTCTTCACCATTTTTTGGAAAATCTGGAATGATGAAAGATAGATTTCTTGGAAAAAAAAAGGTGAAATGGATTAAGTTACATACCATATATATATGCAGGCATTTTGCCAGAAATATATATAATCCTGTTGTTTAATGCCTCTAATGTCTTGGCTGTAACTGTCCTATAGCTTGTTGTTATCTAAATAATATCAGGAAGTTGCAGATCATCTTCAGCAAGCATATGTAGCTAATAAAGGAAACTGCAATGCTTGTAAACCACTCCATGGGGCCTCTTGTCCTTTGAAACGGACATATTGGTTGATCTTGTTCTGAATATATTTTTTGATCAGAAGTTCTTTCCAGCAATTACGGGAGCAGAATCTCTTTAATTCTAAGCCTGGTTCCATAATAACGAAATACGCTATTTCCACGATTCTAATTTAGCTAAGTTCCATTTCTTTTAGTCCTTTGATAAATGTTCGTGGGTCTGATCTCATCTCAGTATTCTCAAGGCGTCTTAAATAAACTTCTAAGCAGTATAACGCATCTTTGTAGATGTCTGTTGCTTCAATGGAAGATGGAGATAACGGAGATGAGTTATTCATATGAGAATGCCTTTACGACTAACACGAAGGTTGGACCTTAACTTAAAAGTTCTATCATTTAAAGTTTCTCTTGATACAGAGTGACTTAGCGCAACCAACCGCGCCAGCGAGGATGGGTATCAGATCCTTTGGTGAAAAGCTTAGATTTCTAAGTGAGACCTTTCATATTTCCATAATATGTTCTGCGAGAGAATTGACAATTATGATGTAAAAATTCAGGTTGAACAATTCATCTTCATAGAGTTGATTAAATTTATTATCAGTAGAGATTGTTGTATGGTGATGGCTTTTCGAGAAACAAAAGCGTGGGGATGGTTTTAACAGATGGTGTCCATATGAACTTATTTGACACATGGGCAAACATATATACCTCAGTTAACATGCCAAAATCTATATGGTGTGTGTATTATGGATATTGGTCTGGGCTGTGAGTTGGGAAGTTGAGGATATTTCTGAAAGGAGTAATTTGAGTGTACGATCTGTTCCCTCCATAAATCTGGAAGATGTGATTGTTGTGCAGAATGTTGTAAAGTCAACGGTAGATGACCACAATCCATTCATTATTCTCTTTGTCAGTGCAAAGTGGAAAATAGGAAAAGCTGAATGAAAAGCTTTTGGTACATTCTTGCACTAGAAGATAATGAGTGGTGCTATGACCTAAAGAGATGTGAGTTGAAGTTACCAGCAGCCTCTTTACTGACATAGTTTTCAAATTTACTCTTTACGTGTGCCAAATTTTTGGTAATTGGCTACAGTTTAACAGGTATTATCTAGTGATATATGGGTTTCTATTAAATATTTTTGGGCCTTCTATGAATTAATTTCGTTGATGTTGGAGTCGGCAAAAAGGATGGATCATAGACCACTATGAAGAGAATGGAAATTTCTACATCTTCTCATATAAAGCAATCCATATCAAAGTTGTTTTATTCTTAAATTGTAGGTTATAAATGCATCAAAATCTTTGAGAGAAGTCATATATATATGTACATTCTAAAATCTTTGGGTACACATTGAAGCAAAATAAAATCTGGATTTAATGTAAGTCTTTAAGCTTTAGTACCATATACATGTATGCTTTTTTTGGTTGTTCAATTTAGGGTCTATTTTCTTATTCAGGACTTAATTTTCTAATAGTGATATATTCACTCACTAATGATGCTGTGATGGAAGATAGTTGAGTCATTGGAGAAAGGCCTTCATTTTTATTTTCTTTTGAGGCTTTATTTTAAGTGGGTTGCCATTGTGATGGTGATGATCTCACTAGATGAAGGAGTTCTCCCCTGGTTAACATACCACATTAAATTGCTGATCACTCATTTGCCAGAGCTTGTTGTAACACAATGGGACAAGTTTACCACTCTTTTGTGCATGTAGAGATATAATTCTTGAGATTAATTGGCATACTTCTTGGCTATTAGTTCTCCATGTCTGTGTATATATACATTACGTATACATTTATCCTTTAACATGATGGTAACATAGTAATCTGAATATTTGGTATAATTTATTTGTCTTTCTCTACTCATCTATTTATTATTATATTTAATGTTACCTTCTAGTAAAGAATTTATATAATGATGAGTGAGTTTTTCAAGGATTATCACCTTGATATAATAGAAAATGAAACAAATTTAATAACATCATTGTGGACAAATGAGTCTGCACTTCTATTTTTATTTTTTATGAGTTTTGAATCCATTAAACGTTTATAGGTAATTGATTTAGGTACACAGCTAATAAAGTTGATTATATATAAAACACTTCTCCCTAAAATCCATGAACCAAAGTTAATAATAAAAATATACATGCAACTCTTACCCACTTCTTAATAATCACATTTCAGGAGGCTTAGGTACTATGATGCAGGGACAACTCTTTTCTGAGAATTGATACCAAACCAAAATAGGAAAAGCACATTGAATAGGAAGAATTTGGGTAGATTCTTCTTAGGGGTGAATTGGATAATCCTTGAAGTATATGCCATTTTTTTTCCAAGAAATATATATAATCCATATTTTGTTTTATTACATAATATCTTATTTAATATATTCTCCTATAAACTTATTATTATCTAATATATCCAAAATTTTTTGGAATCTCATCTTCACTTAAAAACATGTAAATAATAGGAAACCTGCAATAAACATAGACCCTCTTAGGACCTCTTTTCATAAACTTTGAACCTCTTGGTTGGAAGTCATTCAGAACATATTTTTTGATGAAAATTCTTTCAACAATTAAGAACAAAGTCTTTGATATAAACTCAGGTTGCCTGCTTATATGAAATAACTGTGCAGGGATTAGTTTTAACTGGTTCTGTTTCTTCAGTCTTACAATGATATTGAGTGCGATTAGGTCATCTCATTGTCTCCTCAAGCCCCATCTTGAAAATGGGATTGCAGGCAAACACCTTGGCATCTTTGTAGATGTCTGTTTAGCCAATAGGAAGAATGGAGAGATATGGAGTAGGTTGTTAATACAAGAAATCCCAGCTAAATATTGAAGTTAAGTTAACAAAAAGGTCTATCATTTAAAGTTTCTCCCCGTCTGCAGGTGACTTGTTTTGTGCTTACTCTAGCAGAGATAGTCATCAGGATCACTTTTGGTGAAAAAACTTAAAATTTCTAGTGGAATACTTTGCTTCCTACTTTTAATATTCTGAAGAAGAATTAGCAATTATGATGTCAAAAATTGAAGTTTAGACAATTAAATGTTTCCATGAAGTTGAGTTAAGTTGTTATTTATTCATTTTATTTATTAGTGAAATGTTTACCCAGTAGCGATAGGGATGGTTTCTGTATGGATAGGCTTTGTCCATATAGCTTGTGACTATGAAACAGGCATATATATATAAATCACTTGTACACGTCTATATAGTGTGTATATTATGAATGTTGACACGATGGCAGTTGAAGAAATTGAGATATTTTACAAAGATAGGGCAGTCACACATCAAGTCTCTTGTTCACTCATCAATTAGAAGATGTGATTATTGTACCAGAATGTTTGGGAAAATCCATAGATAAAGTCAAACCACAATCCATTCATTATTGTCATGTGGCATTCTCCAGGTACAGATGGAAAACAGAAAAGCTGAATGAAAAAACTTTTTGGTACATTCTTCATACTAGAAGATGAAGGTAGTTCTATGCAAACCTAAAAGATGTGAGTTATTGCAAACCTCTTCTTAAAAAGCACCAATTTTCAAATTTCACTCTTTACGTGCTAAAAACTTTCCAGGTAATTAGCTACAAGTTTCAGATGTTCTAAAATTTAGTGAGTTTTTATATTAATATTTTTGCAGACATGAGATCAATTTTGGATTGGAAATATTGGAGTCGACAAAAAGGATGGATCATGAACATGCCGAAGAAACAGTGCCTACATCTTCTCTGGCAATCCATGTCCAATTCATTTTTCTTAATTTCTGATTATGTTACATCAAATCTTGAGAAAGTCTTATCTGCAACCTTTGTCCAAATCTTTGGTGCCCACTAAGCAAGGCTAAAATGGTTGTTACCCTGAGCTCTTTTGACTTTCAAATTTTATACATACATGTTTTTTGATGGTTGTTCAGGATCTATTTCTTCATTTCCGGACTTAATTTTCTAATATTCAGAAAGTATTCATTAACTCATAATAGTGATATGTGTGGTGTGGAGAGATAGTTGAGTCATTAGAAGAGCCTTGTTTGCTGTTTTGAGCCTTATTTCCATTAGTTTGCATTGTGATGAGTGATGAATACTGAGTCTCAGAGGAGTTCTCTAGTTGGCACCACACACATTAGGTATGGTCACTCCATTTGCTACAGAGCTTTGTTGTGGCACCACAATGGACAAGTTTGTATCTTTTGCTTTTGAGGTCTTGTTAACAGGATAATTGTTCTTCCTTGGCTATTGCAATTCTCAATATCTTGTATCTTATTACATTACCATTATACATTTTATCTTTAACAGAGTAGAAAGTAACATAATGATATGGTGTCTCTTTGGTAATAATTCTTGTCTTTCTGTCTCATTTATTATAATGATATTTTGTATAGTAAAAATTTACTCCTAATGATACATTGATTTTTAAGTTCATCTTCACTCTGTTATAATAAATCAGAAACAGACACCTATGTATCTTTTATTGTGGACAAATGAGTCCACCTATTTTCTTTTTATAAGTTTTAGATCCATTTAAACGAACGATAATTGGTTTGATGCTAGCTTCAACTCAGGTTAATTCACTGTACAAAACTGCTTCTCCTAATCCATGAAACCAAGGGGTCATCGTCAAAATATCCCACTGCAACATCAACACACCACTTCTTGACCGTCCATGGAGGCTTCCAGTACTATTAATAAGGACAACTCTTTTGAGATTGATACAAAATAAAATGGGAAAAGCACATTGAATAGGAAAATTGAGGTGGACTGTTAAGGGTGAAGGTGGATGCGATCATGGAAGTGTCATGCTTACCCTGAAAATCTGTGAACAGTAGCTAATAGTGATGTGCAGATGTGGAGAAGATAGATTGAGGTCATTGGAGAAAAGCCTTAACTTACTTTCTTTATGGTTTCTCAGTTGAGTTTAGATTATGATGATGATGAATCACCTATGAAGGAGATTACTCCCCTAGTTGGCACCTTACCCATTGTTTAAGGTCACTCCAAATTTGTAGAGCTTGTTGTAACTTACAAATAGTAACAGGTTTACCATCATACACACATTTAAGATCTTTCATTGTAATGGATAAATTGTTCCACTTAAATTCTCAATATCTTATGTATCTCATTACATTAGTATATCCACTAATACATTAAGTAGCATAATGATACATTATCTCTTTTATTATAATTTATTTTTTCTTTTTCTGTCTCACAATCATTCTGTATTGATATTTGTGTAGTAATGTTTTATACAATAGTCACAATTGAAGGTGTTTCTGAGATTGTCTACTTTAGTAATAACAATGGGAGAGAGCCAAAATTGTAACATCTTGTGGACCTGCAACAGATCCCTTTCTATTTTTATTTTATTCAAAGTTTTGAAACCATGTGAAACCGCATTAATTGGTTTGATACTTTAATCCAACTCTTAAAGTAAATGCTGGGGTCACTGTATAAACACTTCCTAGTCACTGAAAATGGAGATTAATATTAAAGTATGCCCTTTTTCATCCTTTGCCTGAAAAATCTGCTAGGGAGGGACTTAATTTTCTGATATTATTATATCTCGAGGAAAAAATCTTTTAAATAATTGAAACCACATCAAATAGGAAAAAGCCACATTGAATAGGAAGAATTTGCACTATCTTTAAATAAGTTTACATTCCTGACTTGCTAAATGCCAACTGATTCAAGGCTCTTTACTGTAATCCTTCACTTTGAAGAGTTATGAAAACAACCTCTTACACCATTTCCAACTAACACATAAATTAGGTTTTTCCTTTAATCAAATATTTGATCTCCCTCTAAACTTGCATGTGATTAGGTCCATGACAAGGTGTTTATTGATGTTCCCCTTTCCTGCATAGCGCACCTATCAGTTATTTTCTCTCTATTCCTTCTAAATTCTTCTCTAGGTCAGTATTTTTTTTAGTGCAAAACCATAAAGATTTTAGCCTTTGAGGGGATATTTAAATATCAAAACTCTCCTCACCAAACATGGGTTCTCTTACTCCCCTTATAAACTAATAGCAACATATCACAGCACGGGATATAAACCCCAGGTGGTTCTTTGACCATATGAGATTATCTATTGTGATGATAAAACTTGCTGGCTAGACTTGATCTTGCCACTGCTTTCTAGGGCAAACATTGTCACCTCCTAAAATCTAGCCAAACCACCTTTGACACTGCCTCCAAATAGAAGTAATATGAGAGCTGTAATGAAGAGATAATAAGTATCAACTATAACAAAAGAACTCATATAGGATAACAGGGTAATAATAGGCAATTAAATCAGAAATTTTGTGTTTATTCATGTTGGAATTTGGATGGTGGACTGGAAAGTTCTTCATAATACAATATTAGTTTATTTATACCATTTGCATGAGACTATGTTTATAATAGTTATGTTCTTGTCTTCTAAAATTCCAAATATTTTTAACACAGATAGTTGCTTTTGGAGGGATAAGTTTAATAATACTTTATATGACAAGAGGCTTCCAAAAGGAGAGAAAGTGGCATATAATCAGGTTGGAAACAAATGAGATTGCTAATTGAATGAGAAGCGAGGACAACTTAAAATAAACAAATGTGTGTTTCCTCTCTGCAGCAGCAGATAGAACCTTATCTAATAAAATTCAGGCTATGTCATCTTCTAAGAAGTCCAATCTGTGACCTTGAGATCAATTCTCTTGGAGGATAATCATAAAATTAATAAACTTAACATGTTGACATTGAAGAAGAAAAAGTATTTTGATAGGTTAGTTCCCCAAATAATTATATGGTGGGGTGTTAGTCATTTTTAGAAAGTATATGTATAAAATTTGGTTATTTCTAAAAGTTAAGAGTTCAAAGCGATATGCAGGCCTTGAAGTGATGTGGTTTCTCATTCTGAATATACAATATTTCTTTATTATGGTTATGGTAACGTGCGCTTCAAGTTCTTATCAGAGAGCATAGGCACAAGCCATAATTTATTGATATTTTAAACAAATATATTAATCTCAAAATTATTTGAATCAGAGGGCATTCAGATCTTTGCTTAAAACATGTTTGATAAGCGCTCTGTCATTGTTTTCAAAGTAGGGATATCAATTGCATGACAAGTTGTTGATGTTGAAATCAACAGCCAAATTCATAACAAATCACATAGTGACCCGATTGTGGGCAGTTGAGATATCAAAACAGTAAATTCAGTGGAACTATTCCCTCAGCATGGACATTGTGGAATCTCAGTAGCTTTACAATGGGTCAAACAATATATGGGGGATATTCTAGTGGAGCTACTAGGGTTTATCCCTCACTATCCAAGGCTTTTCTCCAGTGCAATATGTTGTATGGGGATTCAAGGACAATAATATCATGGAAATGTCTTTCTCGCCTTTTAACAACACCTCATAGAATCAAATTCTTGCTCGCTTGGGTTCTTTGCTGTTCTTAACATTGACCTCTCAGACAATTTGCTGGGGAAAATATAAGGTTAGAGACAATCTCAATCAGTTAGTTTACAGATATTATACATTAACCTTTGTGCAGCTTAATTCCTTTGGTTACAATAATAAACTGGTTAAAGTTTCATAATAATCAAGACTGTTGTGGAAGCAGGCAAATATAATCCCCTTCATTTTACTTAAAGAAAGGAAGATACGAAAATATCTATGGGTATTAATTTGTGTGTGATAGTGATACTTTTAACTTGATTGGTATAAGGTTTGTATAAAGACATACAGGAAGTACCATTAGTTAAATCCAGAAATCTGGGTCATAAGATCTCACAGCCTTTCTGAAAGACAGAATTTGATAGATGGACATTCGAAGGTGTGTGTGTGAAGATAAATATTATTTAATTAAATTAAAATTAAGTGTGCAAGCAACAACAGGCTTGAATATGTATTCTTTGTGATAGATGGAACAACGGAAAAGCTGCCAATGTTACTTGGAACAAAGGATTTCATGGTGAGACTCTGAGATATTCAGGCATCCTCCAGCTACATTTATTAGTGCACTGTTGCATATCTGTTTAAGTTCTGCGACATGCCAACAACATGCCTTTGGTTCACACAAGAAAAAAAAAATCTGTTTTTGCTACTTATTAAATGTGACTTTAATTAGTTAGTAGTCAACAATAAATGAAGAATGTAATCAGAATATTTATTTTAGTCTGAATATTATTTAACACTACAAATCACTCTTACTGAAAGTGTAACACAACACATCTCTTCTGTTCCTCTCTGTAAAATAGCTACACTAGAAGATACACCTTCGTTCTTCAAAATATCCCTTTATGTGCTTCTAAGAATATCTCATTTGTTACAAGATAATTTCCCCATATTATAAGCATAAAATCATGAAGTCTATCAAGATAGATTGAGGATGTTAAAGTTCATCATTATAAATGTACAAATATTCTTACAATGACTTTTCAAACAAGCAGGGATACGGTGATATTTTATATTTTAATGTTAAAATTAAGATCATTATATTAGCAACTTTTACAAATACCATCATTAGAATGTTGGAAATAATTCTACATAAGACATTTCAAATCGGGAAAATTACCATTGTCAAATCCTCAACAGTTATTAAGCACATTTGACTTGTAGACCCTACAAAACAATTTACCTGTATTCATGTATACACAAAGCCATTGAAAATTCACTTCGCAAATATTTTACAGTAAAATTATTTGATGTTAGTTTCTCCTTTTGGGATTCCTCACTTCCTTCAAATAATGCTATAAAATTATAGATGAAAATATTGCTATTAGCAATTTTTGATCTCTTCTTTCTGATAGGTTTGGGGTCCTTTTAAGCAGTGATAAACATCATATTCACTTGGTGGACCTGCAATATTATTTTAGATTGAAAGGAAATTTTGGGTTTGTTGAATTGATTGATGGAATCATTTCTGCCTATTTTATTTAGAGTTTATATAAATGAATGTGCCACTATTGTGGAACATTGGTTCCATGTTTATATGACTTCTTGTTGATCAAAATATGAATATTAAAATTTATTTTGTTGGAAGGACACTTTTTTTACATGAATCTGGTTTATTTAATAGTTGGGGAGAAATCTTCGAAGGTTTATGAACTCATTGTAGAAATTGAAAGGTATAATATTCTAGAACGTCACAGTGTGCAACTCAATTGTGGTATTATATACATTAAAAGACTTTAAATTCAAATCACAGAGGATAAATATAATAGATATGAGAATATTAGTTACTGTAGTATAATGAAGGACAATTAAAAATAAAAATAAATAAATATTAATATGTAAACAAAAACCTTATTCAATTTGCTTGCCCATTTCTCTTTTCTTTGATGGATATGTATCTGCTTGTAACCATGATGAGAGGAAGAGCAGCCATCCATTCTTATTAATGTCAAACATATAAGTATCACAACCATTTCACTATGAACGTGCAATGAACGATGTCCATTGCTACGTTATGAAATGGGGCTGTGTGAACGACTTCATGTTTCTCAAGGAAACGTTCAGGTTAGCTCTGTTCCCTCAGATTGCTTTTACGGTGCTGTAAGGAATGTCCTCCACCATCATCGTTATTCTCCAGCCAAACACGAGGATAACAAATCATAATATATTTTGGATTGAGATTGATATATCCATTGTAGATTTTGTTCGCTGCATTATTATGAAGAAAGTGAATTGAGATCAGATAAATACGGAGGTTGCTGGTGCATATGGATATAATACCCCCGGGTAAAAATTTAAAACATAGGATGAGCCGAATTAGAAAAGGAAGCAACTATAACGCCTCCCATCTCAAAGAGGAATCCCGGTGCTTTTAGGTCTTGCTTCCCCGCTATATGCACACTGTATGTCCATTTAATGACAATAAATGTGGCATAGACTTGTGACCTTTACCTTTATTTGTATCAAATAATAAAAGCATTGTTCGGTGATGCTCTTTACCTTCTGTTACGAAATTTGATTCACAAAGAAGTACTAGATCTCATCTTATATTGGATTTATCGATTTGTTCCAAATAGGAGATACATATATCCCACAGAAACATTTCACCAATCCCTTACTGAAAAGCAGTTGATGTCCCCCCAAATCACCAAGAACAAGAAGTTAAGACAAATAATAAGCATTGGGTATTCAACAAAGACATCGGGAGATCCACCGACCGTTTGGTGACAAGTGTATCACGACGGAATCTCACTCTCTCGATAGCGACGCATATGAGCTGTTGTTACGTAGCATAGCCTTCAAAGCAAAGTCAGAAGTTGAGTTTAACATTCCCTTTGGTGTATATAATAGGGAATTTTTGCGGCCTGAATGTGAAACATTATATGCGAGGTAACTTTGTTTTGAGATTGTTCTATCAAAGAGATGATGACAAAGAAGATAGATGTAGAACAATGCGGTACATGTGGATGAATGATTGACGGTAACTTCGGTGAATCTCTTCTATCATTTAAAGGTAGTCATGAGGCTTTGTTGTACGGTTATTGTATTGAGAGGTATGGTGTATTTTAGCAGCAATTAGGCATCGCAAATGAGGAATTGTAACCACAAAAAGTAGTAGCTATCAAAGGAGGATATACAAGCATGACCTACCGAGTGCAGAAGATACCTCCAAGAATTGTATGAAGTAGAATAACGTTGAGTAATTTCATTTTGTCCATGAAGATTGTATCATATGGCATGTTTTATTACATGCTTCATCTTTAATGCAAATCAGATATTAAATTAGGTTCAGTTGGTGTATTCTTTATTCGAGTCACACGGACTTCCTACGAGAAAACACTTAACTTTAACCCTTATGCTTTATTTTTTGGCCATCTGTCTAATAATTAGTTATGTTCTCTTACGATTATGTTCTTTGAAATAATCAAAAAATAAATTTACAACTTATGATTACATAATTCACTTTGCTTCACCAAAATGGGTTTTCACTTGTTGTACGGGGTGTTATTCTTGTTGTGGTGTAGCATGGCAACTGACGGGATTGAGTTTAATACACGGGTTCAATGCTTAGATTTTTTTATAATCCGGAACGATTCATCCCTTATCTTGTAAATTAAGCCACATTTCATGATTGAAAGTAAGATTAGGTCGGGATGCCATCAAGATGCATGTTTCAGTCATGGTCGCTTCATCATATCCACGAACAACTTGCCGATGGGTGATATACGGCCAGATTTGTCATGCCTATGAACAGATAGGTTCTTTGGGTTATATTTTATTTGGACTTGTAAGTTATAACTGCAAGATTTTAAAAGATGCATATATTGAAAATGCTGTTTCTCCTTGTACAAATTTAAAACAAGACATCATTTGTACAACAATACTAGAGAGCATTGTAAGTTCTAGAGTGGACCTCCTCTCCAATCAATGGAGCTATCGGAGTAATAAGATTGCCAAATGTTTCTACTTGTGGGATTACGCTACAAATAGATTCATGGCATGGCATGGGCATGACATGGGTAATTAGAATGATTTTTCACAATAGTTTCTCTTCATGTTGGTGGTTATAATTTTAGCAGTTAGTGAGGTGGGGCTGCAAAGCCTTTATATTCATGTATAATATACGATTTTGAGAAGCACGAAGAGGAATAACCAGCTTTGAAAGTGAGAAAGCGATTCCTTATTATAGTTACCATACTAGGTCTTCCTTTAAGAGATTTGACATCTAGTGTTTCCATAAATATGGTTGTGTAAGAGTCGTGATGGTGTTGTAATGGAAAATTATGTTTCCATAGTTGAACATACGAGAGAGTATTTTGCGATATTGTTGTGGTACCATAGCACCTAGATCGGATCCAATGTTTATCAACACTTTTTTATATCTTTCTTTTCTTCTAGTTGTTGTTCATTTCTCCTCAAATATACCAACCTCAACCTCGTGCGGCAACAACTTCCGGCAACGAACTAGAAGAACATGTTTTCCAAGCGCAAAGAACTACTTCCCTCATGAGTCACCATGTGCCATGCTTGGTCTCGGTGGTTCTTCCTTCTCCTCTTGGTTCAACTACCATATCTTCATTGGAAACAACATCTACTGAACTCCACTAGATAACGATTACCATTTTGTAGTAGTGATTCGCCATTGTCTTGGTGATTCGCCATGATTTTACAAGATATGTGCAATCTCATGAGAAATTAATAAAAATTATATACACATATTATATTATTAATAAAATCGCCTTCCATTTTTCCTATGTATCATGGGGATTCGCCCATTTATTATATATATAAATTTCTAGGGGGTTCTTAAAATTATCCCTGCCTTTGGATGAAACAAAATTTGAAAGATATTCAAGTACAATTCAGTGAGCCTATTCCCATATTCTGTGACAACACTAGTGCCATCAGCATCTCCAAGAATCTTGTCATGCATTCAAAAACAAAACACATCTGGATCAAATATAGTTTTGTCAGAGAACAAGTCACTGAAAATAATATCAAACTTGAGGATGTTTGTACAAAAGAAAAAATTGCTAATATCTTCACTAAACCTTTACCTCATGAAGCATTTGAATATCTTCGTCAAAAGCTAGGATTCTCCCAAGTTCTGCTTAGATTATGTATGCCGGTGTGCAAGTCCACAGATGGTTTGCTTTCGAGTGAGTTACCCTTTTTCTCCATTGATGTAAAAGGGGGAGAGTATGTTGTAGAAAAGGTGTCATGATCACGAATGTGGAGTATTTGTGTTGCCATCAATGCCAAAGGGAGATCGTTGATCAAATAGATTAGTCATTTGATGTCAACCCACAAAGCACTGCTAAACCCAATATTACATGGGAATTTTTCACCTACCAAATTAATATATTCTAGGCCAATAGTGCTTTTTGATGGTTTCTACTTGTCGATATGTTTCCATTGATATATGGCACACCATGTAATTCTTCACTGGCTTGAGCGATATTCATGTTTGAAGTTTTCGTACCCCAGATAGTGGGCCAAAACCCCATGGGTTAGCATGGTTCATTGAAAATTAATAATTAATATTTTTTGCTCCTAAAATCCTCCCACATTCACTTGTTGAAGCCCTCTCAACCCTAAGCATTTATATAAATTCGTGATCCCTTATTTCCTCCTTATGTAAGGATTTGTCATACTGAAACAGGTCATCGTGGAATTTTAGCTCTAAAATTTTTTTAGTACGAAGGTTTAGAAGCTAAAATGTTTATGGAGGTGAAGAAAAAAATCCTAAATAATCCTACCGTAAAAAATTTCGGATCAAGGGGTACAATATTTTTTGAGATATGATATGGGAAGTCGTGGTTTTTTGCGTCCTCAAAATTAATCTCAAAGAAGTGACCTTGGTAAAATCGTCATAACTCTCTATGAGTATGAGATTGGACATCTGTAAAACTTTACAGATAGTGCACAGACTGTAGTTTTGTATCTATCAATTTCAGAGCCAAATGAAGAAAAAATGACACATGGCACGCTGTACAAGTTCGTTCTGCTGAAATAATCCATAATTAGGGCATTGTGAGAGATTGGGTATAAATCTCTCTTGAAGAATCCAAATTGGGTCATACCTATGGCATTGGAAAGATGACTCAGAGGACTACTATAAGACCAAAAATCAGATATTTAGGATCTAAAATAATAGAGATACACTAGATTCAATATCGAGCTCCTAGAAGGTAAAGAAAAAAGCTAGATCATGTGTCGTCGAGGGTTGCAAAGGACTAGAATTTCTATGCGACAAAGAAAAGCAAGGTGGCAGAAGGTAGCATGAAAAAGAGCAGCAACCAAGGTGTATAACAGTAGTAATAAATTCATCATATGAATTCTTTGAGTGGCGATCATCGCATACAATCATTGTAAATACATTATTGTAAAACTTGTACTAGTGTATATCTGCCAAGGTTGAAGAGTGTTGCTGGAGGTCTGAGGATCATCATTAGGTGGTTGTGTCAAGAAAGTTTGGGTTATGGTCTAGTATATCTTCTTCTTCTACATCATCTATATCATTGTCAAGTGGACCATTTTCCCGGTACGAGAGTCCATTCTTCTTTTATTCTTCTATAGGGTGGTAGGGTGGTGCTAGGGTGAGTTGTAGCTCATCGTGTTGGGGCATCCGTTCGTTGACCACTCGAAGAATCTCGAAATTGAATCATCCATCTAGTGGGAGCTCGAGAAGAATGCTTTTCAGATTCTAGGAATTTAGTCTTTTATTTTCAATTGGAGTTGAATATTTAAGAATTATTGGAAAAAGCGATTAGGTGGTTTTTGTCCAGAGTGGGTTTCCACCTTAAAAACTGTGTGCATTTTTGTTCCTCTTGTTTGTTGCTATCATTTTAAAAACGCTAATAATAATTGAAGATTAACTAATGCTCTAATTAAAAGGCATGTTGATCCACCCCCCCCCTTTCTTTGTTCCTCTTGTTTGTTGCTATCATTGTAAAAACGCTGATAATAATTGAAGATTAACTAATGCTCTAATTGAAAGGAATGTTGATCCACTTCTTAGTATTTCCAAACTAACAACACCCATTTACCCGCATTTACATAAACTCAAGAGGACAACCATACTTGACTCTGCAACCTCTACTACTCCCTCTTGACATGACATATAAATTGTTGATTCGAGCTGCTCCTTAGGGTATACTGTAGAGTATGCTTACTAGTTGAGCTTCCAACATGTCATAAACCTTATATCTTGGCTCCTACAATCCTGCAATTTTTCCATCCATCCGATCAACCTAGCATCCAACACCCACTTTCTCAAAGACTCAGTGAAAAATGTTGTAATATAGGTCACTGAGTTAGGGCTTCTTTCAGTAGTATGCTACAACACCCTTTTCTCCACCTTCAAACCTTGGCAAAGTGATTACGTCTCCTTAAATCTCTTCTCCTATTCACTCCTTATTCTCGAAGCATATGCTATCCACAAACACAAGACTCAACCTCCTATACAAGAGATCTAAGGTGTAGGACCTCTTGCTTTCCTTTCAACCCCATGTACAAGTGGATCTAGGATTGCGGCCTACCTGTGGAAACCTCCAATGCATGCAACCTGATATTAGGAGAGATTACCCATCATGACTAAGCCAAAAAACCACCTAACTTTCCCTGAGCTAGGTGAATTCCTCATTGCAATTTGGTCCTTATAAAAGACAAGGACATGCCTCAAACAAAACCATAAACCCCATGCACTTGTCTGCTCTCTTGTTACGGCTACTCTGAATTATATCGCAAAAAGAAACTTCAAACATATCCCAAAAACACTCCATAATTCATCCCATATCCTCGACTTTGCTACAAGGTAAAATCAACTTCCAAATAGTGACAAGGAGGCCCAACTAGGCCTCTTCCTCTTTGCTTGGAAAATGCCTCCAACCTCGCAACCCAAAACGGATGTTTCATTCTCGAATCGAGTGCACTTTTTGATCTTCAAGTATATGTTATAAAGCCTCCATAAATGAGCTCTATTTATATCTTTTCTAAGGATTCAATGAACTACACTTCGAGGGATTGATAACTTGTCACAAGGCTTGTTAACATCAAAGCACGACCTTGACCTTGTGCCACCATGCCCACACATAACTTTCAAAAATTCATAAATCCATCTCTACAACTCAGAATACCATTATTTTAGATGATTACTATTATCTCCATCCATCACATGTCAAAATCTCAGTCACCGTTTTGGCCCAACCACTGATGGGTGCAAAATCTCGAGCCTAGGTTTCAAGCCCACAAGGCCACTTGTGGAGCTTTCTTCCTCCAAACCCTCGATGCTCAAGTCTTGGAGTACCTCCTAAACTTCAAAAATTCAACACTCCCTCTTTGCGAGGAGGTACTTCCAAGACTAGGAAGCAACCATCATCGTCCGACAACACTAGCCCATCCAACATCCATCACCGCAACATACCCTACAGAATGAACCAGGACAATGTCATTTGTACATTTTCTCTAATCACATCTAAACCCAATATCCAAAACCTCCATGGGGTGGTTCCTCTAAGGCTAGACTCCCTCTATGCCTACATTATCTCCACTAGATGAGTCATGCAAGCACTCATCCTCCGGATCAAAAAACATTCGTGCAAATACCTCTACTCTGGGATATGAAACATCACGACCCCATGAATACTCTAGGTCACCAATTTGTAGTCCATCACATGAAACCATATCGTATCAACTTGATCTTGTCCATGCCAAAGAAATCCTTGAGTTTTCCCAACCATGCACAGTGATCAATCTCAACGGTGATAATCTCGCGCTCATACGCGAGCCAAATAAGACCACATCTCCATGTCTTCAACTCAACCTTCACTCCATGATCTAGACACCCACAAATCCCTCGCGTTGCTTCTTTGTGCACACTCTAATTCATTATGCTCAAAGTAGGTTAGATATGCTCTAATGCATGTTGTTTTTCCACAAACCTGCAGTGTCTGGGATATAATATTAAAATATATGACGCTACCAAACCAAGAATCAAAAATGATACTACTTTTGCACACTACAATATAAACAAAAAATAAATCACACATGCACAAAACAAAACAACATTTTATAATTTTCAACCCAACTTCGTTATATTAATACAACAATGCTAGAGCTCTGCAGCTACTAGGGATAATGGCCCTCAAATATCCACTAGTAAAAGATACACAATTGGGGCTTGGTGTTAGTCCATTGACAACCAATCTACCCTCAACAAGATACTCTAGCCATCTCGCTGTCTGGAAAGGGTAAATCCTCCGCGACGTGAGGTAATCCCCACTAGCCTGCATCGAGGTCTAGCAACAATCAAGTCATGCCAAGACGAGGTCTCTAGTTACAAAATGATAAGAAATGATAAGTTGCCTACCTCGAGGTCCTACGTGATGGTCATCGAAAGAAGGATGACACTTACTCATCCTCCACTCAAGATATCACAATCCTTCCGCTTTGAGCACATCCCAACACCCACACACTGCATTTTGAAGCAAACATGACAATACACAAAGACTCGAATCTAAATCTTGTAACTATACATCGCTCGGAGAAGATGTAATTCATTGCATCAAAGATAAAGATACATGAATGAAACCATAATCAAAAGTCGCTTATCATTAATAAAACAAAGGAATGATTCAAACTTAAGCTACGACGTTGGATATTCCTGCGGGGTCAACGAGGGAGCACGTCTCAATGAAGCTCGTCGTGAATGGGACAAAGCTCTCTCTCGACTTGTCTCGAGGCTTCGTGATAGTCTCCTTGCTACCGATTCAACACTTAGTTCTATGACCATTAAGGCTAGCTTGAAAAGGGAAAAACTGGCAAGCTTATATAGATGGTGGAAGAGGAGTTGGGATCCCTACAATGATGGGATTGGCCCTATCCTCATGAAGCTTCCATGATAGGTGGAAAACCACTTCCTACATGGAGATCAAATGACCTCCCAACTCATTTTAGAGACTTGTTCAAGAGTTTGTTGGAATCAAACTTCCACCATTTATTTTTTAAAACAATCCTTATTGCTTTGGCACGAGTAATACAATTGGACAGTAGTGCTAGTTGGCATGCCCTCTTTCGTGGATTTCCCATTGGAGAAAGTGGCCGCAGTCGGTCGCGCCAAGGCCAAAAGACCGATAGGTTTTTCCAAGGAAACTTTCTTCAGAGTGATGATTGTCCTTGTCAAGGGGGGATGTGTACGTGTTGAGGTATAAAAGGTATCTTTTTAACACCTATTTATCTCACATTAATTATCAATCCAGGAACGATTTTTTATTTCAAGAGTGTACTACCATTTCGAGACTAGAATTCAATCTAAGAGTAATGCCTTGTAATATGTAGTACAATTTTCTAAATACAAGAGTAAATGGATGCTTGGAAAAGAAATCTAACTACAATATCATAAACTCAAATGCTCTGAAATCCAATCATTCACTTAGTGAACATCAATCAAAGATACAGTAGTGATAACTCATTCTCTATGAAATTGATGTAATTGAAATCAAACTGGAACAAGACAATCAATCTGGGAACTGGAAGCAATAACCAATATTCTCTACGTTGACAGTACTACTTTAAAGCAATTGAATGGAAATAAATCTTGAACTAAGTGCTTCTAATGAAAGTGAACTAGAGAAAACTCTAAAAACCAAACTCTTTGCAATTAATCAACCTAGAAATGAACAAAGAAATTTTCTAGAATTTAGTGTAAATGAACAACAACACTACAATCAAAGGAATTGAACGTAGAATCCTATTTAATAAGTCCGATTAGAAAACTCTTAACTAGTGGAATCGAATGGAAAATTCTATTTAACAACAAATCGCAAATGAACAATAGTCAAATGGAACAAAGAATCAATTGGAATAGCAAATGAAATGAAAACAATAATGGAAATAGAATCAAGTAGAAGCTCTCATTAAGGTATAACAAGACAAATTATACCATATTTAGATTCTTGTTAAATCATAAAGGAACAACAACGCGATTCGCTTAATATAAAATACACTAGATATTAAATAAGTAAAATGAACGATAAACTACTTACTTGCAAATCGAAATGAAAACAAACTGGCAACCATGCACAACGATAGTCACAAAGGTGAAATAATACAAACAACCTGATTTCGATCCACCAGTGGTGCAGCTCAACCATCTGATAAAACGCTGTCGGGCTTTAATCCGATAGTTAAGAAATGGAACAAAAATGCGTTCTTGTATTAATCGTAAACATAAATAGTGTTTACATCGCCTGCTTTTGATCACTGAGAATCAAGTAATTACAAAGTTACAAAAGGAATTCCATAATCATAAAAATCATTGTCCCAATACATAATACATGTTCTCCTTTTATAATCATAAAGAGGAGAAATTAAAGGTAAATATGATCCCTCATAACAATATTGGATTGTCCCCAAGAACTTGATCGCGCAAGAAAATATATTTTCCATCAATATTTGGTCATAAGAACAAGTCGAATTTGGATTTGGCAAATGAGATAATTTGGAAGACGATCGCAACATCGAGAAAAACATGCTCAAAGAACCTTCCATTTCTCTCAATACAAGCCTAATTTGGGCAAACAATTCTTTAATCAAGTTAATCTGCCCATTTTGGACAAAAACCCATGTTCCGTATTTTCCCAGTTCTTCTCCATTTTCCCAAAAATATCAACCGCAAACACCAGTTACTTATTCGCGAATGTTCGAGATGGAATATTGAATGATGTCATGAGATCAAATCGCAATCTAGCAAATATCTCGAGGCTAAAATGGTGAGTGTTGTTACAAAATATATTAATAAACCATCATTTATAAAATTATGCATAATAATCAATCAATTTATTAAAAATAAAGGAGAAGCAATAATATTTATCCATAAGAGCATAAATAATTATAAATGATTTATGACGATAAATTATGATAAATTACATGATAAAGAAGAGTAGAAATGGATGAAATAGGTGTTGAGTGGTAATATTAGCGTCTCAACACCATGAAAGTGGTTTCGCGTTATGTCATCGTCACGGTCATGGAAAAGGCCCCTCCAATGTGCGAGACGGAGCTTGCAGGTCAGTGAAAAATTAATGTGTAACAGATGTCCCCTGTGCCATGAGGCCCAGAGAGAAAGAGAGGTGAGAAATGCTTTACGAGAATGTGCCCAATCGAAAACACTCGTCGTCGGAGAACTCCGCATAGACAAGTACACTTGATATCTCAAATACATGATACGTGGTATGGGCGCGTATCCATACCGCAGTATAGAATAATCGGATCCAAGGGTATGGAAGCACCATCCGTAAAAGGATCAATAAACAAAACCTCGGGTATGGTCGCGACTCATCCAATCAATGAGTCATGTAACCAACCATGATAATCCACAAAATCTGTAGCATGGATTCCATCGGACAAAACTGTGGTCTTGCTCCATCCCAACTCGAACGGAGTACAAGTTCGTAACAGCGAATGAGTGAGCTAAAGTCAAACATGCAAGACATTTGCTCGATTAGCGACCAACGATGAAAAGCTATTAACAGATGTATGCAGAGGAACCACCAATAATGAAAATGCAGCCCTCAAGGTACACACTGGGGATATCCATGGAATGTGACAGTCAGTCTAGTGTCGAACACCCATAGAATCATCTGATCGAGCACAATGATGAAAACCTTGCATCGAATGCGAAAGAACCCGCTATCGAGGCATGGCAGTGCTCCAAGGTACCGAAGGGAGTCTCTAGATCAGCGCCCGGATAATGAGCTGAAGACTACAGGAAGTGACCTGATCGAAGGTGGGCCATAATGTTTCCCACATCATCAATGGAGACCGAGAGAGCATAATGTTTGTGAATCAGAGATCGGTAGAGAATCGGAGGAGGGTTGATAACTGCGCAGGTCAACTTCTCTAAACATATCGACAACACGACACCGGGATTTTAGAAATATTTGACATCAAAAGATCTGAGGTCATGATGACGTGGCAAAGAGAAGATGAGTGGTCAAAAGAGATTAACCAAACCCATGGAGGCATGCAGAAAACGAGATGAGATGTCCCCAACCCGACACGAATGCATAAGTGAAATGTTCAAAAGTGACAAACCGACGACACGATGATGATATCGGGTTCCATTTTTCCCCCATGATTTTTGGCGAGTACCCCAAATATTTTTGAAAACATGCTTGAAGGGGATAGCATATGCTTGTGATATATGTTTTTCCTTCGGAAAAATCCAACCTAGTACGTTTAACGAGCCCTAGGAAGGAGAAATGCAAGTATCGTCATTATGATAGAATCCGATGTCATCAGGTTTTAACGAGTTTGATAAAGAAAGAACTTGGCATATTTTCATGTTTAGAGAGTTTGAAAAGACAACGGAAAAGTAAACTCCAACAGTCCCTTTTCATAGATAGTTCCTCCGATCCAAAAAGGTAGAAAACTATGTATGAGAAAACCTCCTAGTTGTGATAGAAATTATGGTATTCTTTTTCGTAAATAATCTATCCTAGCCCAAAAAAGGGGTAAACGTATACCGTAGATGTTGTTTCGCAACCAACTTAACGAGATCAAAAGCGATGGCGACTCGGAAATCTTTTCATGTTTAGAGAGTCAAAAAAGGGTTGAAAGATGACTCCAAAAATGACTTTTTCATGTTTTTACCAAGTGCGAAAAAGTATAAAATACAACTCGTATCATCTTCTAAGCTGCGTGAAAACTTGTTGCTGCACATGAAAGTGAGCGTAAAACCCATTTTTTGGAAAAATATAATAAAATATTGGAAAAATTACTTTCAAAACCTAATTTTGACTTTGAAAAGTTATAAATATGCCACAAATAGTAAAAACATATTTACTTTTACTTTTTACCTCGTGTGAGAGCAATAGTGAGTTTTTGCTGTGCAAACTTGCGACGACGATTGTGGTCAATCCAGTACGTCATTATAGTCCTCGTTCGTTCCAAGTAAGAGGCGCTCTCCATAGCTTTGCTTTTTAATTTCATTTTTTATATATTTTCATTGTGTTTTTGGATCCCTTTAGAGACCTTTGCAAATTAGGCTCGACTTATTGGTGCGTATCGTGCACGGACCCACACCAATTGCCTCCTTTTTCGCAAAGGGGATGCACCAATAGTGCAACTCAAATTTCCGCTTGAATTTAGCAAAAATTGAACCAATCAACTAAATTTCTAAGTGTTCCAGTAGATCTAATGAGGTGTTTATGACAATTTTTGAATGCAGTATACACAACCACAATGGTAATCGAGTACAAAGAAAGAGAGCATGGTGAAAAGAATATGAAATGGCCATGGGGAATGAAGCATGCATGAACGCTCTTCGAAACTCGATGCCTAAAAAATTTCTTCTTAACACCATATTTGAGAGCACAAACCTGCTATCGTAGTATTTGATCGCATTTGGGACGAGAATGAAGAAAAATTGGGGCTTCGAGACCAAGTGTTGGAACTTGAAGTCTCCTATGTTTATTTCATAACTAGATTGTCCAGCTAGGTCCGTGACACATTGGTTATCGTAGAATCGTATCGCTAACTATATGGCTTACACCTATGGTCGAATCCCCTGGGATAGAACCAATGGGGAAAAGTTATGATCAACCAGGGGTAGAGTACGGTGGCGGATCCTTATCGAGGGCTTGGTATGCCTTTCAATCGGGAGATTCACTAGTTTGTTGGAGAGGTAAATCCCCTCTGTGGACAAAGGAAATCCCTACTAGCCCATATTGGGTCTAGAAAAAATCCAGTCACGCTAAGATGCAGGTCTCTAGTTACAAAATGACAAGAAATCATAAGTTGCCTACCTTAGGTCCTACACGATGTTCATCGAAAGAAGGATGACGCTTCCCGTCCTCCACTCCAGCAGATCACAATCCTCTCCGCTTAACGCGTCGAACACTTGCACATGTATGAAAGAAAACACGATGATACACAAAGATAGAATCTAAATCTTAACTATACACCGCGAAGAGAAGATGTAATTCATTGCATCAAAGATAAAGATACACGAATGAAACCATAATCAAAGTCGCTCATCATTAATAAAACAAAGGAATGATACAACCTTAGCTCGACGTTGGATCTTCCTTTAGCGTGGTCGACAAATGAGCATGTCTCAATGAAGCCGTCGGGAATGGGACAAAGCTCTCTCTCTTAGCTCGTCTCTGAGGCCGTCCGTGATAGTCTCCTTGCTACATTTAGCTCTTGAGTCTGTGACCATTAAGGCATAGCTTGCGAGGGAAAATGGCAAGCTTATATAGATGGTGAAGGGGATTTGGGATCCCTACAATGGTGGTATTGGGCCCTATCATAAAGGAAAGCCTATAGGTGGAAAACCACTCCCCTACATGGAGATCCGGGAGCCAAACCTCCCAACTCATTTTACGAACTCGTTCGTGAGGTCTCGTTGGAATCAAACTTCGCCATTTGTTTTTAAAAAATAATCCTTATCGTTCGTGCGATGAAGTAATACGACGGAGCGATGCTATTTGGCGCGCACTCTTTGGTGGATTTCCCCCATTGGCGCCGAGGTCCCGAATCGGCTAGTCGCACCAAGTCCAAAAGATCGCTTTAGGGTTTTTCCAAGGAAACTTTCTTCGAAGGAATGATTGTCCTTGTCGAGGGGGATGCCATGAAATTGGTTTATCGCTATGTCACTACCCACGAGTCATGGAAAAGGCCCTCCAATGTGCGGACGATTGCAGACGATGGAGTACTGTGCAACACTCGCTAATGTATATGAATCTCTAAGCTCCTCTCGGTCATATCCTCCATCTTTCCCGTCCATCAACTACCAATCTGAAAATCTCCTACCTCTATCAATACTCCCAAGTCCATCTGGTCATTGAACCTCAACTATCAATATGCTTTCTTGTGTTGCATCGATGAAGACCAGCATAGGGCACGAAGGGTTGCCACCTATCATTGCAATATTTCCATCTCTTACAATGAACATGGGCTATGATTATTTCCCATCATCTGTTGTAGATTTCCTCCACACACATGTCTCAGGATACTAAAACTTCTTGTCTAGTTCGTCAACCCTTGAGTTCAACAACTATCACTCTAGTAGCCATTTAAGTCCATGAATATGATGCACACCGAGCTCCAACTTGGACACTATCATGTTGCCCTCCAAAAAACCATAAGTGTCTAATGCATGACCACACTTGATCAGTCTCATGCTTCCTCCAATAGTCCACGAGTGACAAATCATTGCCGTAGAATTTTCTCCTAGTTAGCGTATCCAACCATCTAGGAAACCCCTCCACTTTGGTTGCAACCGCACTTCTCCTAGGATACCCATTCACTGCCAATTTACATCAAATCAAGAGGAAAACAATACTTGATCTACAACCTTCTACTACTCCTCTCGAGCATGACACATATTTTTTTGATGTGACTACTCCTTAGGGCATATCAGCAGAATCTACCCACTAGTTAGGGATTCCAACATGCCATGTTATCCCTACCTCACCGGCTCCTACAATCCTCCAATTGTTTCCATCCATTTGATCAACCTAGGGGTCCAACACCTTCTTTATCAATAGCTCGTGCAAATTGATGTAATACAGTCACTTTCGGTTAGGGCGTGTTAGCAGCCTTCTACAACACCTTTTTCTCCACTTATAGACTTTCTCCAAAATTTTGATATCCCTCCAACTCTATGCCGCTTTTTGCTACTTGTTTTTAGGCATGTTACGAATCCAAAAACACAAGACCCAACCTCCTATACAAGATATCTAATGCCCGTGGCCTCACGCTTGCCTTTCGTCCCCCTTTAGAATTGGATCAGGCTTTTTTCTACCCTCGTGATGGGCCCTCTCCCTCGCTCTTAGGGAGAGATAACCCACCATGATTAATCCAAAACACCACACAAAAACTTCCCCTTGAGCCGCCGGTTAACTTTTTCCGCAATTTAGTCCTTAGAAAGGAAAAATGGCATGCCTAAAACATAACCATAAACCCACACACTTGTCTCCTCTCTTGCCCGACCGACTCGGTGAAGTATGTCCACAAAAAAGACACCTCTCAAACAGCATCCCTAAAACACTCCATAGTCATCATCTATCCTCAACCCCCGCCGCAAGATAAAAATCGACTTCAAATAGTCACAAGGAGGCTCAACTAGCCCTCTTTCCTCTTCGCTGGAAACTACCTCCAACTCCGCGGCCCAAAACAAATGTCTCCTCTTTAATGAGTGAACTTTCTAATCTTCAAGGATATGTTCTAAGCCATCCACACATGAGCTCTATTTATATCTTTCCTAAGATCTTCAACAAGATTCCCTTTGCCACACATTAGATATATTTATATATTTTCTGAGAGGCTTCAATGAACTACCCTTTGAGGGCTTGAAAAACCTTTCACAAGGCTTATTAACATCAAGCCAACCCTTGACCTTTTGCCACCATGTGCACACTTAATTTTCAAAAATTTGTAACTCCATTTCTACAACTCGTGAATGAGATGATTTTTTATGCGTCAAATTTGTCTCGACGAGTACTATCATCCCCATTTATGACATGTCAAATATCATCATGGTTTTGGCCGAAAAATCGATAGGTGCAAAAATCCCAAGCTTGGGTTTCATGCCCACAAGGCCACTTATGGAGCTCCTTCCTCCAAACCCTCGACTCTCAAGGCTTGGAGTACCTCCTAAACTACAAAAATCAACACTCCCTATTAGCGAGGGATGTACTTCTAAGACTAGGGAGCAAACCATCGGTGTACGACAAAACTAGCCCATCTAACATCCATCACTACAACATACCTCGTAGAATGAACTAGATAATCTCGACGAGTACCTCCACCTCATCACATTCTGAACCTAAATATCGCAAACCTCCATAGGGCGCCCACTCGAGAAGACTCCCTTTAATCCTACACGATCTCCACTAGATCAATCATGCAAGCACTCATCCTCCTAGATCAAATAACATTCGTGCAAATACCTCTAATCTCATATATGAAACATCACGATCTAATGAAGACTCTAGCTCGCCAATTTGTAGCCCATCACCTGACGCCATCCTGATCAACCTCATATTGTCCATGCCAAAGAAATCCTAGAGTTGTCCCAAGCATCCATGAAAAATCAATGAAATTCCATGATCAACAATATTCCCTACAACAATTTTTTGTTCACCAAGCTCACCACCAATCCACCAGAACTCCAAGCCAATCTCGTTACCAAGCCAACCCAAGACCACATCTCCATGTATTCATCTCAACCCTCCACCCATGATCTAGACACCCAAAAAATCCCCTTCCCGAGTTGCTTTGTTGTTGACACTCTGATTCATTATCCTCAAAGTAGCTTAGATATTCTCTAATACCATGTTGTTTTTCCATGATCTCGATGTCTGGGATATAATCTTAAAATATCTGATGCTACCAAACCAAGAATCATAATGATACTACTTTGCACACTAGAATATAAACAAAAATAAATCACACATGCACAAGATATAGACAAATTTTTATAAGTTTCAATGCAACTTCGTTATATTAATCCAACTAAATAATACAACAATATAGGGCTACTATACCAGGGATAATGGCCCTCAAATATCCACTAGTACAAGATACATAATTGGGGCTTGGTGTTAGTCCATCGACAACCAATCTACCCTAAAAATATACTACCGACTATCTCACTAATGTAGTTGAATCTATCATCTCTCCTCTGCACCCTGCAACTTCCGGTCCCATTGACTCCCGGATCGCAGTCTCCTACTTCTATCAATGCTCCAAGTCAATTTGGCCATTAAACCTCGAATATCGTATGTTTCCCATGTTGCATCGATGAAGACCGAGCATAGGGCATGAAGGGTTGCCACCTATCACTCAGGATTTCCTTCTCTTATAATGAACATGGGCTAGGAGGATTTCCCATCATCTATGTAGATGTCCCCATGCACATGTCTCTTGCCACTAAAATCGTCCTAGTTTATCAACCCTTGAGTTCAACAAGCTGTCACTCTAGCAACCATCTAATTCCATGGAGATGATGCACACCGAGCTCCAACTTGGACACTATCACGCTGCCCTCACAACAAACTATAAGTGTCCAATGAATGTCCACACTTGCTCCACTCTCACACCGCCCTCCAATAGTCCACGCAGTGACAGATCCTTGCTACATAATCTTTTTCCTGTTTGGGGTGCATCCAACCATCTAGGAAACCCCTCCACATAGTTGCCAATAGACTTGTCCTAAGATACCCATTCACCCACGCAAGTTACATCAAATCAAGAGGAAAACCATACTTGATATCTACAACCTTCTACTACTCTCTGACATGACACATACTTTCTTTTGATGTGAGTGCTCCTTAGGTTATACTGCAATCTACCTCGTTGGCTAGGGATCCGATGAAGACTCTAGCTTGCTAATTTGTAGTCCATCACATGAAGTCATCTCGATCAACCCGATCTTTTCCATGCCAAATCAATCCCCGGAGTTGTCCAACCATCCATGAAAAATCAATGAAATTCCATGATCACCAATCTTTCCCTACAACAAAGTTTCGTCTCACTAGGCTCACCACCAATCCGTTGAAACTCCGATCCGGGCCTCGTTGCTAGGCTCGCTCAAGACCACATCTCCATGTATTCATATCAACCGTCCTCTCCATGATCTAGACACCCACAAATCCCCCTGATTTGCTTCATTGTTCACACTTTGATTCATTACCCTCAAAGTAGTTTAGATATGCTCTAATACCATGTTTTTTTTCCACGATCCTGGTGTTTGAGATATAATCTTAAAATTTTTGATGCTACCCAACCAAGAATCACAATGATACTACTTTTCACACTAGAATATAAACAAAAATAAAACACATGCACAAAATATAGACAATTTTTTATAATTTTCAACCCAACTTCGTTATATTAATCCAAATAAATAATACAAACAATCTAGGGCTCTTATACCGGGGACAATGGCCCTCAAATATCCACTCTAGTACAAGATACACAACTAGGGTTTGGTGTCATTCCATCGATAACCAATCTACCCTCAACAAGATGTCATGAACATCTCGGCTAATATAGTTGGTCTCTCTCTGACCCTTCTGGGTCATACCCTCCACCTATCCAATCCATCGGCTCCCAAACTATTGCTCCTACCTCTATCAATGCTCCAAGTCCATCTAGACATTGTACCTTAACTATCAATATGGTCTCCTGTGTTGCATCGATGAAGACCAACATAGGGCATGAAGGGCTACCACCTATTACTACAATATTTCCATCTCTTACAATGAATGTGAGCTAGGAGGATTGCCTATCATCTCGCAGATGTCCTCCACACATAGTCCGAGGCTACTAAAACTTTCGCCTAGTTCGCTCGTAAGCTCTTGAGTTTAACAACTACCACTCTAGTAAACCATCTAAGTTGATGAATATTATGGAAACCGAGCTCCAACTTGGACACTATCACGATGCCCTCTAACAAAACCATAAGTGTCCCGATGCACGTCCCACACTTGGTCCACTTCATGCGTAGCTCCAACATTCCACAAGTGACAAATCCTTGATGTATCATTTTCTCCTAGTTAGCACATCCAACCATCTAGGAAACTCCTTCACTTGGTTTCCACACTTCCCGGAATACCCATTCAATTGCTAGTTACATCAAATCAAGAGGAAAACCATAATTGAGATCTACAACCTTCTACTTCTCCTCTTGACATGACACTAATTTTTTGATGTTACCGCTCACTTAGGTTGTACTTTTGCGAATCAACCCATCGGTTAGGATTCCAAAATGCCATGTTAGCCCTACATGTTAGCTCCTACAATACTCCAATTTTTTCCATCCATTTGATCAACCTAGGGTCCAACACCTTCTTTCTTAAGGCTAGTGAAAATTGATGTAATACGAACCACTAGTTAGGCTTTGTTAATGATACGCTGCAACAAACTTTTCTCCACCTATAGACCTTTTCCCAGAATTGTAGTCTCCTATAATCTCTTCTCATTTTTCTCTACTTGTTTTAAGCTTGTTACCAATCCAAAAAGCACAAGACCCAACCTCTTCTACAAGATATCTAATGTATGTGCCTCCACGCTTGCCTTTCTCCCCTGCGAATTGTATCTAGGCCCGTGGCTTACACCCGTGATAACCTCCAAGGTATGCGACCGGTCTTATGAGAGATAACCCACCATGATTAGAAAAACCCCACACGTAGTTCCCCTTGAGCCATCAGCTTTCCTTTTCTCGCAATTCGGTCCTTAGAAAAAGACAAGGGCATGCTTAAAAACATAACCATAAGCCCACGCACTTGTCTCCTCTATTACTCTAGCGCGCCTCAATGAAGTATGTCCACAAAAAGACACTTCCAAACAGATCTCTATCTCGCCTTGCTCTGTAAAATAAAATCGACTTCCAAACAATCACAAGGAGACTAAAATATCCTCGTTCCTCTTCACCGGAAACTTTCTCCAACCTACGGCTCAAGACAAATGTCTCCTTCTTTAATGCGAGTGAAATTTTAATCTCCAAGGATATGTTCCTAGCCTCCACACCCGACCTCTATTTATATCTTTCCTAAGATCTTCAAAAAAATTCCTTGCCACATACGAGCTTTATTTATATATTTTCTAATGGCTTCAAGGAATTTCCCTTTGAGGGCTTGAAAACTCGTCACAAGGCATATTAACATCAGCCAATTCCTGACCTTTGTGCCACCATTACATAACTTTCAAAAGAAATTCATAACTCCATTACTACAACTCTAGAATCGATGATTTTTATGTTGGAAATATTGTCATTGATTGCAAAGAAGGCATCGATGCAGAGAAAGGTGAAGTGACAACGAGAAGACAACAATTAATATTTACGAGAAGCAGTAATATTTACGTTGAGCGGCGGGTAGGAAAGGTAGAGGCAGCGGATGAAAAGGTCGCAGTGCTGGAGGCACATCGAATGCGAGCAGGTAGAAAGTCGAGGCGAGGCGAGCCGTTATCAAACAAATTTCGAGAATCACTATCCCTCGATTGGAAGATTCACTAAAGACCCGGCTGAGTGCACACATACATATATATATATATATATATATATATATATATATAGTGCATAAAGGCACTATATATAGTGGCATAAGGTGAAGTATCATATGGACTACATAAAATTCTTAGAATCGTTACCCAAGTCGGAGGATATATATAAACCTTATTCCCAAGAAACATTACCCCAAACTCGGTGGATACATTAAAGTGGAAGCGCTCTCCTATATATATGCGACTCCTTATTTATGTTGCACCTTATACACAATGGTCCAAGGAATATATATATATATAGCGCAAGATCTAAAGAACCAAAAGGGTTCTATCAAAGGCAAAGTACCATATGGTGGGACCCTTATCAATTGCATCGAAAAAAGGTGACAAAGGGATCATATGAACGAAAGTTTCGATTGCGATTGAAGCTCTGGACCCGATGGGGTCTATAAATCATGATTAATATATGTTTGAAGTTAAGACATAACAAAGTTGTTACATCAAATCTGAGAAAAGTGGCAGATGAAGCATGACAATAGAATTTGCAATTGCATTTGAAGTCTTAGCTCGATATGGTTTAAACAACGATTTATATATGTTTAAGTTTGGGAGATTTGACAGCTAGTTGGACCATCACCCAATGCATATGAGCATCGAGCATGAGTATATCTGAACCTGCATCGAAATTGCAATTGAGATTGAGTTCCAGACTCCATGGGCGTATAAACCGTAGACTTGATAGGTTTGAGTTTCGACCTAATCTGCATCGGCACATTTAAATGAACAGAGTGGTCAATCGCATCTGAAAAGAATCAAAAACGTTAGAGCACTATAAAGAAGATGCGATCGCGATTAATAGCAATCGGAAGAACTAGACGATTCTACTACATCGTACGAAAATCAAAAGACCAAATTGCTGGGGAGTATTATGAATGTTTGCAAAGTGAGATTGAAATACACGAGTGGAGTATAGCTAGCTATGGGTCCATCCAAAGATAAGACTAAGAAAAAATTTTGCTCCAAGTTAATTAATCCAAAGTTAAAAAGGGAAAGGAAAAGCACGTGGCACATATATGTATATATCAAAATAATACATACATATTTCCAATATGTGGACGGTGATGCATCGCACGGATGATAGAACAAGTTCGCAAAGTGGACAAGAGGGAAACAAGTTAAAACATTTTATTTGTATAATGTCGAGAATCAATTAGCATGATATAAAAATCATGAATACATATGTATGGCATATGGTCGTTACCTCGCGAGCAGAACAAGGAAACAAACAGAGCCGAAAGGGACAAAGACACGTCAAAGAAAAGACAATGCGTAGGAAGCCAAGAGGTCAATGAGTGAGATGGAGCTTTCATTGTAATTGCAAATGTAAATGATTTTTATTTTTATTGTTTGTGATGCATTGGAAAGTCTCCCAAGAGAATAAAATTCTAACTCGTAATATTAAAGTTAGTACCTATAGTTATATTTTTCGGGAGTGAGTTGAAAAGAAATGAGAAGGTAGAAAATCAAGAGGTATGACTATCCATTTCGAATTCCTAGAGGAAAACAAACAGCTCATCGTGAAATCTCTATAAGTAATATCACCTTGATATGCATGGAGAGGTTAGAGAGGTAAGAATAGAGAATGAAAAGTATAGAAGATTGAGGCGAGAGAAGATAAGGAAGAGAGGAGCGAAAGAGATGCTGTCTAGAACATAGTTGATATCTAAGGTAAATCAACAAACATTTCTTGTGATAAATTGAGGAAGTTGGAGCTTCCCTATCAAGTTGAAGCTTGATAGTCGTCAATTGTAGCTCACTACAGGTTGGAGCCTCTGTAGGTTGGCAGTGCTTGCAGAAAATTGAATGGAATTGGAGCTTCCTTGCAAGTTGTAGCTTGCAGCAATGAGGTTGGAGCCTCTCGTAGGTTGGTTCCCGTGAGAAAACAAAGGTGAGAGAGGGGAGTTGGAGCTTGCCTTTGCATCAAAACAATAATAAGATGTGGTTTTCTCCTTTATGGGTTTCCACTTATATCCGTTGTCTCTATCTCATGTTGTCTGTGATGTCGAGATAATTTATCAAATCGCTTAATGCTTGCTACCTATAATAATTTTTAACGTCACATTAATTTAATACTTGCCGCAACATATTAAGACTACTCATATACTAAGGTTGAATACAAAAGTAAGGCATGAATAAGTCAAGGAAAATTTAAAAAGCTCATGTATGTATTGAACTAGCATTCACCCTCTCGATTCAACTAAGAATTCTACAATTGGTATCGAGCCAGTTCCTTTGTACTAGTTTAACAACCGAAAGGATATCCTAGGTTCTCGGGATGGCTATTAAAGAATGATGCTCAACCAATAAAGCCCTTTCTTTACAGTGTTCAAATTATGCTTTCCGGGAAAATCGTAATGAGGACATATATAATTTCTCTAGGAATAGAAGTTTGGGCTGCTGTGGAATTAGGATATGCCCCAAAGGCAACTGACACAGAGAAATAAACCAAACAAGATTTTGTAGCTATCTCAAAAGCCATGAATGCCATCTTAAATGGATTGTGTGAAGCATAGTTTATCAAAGTAATGCACAAAGGCATTTCCAAAGAGATGTGGGATACTATAGAGAACATCCATGAGGGAGACAATAAGGTAAAGACTGCCAAGCTTCAAATCTATAGAGCCCAGTTTGAGAACTTAAAAATGAATGATGATGAAGACATTGCTAGTTTCTTTCTAAAAAGTTGCAGAAATTGTTAAAAATATGAAAGCTCTTGGAGAAAACTATTCAGAGAAAGTATTATTGTGCAAAAGATTCTAAGATCTCTTCCATCCGTGTTTAATCCCAAGGTGTCACCAATTGAAGAAACAATTGATTGGGAGACCTGACTATGAACCAACTTCTCTGAAATCTAACAAGATATGAGATGAGGCTCCAGAAGAAGCCAAGTACGAGGAGGGAGCCTTTAAAATAGAAAAGAAGAAAGAAGAAGAGGAAGACATATGCTCTTGCATCGAAGAAGAAGCAAAATTTGTCAAGAACCGGATAGAGGCCGGTGTAAATACAAAGGTAAACTTCTTCAAATGTTTTAACTGCGGAAGAGTTGGACATTATGTGCCTAAGTGTCCTCACAAGAGAGTAAGGAGTCAAACTAGAATCGCGAAAAAATGCATCAAAGAACTGGCAGAAAGGAAAGAATTTCAATGGAAAATCCTTCTATGCTCAACAAGATAGCAAGATCATCCGAATATTCGCTATGAACCCTCAAAGTGAAGAAGGAACCTCCGAATTTTATCGTGGCTATGGAAGAACTCGAAGGACTCTCGCTAGAAGATGAAGAAGAAGAAGGTGAAATCGACCTTGAGGGGGAGCTAAGAAGTGCTCTAGAGGAGATTGACGAGACTCAAACCGAAATGCAGAAAGGCAAAAGGAAATTTCTCCTCAAGTATGTAAGAGAAGAGAAGAAATTCAGAAGCCCTTATGCGTTGAAGGTAGAGCTCGAAGAAGCCAAGAAAATAGAGAGACATGTTACCAGAAAATCAAGGATAAAACTCGAGAACAAGAGAAGCTAGAGGAACAAGTCGTATGTCCGAGGAAGAAATTAGAAAATAATCAGAGGAAAGTATCTACAAATTACTCCTCCGACAAGCAAGCTCTAAGAAATGCAAGTTGAATGCAAAGTCCGGATGCTTTGTTCAGAATCTATATTAATAGTGTGGCCCTTAAATATCAACCCATAGTCTGTCCCTCCTTATTTTTATTGTTACCTTGCCCTTGTAACCCCATTTGATTCTTATTGTACCTTGATTATTATTGTTGGGTGGTGGGTTAATTGTAGCCCCTGGATTGTTCTGTTGCATGTGGACTCCTATGTAGAAAGGAGGTTTTGTGGTGTCATCCAGGTGTTCATTTATGTAATGTATTGGAGTGCCCCCTCAGAGTGGCTCATTTCTAAGACGTTTATATCTCTTTTATTCTCTTTTGAGTTGGTTACACAACATTTGGTATCAAAAAGCTTTGGGATTAAGTTCCTTTGCTCCAAGCAGGTCCTTATTGATTTTAACTGCTTTTTTCTCTGAAGGCTTCAGAAGCCAGAAATTTCTGGGGTGCAGGCCTGAAATCTTGAGGAAAGTTGTCTAAAAATTTCAGATCTTGGTCGCAATATTTGTGGAGATATAATCTGTGGAAGGTAGTGCTTTTCGGAGCTCTGAATTTGTCTCAAAGAGGTGATCCGTGGGAAAACTTCAGTAACTCTCTCTCACAGGAATTGGATTAGTATAAAAAGTAGGTGTAAGTACACAGACTGAAGTTTCTTCGCTATGCAATTTCAGAGACAAAGGACAAAACAGTGACACATGTGAATTCGTACAAGTTCGCTCTTTTGAACCGGTCCGAGTCAGGTCATTGTGGGAGATTGGACACAAATTTGTTCTTGGAAATCCAAATGGAGTCAGACGTGGCATTTGAAAGAAGCTTCCGAGGTCTGCTACGAGCTGAATTTCAGATATCAGGATTTTCATCTGAGAGATAATTCAATTTCAATATCCGAGCTCCTAAAAAGTAGTAAAAGGTGTGTATTTTTTTTTGGTGCATAAGTCTTGTTTGAAGAATCAAGTTGAATTGATTCAAAGGGAATATTGAGAAGAATTTTTTTGTCGGTATTGGAGGACTTATAAATACCAAAAAATGATTCCTTTACCCATTAATCACCTCAAAAACTACCTGCCAGGCACATGAAGAGGAAGGTTGATATGAGGTCACATCAAATTCGGTACCAAGTGCAACAATTTTCAATCTTACGAAGAGCAATTGAAGATGAAATAGATGGTTTAAAAAGAAGAAATGGAGGCTAAGTTGGATGGTTTGAAGGATCAAATAAACCAGCAAATATGAATTGAAGTAAATTAATGGAAGATCACATCGAGCATCAACAACAAGTTCTCAACTCTCAAAGGATAGCAACTTTGGTACGAGAATCTGACAAGCTTGTGGGGAAGATCAACACCGGCATGAAAAGTTATAAAGCGGTCATGAAAACAAGAACTTCATTAAGTACGATCAATTTTAAGGTATCTCCTTGGAAATTGGAAGACTTTCTGTGGGAATATTTCCTTGGGAGGATGAGAATTTTATACGAAGCATTAGAAATAATCAAGCGTTGAGGACAACACTTGTTTGAAGGAGAGGGCATGTTGAGGTCCCTATATTAATAGTGTAGCCCCTTATTATGTTAATTAGCCCCCTTGACATTTATTATTGCACCCTTGTAACCCCCATTTGGTTATTATTGTGCCCTTAAGTGTTATTGTTAGGTCGGCTAAGGATTACATTATTTTTAAGTTGTTATTTATGGACTCTATATATAGAAGGAGAGTTTTGTGAATTGTATCATCAAGAATTGTTCATTTATGTAATGTATTGGAAGTTGCCCCACAAAGTAGCTCATTTCAAGGCGTTTATATCTCTTTTATTCTTTTTGGTTAGTTACACAACATGCTTAAAGATCTCTATGATAAGCGGAATATGATGAAGAGGAAGAATCGAGTAAAGCGAAAGGGAAATAGAGGTTTTATTTTTGTTAAAGAAAATAAAGAATGATGAGCGACTCAAACAATTCCATAAAAACATGTAATGAGGGAAGACGAGAGATCGGAAGAAACGGTAACAACAATGCAATAAATACTAAGACAGAGAAAAAGGATCCTATGCATCCGAGTATGTCAAATTTGGAAGCCATCGAAAGGAGATTCTTCCCTCCTAGAAGAATGTCACCGCTTATTGTATGCCACAGGATTGGGACACATTGTTGCATATTTTCATGCAAGAAGGAGTAATTCAAACCAACCAAAGATGCAGTCGATTGAATGGTACCATTCTCAAACAAACCAGTGGAGAAGACAACCCTGTTACATCGTATGCAACGACTTTCTGTGGTTCTTGCTTTTTATTTGTAAGGAAATTGGCCACAATATCATTGAATGTATAAAGTATGGACAAAGATTGAGTGTTCAACACCTCAAGGAGATTTATGAATCAAATGATCACAATTTCATTCACTCACAATTTTGCAGTGTGGATCCACGTACTTTGGTGTGAAATCGCGTTTGGACATATGCCTTCCAAATGTCCTCTGCTGAGAAGTAGTTCTTCACCTTCACAAAAGATGCCAAACAAAAAGGGTGCTTCGAGAGTGGACAAAGAAGGTGAATAAACGACTTGGCTCTAAATTCTCAAGACTTGAAAAGCCGGTGGTATTTGGACAGGTGGCTACTCAAAACACATGACTTTCGAGACGAGAAACGAGTTTATAACTCTTGAGCGAAAAGAAATCTGGCAATGTCACTTTTGGCAGTGATAAATCGGGGAAAAATAAAAGGAAAAGGCTCGGTCAGGCAGCCAGACAACAGCGGAGTATGTGGCAAGATGTATTGTTGTGAGATGGGCTAAAAAGAAAAATTTGCTAAGTAGTACGTCCAACATGTGTGATAAAGGTTGTGAAGTTCTTTTAAGAGCACAAGATTTGTGAAGTCGATTGTCAATTGTACCAGACTGCACGCTCAAAGGATTTTCGGGAGTAAATGTTTACAATGTTTATCAGGAAAGAGGAAGATGAAGCATGTCATCTTGGCAAACTAGAGGAGTCATGGTTATGGCATAAAAGATTAGGAAATCTCGGCTTCGATCACACTTTATCGGACTAGCGAAGAAGAAAGATCAGCTAGAGACATGCCAGAAATAAAAAGGGCCTTTCTAATAATATATGAGAAAATCTTTTCAATTGGGCAAACAAACCCACACGTCATTCGAAATCCAAAGATGAGTTCCTAGACAAGAAAGGCCGCTCCGAGCTTGTGCACATTGACTCCGTGTGGACTGGCAAGAACTAAAAATCCAAGTGGAGAATTCTACATCGTGCTTTCTGGAGCACCGATGACTTCTCCAGAATGACATGGAGCTGGCATTCCTCAAAGAATAACCGGAAGCTGCGGAAAAAATTTAAAGATATTCAAAGCATTACGAGGAAACTCCAAACGTGATGCAAATTAAAATGCATCGAATCAGACAGAGAGAAGGTGAATTCACAGGATTATGACTTTGCTGGATCTACTGTAATGAATATGGCATAAAACAGCAATATTATTGCTAAAGGAGACTCAAAGTTAAATGGAGTAGCAGTAGAGACAAAACAGCATCCTGTTCAACAAATTGCCGGAGACCATGATGCAAGAGAGTAATATTCCTCAAACCTTTCGGCGCGAAACGGTACATACGGCGTGCATATCCTTAATAAATCTCAGCTTAAAGGCGACAGAGGATGACAAGACTCCCCTGTGAACTATGGCATTGAAAGCCAACTTCAATCAAACATTTCTAGAATTTTTGAGAGCAAGTGTTATGTAAAGAATAATGGATGAAAAATCTTGGGAAATTTGATGCAAGAAGCGAGATGAAGGGATTTTTCTAGGATATGCTTCCAAAAGTAAAGGTATCGTGTGCTACAACAAGACTCTTTCCAAAAAATAGTAGAAAGTATTGATGGGAGATTTGGATGAAGAACTTCCAAACAATACGTGAGATACGGTGACCATACATACGGCACATCGGACAACCATGAAGAAGAAAACCAAATGATGATGAAACAGAAAGCAAGACAACAAGAATGCGAGAGGTGAAGCTCCAAAATCCCCCTCAAGATACACTCATAAGAATCATCCCGCAGATTAGATCATTGGAGCCAAGAGGGCGATCCAAAGCAAGAAGGCAGACTGGAGCCCGAGACAAACGGAAAGGATTTGCACATAGCCATGTCATCACAAATTGAGGCCCAAGAGATTTGAAGAAGCCAGCAAAGGACAAGTATTGGGTGAATGACTATGACTGAAAGAAAATTAGACCAAATTGAGCAGGCATACTGAAGCTGATTCCTAGACCTAATCGAGAAATGCAGCCGTCATAGGCTCAAAATGGGTATTTACAAAAATAAAATGAGATGAGGAAAGGACGGATACAATGGAGCAAAAGCGGACACCTGTATACAAAGGATATTCACAAATCGAAGGACTTGATTTCGATGAAACATTTTCCTCGTAGCGATTTGAATGGAAGCCATCGAATGCTTTTTGGCCAGTTTGCTATGCTATCAAGACTTCAAGGTATATCAAATGGATGTAAAATCTGCATTTCGAATGGAGGTCTAGAAGAAGAAGTCTGCATGGAACAAACCGAGAAGGTTTCTCTTTAACAGAACAAAGAAGACTATGTGTGCAAAGTGAAAAGGCTCTATATGGACCACGGGCTCCTGCGTGGCTTCGGGTACTCAAGAGTGGATAAATATTTGCAAAAACAAGGCTTTAGGAGAGAGCATAGCACACAACCAATCTATACATAAAAGCCCATGAAAATGACCTCACGATTGTGGTAGTATATGTTGATGACATTATGTTTGGGAAGCAAGAGTCGAGATGAACTAGCAAAAGGGTTTTGCTAAGAAGATGAAATCAGTAGCTTTGAGATGTCCATGATTGGAGAACTTTAGTTTCTACTTGGGACTTCAGAATTCAAAGCAAAAGAACACGAGGAGCACATTCATACTCACGGGAAAAATACTCAAAAGAAATGTGAGAAAAATTCCCAAAATGGAGGACTGCAAATCGTGTCAACTCGCATGATCACGGGATGCTGGCTGGTAGCGATGATGGGATCCGCCGATATGTATCAAAAACTCTGCGGATCCATGTGATAGGAATTTTTGTTGCATTCGACAAAGCATCAAGACCCGGACCTCATGCTAGCAAACGGTAGGGACTGGTGGCTAGATATCGACGAGACCTAAAACCACCTTCTTGTAGTCAAAAGAATATTTAGATATCTACAAGGAACAACACATTGTGGACTTTCTCGTATCCTGAAAGGGAAAAGTCTACCTTGACGACGATATACGGATGCGGTTGACGGACAAGCTGTGGTGGATGGACGGGAAAAGCACTGAGTGGAGGTGCATTCTCATTTTGTGTAGTGCAGATGGCATAGTTAAGCAAGAAAACAAACATCCGTCTCTTTGTCTACGGCGGAAGTAGAATATATAGCGAGCGAGGGGATAATTTTGCGAATTTTGTACCAAAGGCGTAATTTTAAGGGATTGCCAAATTTTATTAGGGCTGAAATTTATATAAAACCCAATTTTTACTGGTGTAATAAAAGTGGCCCAAAAAATATTTTAAAAATAATTAATTATTTAACATTAGCCCCACGAAAAAGAGAGAGAGGCGGCATCGCTTTCCATGGCATCTACTTTCGATTTTCCCGATTTCTATGGCATTCACTTCAATTTTTTCTGGTTTTCTGACTGGCTTGAGTGGCTTTAGCACACTGTAGGTTTTCTAAAGAAATTTGGATCCTCTAGGGTTGGAGGAGAGGAGATTCTGTGTGGTTGGATCCAAGTGCGGTATACCATGGACTTTAGTTAGGCTTTCGCAATGGAAGGAGTGAAGCGCTTTCCACGACGGTACGAAGAAAGAAAGAAGAGCGACTCATATTCGACGTCGCTATGGTTGCGTAAGTATTTACGAATGCTAACACTACAATAATAATCTCTATGCTTTTTACAATGACCATGGTACTTGAATGCATTGCGATATGCGATGGACCGGAGGGATCTCGTGAGTGTTGCTGGGAGGCGGAGAGGAATGTAAGGCAAAGACCGTTTCTCTCTATTGTGGTTGTGTTAGTTTTAATTTTGTTGTCTCTCATGTATTTGTTAGTATTGTTGCTGCCATTGTTCTATTATGTTTTTTTCGTAATTTGCGTAGGTTTGTGTCGTGTGCTCTCTTAGCCTAAAGCTAATGTAATCTTCGTGTTCAGCAGTGCAGTGAGTGCATCAGATTTACCAAGTTTTTATTCTACCTGGTAAAGTAAGTTTTTGGTTCTCAGTAGGCTGAGAGTTGGCTCAACTCTTGCATGGCCTCCCTCACAGTCATAACTATAGCTATTATACTGAGCACAACATAGTGTTCAAAGTATGGAATTAACTCAGATTTCGCTCGACGCATGTACCACGTAATACATGTGCGTGCTAATCGGACGCAAAGAATCTTAACTCGAGGTTTTTTACCTGACTAACAGAAAAAATCTCAACTTTCAAGCAAACTCTACTAATGTGAAATTCTTTTTGGTTTCTTTGCTCATTCCAATGTTACTCCAAAGTCACTGATGAGGATACGATGAGCCATCTTTTACACTGAGAGAATTTGGACACAATGAGATCGATGAGCCATCTTTTACACAACTACGGAAATGTATAAGGTATATATTTCCATCGCCCTTCATTTATTGCACGGTAATTGACGCTTATTGAGGCATAAAGTAGGAGGAAGTAAAAACAAAATAATTGCGGCATAGAAACCCGTCAAGCTTCATTACATGAGTTATTCTTTGGAATTCCGGAAGTCGCTTAACGTGCATTTACATATCCAAGCCATATTTTACCAGAATGTGCAGCCTAATGCAAAAAGAGCACACACATATGGGCAATGACAGTCTCTTTGCTTTGTACTTTTTAAAGCCTCACTTCTCTAAATGAAAAACGATAGTGTAGGGAAAGAGCTGGAAAGGCTACACGATGTAATAAACATTGAACATTATAGAAATTGGATAATTTTTAGTGAGGAAACATTAGTTGAATTCTCGAAAGCCATATACTGCCATATTCACTGAGACATTCTCTTCCAATAAATTCAACCCAATTCAAGCTGAGGATAGTCATTTCATTAATGCCAACTTCATTCGGTGCGTCTTTCGCATCTATTCTTATGGAAAGATTTTATCTCAGCTCACTGCGAGAGACTTAGCCACATCTTCACCATTTGTTTTTTGAAGATATAGATGATGAAGAGATAGATTTTTTGGAAAAAAAAGGTGAAGATGGATCAAGTTCCCTTTGTATACATATATACCATTTTTTTCCAAGAAATATATATAATCCATATTTGTTTATTACACTACAATATCTTATCGCTACATGTCCCTGTTAGCCTATTATTATCTAATATAGTATCCCGCACTTCTTTGGAATCATCTTCAGCAAAAAACATATATAGCTATTAAGGAAACCCACGCAATAAACATGCAGGCCCTCTCCATCGGATCCTCTTGCCATGAAAGCTTTGAACCTCTTGTCTCAATCTCGAACACGAGAACATATTTTTGATGAAATTCTTTCTGCGAATTGCTCGAGCAAGTCTCTTTAATTAAAGTCTCGACTACTCATGTAGAAATAACTATTCGCTGTGGTCTACAATGCAGCTGGGATAATTTTAGCTGAATTTTAGCCCAAAGGCGAATTTTAAGGGATTTTTAAAAATTTTTATTAGGCTTAAATTTTTATATAAAACCCAATTTTTATAGTGTAATAAAGTTAGCCCAAAAATATTTTAAAAATAATTAATTATTTAACATTAGCAGAGAGCGCGCCTTGGTTCATGGCATTCGCAATTTTCCTGATTTCTACTGGCATTCGCAATTTTTTTCGTCACTGGACTGGAGGGCTTTCAGGTACACCAGATCTAAAGACGGGACTCCTCCGTTGGAGGAGAGGAGATTCCGCGATTTGGATCCAAGGCCGTATGGGTTCATCGGGACTTTAGTTGGGTTTAATCTAATGGAAGGAGAGGAACCTACCACGCAGGTGATTGCATAGTTAAGCGTCCTTGTCCGACCATCGCTATGGTTGGGTGTAAGTATTCTACGAGTGCTAACGCTCACAATAATACCTCTATGCTTTTTACGAAGCGACCATGATGTACCGAATGCATTGGCAGAGCCGATGGCCGGAGGGATCCTGGTGAGGTATGCTCTTGGGATGTTGCGAGAGGAATGTAAGGCGATCGTTTCTCCGTCGACGTTTGTAGTATAGGTTTTAATTTTGTTGACTACTGTTGCATTTTGTTAGTATTGTTGTTGCCACGTGTTCATGTGTTTTTGTTTCGTCGAGGTTTTTGTGTCGTGCCTCTTACGAAAGCCACTGTGAGTCTCAGTATTTCAACGGTAAGGACTGTAATTACCAAGTTTTGTATTCTACTGGTAAAGTAAGTTTTTGATTCCTAGTGGTAAAGTTGGCTCAACTTCTTGGCCTCCCCTCACAGGTCATAACTATAACTATTATACGCGAGCACAACATAGCACGTAAATATGAGATTAACTTTCAGCTCAGATTCGGCATGTACTGCGCGAATACATATTGCGTTTAATCGTATTAAAGAATCTTAGCTCGAGGTTTTTCATCGACTAATAGAAAAATCTCAACTTTCAAGCAAACACTATAATGTGAAATTCTTTTTGGTCTCTGCTTTAATTCCAGTATGAAATTCCAGAGACACATGATGAGATCGAGTGAGCTATCTTTTGCTCGGAAAATTCTGGACACGATGAGATCGATGAGCCATCTTTTACACAACCTAAAATGTATAGAGTATATATTCCTCGCCCTTTCGTTTAATGCATGGTAATTGATGCTGATTGAGGCTAAAGTAGGAGGAAGTAAAAACAAAATAATCAGTAGCATAGAAAGCCTGTTTCATATTACATGAAGTTATTCTTTTGGAATCCCGTGAGCGTTAACGTGCATTTTATATATCGAAGCCATATTTTTACTAGAATGTCGACCAATGCCAAAAGAGCACACACATATGGGCAATCACATGACTCTTTGTTTGTACTTTTTACAGCCTCAATTTCTCTTTAAATGAAAACCAATAGTGTAGGGAGAAGAGCCGGAAAGATGGCAGTATGTAATAAACATTGAACATTCCTACAGTGACTAATTTTAGTAGGAAACATTATTGAATTCTGAAGCCATATACCCTTATATTCACATCGAGACAGCGTTTCTTTCCAAATAAATTCAACCCAATTCATCGAGATTAGTCATTTCACATTAATGCCAACTTCATTGAGTGCATCATTTGCATCTATTCTTATGGAAAAGAATTACATCTCAACCCCTTTAACGTGGAGACTTAGCCTCTATCTTCACCATGGAAGATATTAGATGATGAAGATAGATTTCTTGGAAAAAAAGGTGAAGATGGATCAAGTTCTTGTATATATATATACACATCCAAGAAATCTATATAATCCCATATTTTGTTTATTACCTCTAATATCTTATTGGCTATAATTATCCCTATAGCTTATTATTATCTAATATGTATCCAGAATTTTTTTGGAATCATCTTCAACCAAAAAACATATATAGCTAATAAGGAAACCCCTACAATAAACATGAGCCCCTCCATCAGACCCTCTTTTCATGAAAGCTTTGAACCTCTTGGTTCAATCTTGAACACATAACATATTTTTTTGATGAAATTCTTTCAACAATTCTGGAGCAAGTCTCTTTAATTAAGCCTCAGTTACTCATGTAGAAATAACTATTCACAGGGTCTACAATTTAACTAGGTTCCATTTCTTTGATCCTTGCAATGATATTAGTGCAGTTACAATCATCTCTGGTATTCTCTCAAACTGTCTTAAATGGCTTTCTAAGCAAACCCATAACGCATCTTTGTAGATGTCCTGTTGCTTCAATGGGAGAGAATGGAGATATGGAGGTAAGTTATTCTGTAAGAGAATGCCTTCAAACTATTGAAGGTTAAGTTAGCAAAGGTCTATCATTTAAAGTTTCTCTGGTACTGTGACTTGCTGCAACCAACACTCCAACGAGAGATGATGTCCAGATCCTTTGGTGAAAAGCTTAAAATTTCTAAGTGAGACACTTTGCTTCCCTACATAATATGTTCTCTGCAAAGAAGAATTGACAATTATGATGTCAAAAATTGAAGTTTAGACAATTAAATATTTCCATGAAGTTGATTAAATTTATTATCTGGTAAGTTGTTGTGTAGTGATGGCTTGCCCAGAAATAAGCGTAGGGATGGTTTTCCATATGGATAGCTGTCCATATGAACTTAACCAGCACATGAACAGCATGTATACCTCAGTCAACTTTGTACACGTCTATATAGTGTTGTATATTATGAATGTTGGTACAGTGGCAAGTTGAGAGAATTGGGGATATGTTACAAAGAATGGGCTGATCACACATCTGCGATCTTTGTTCCTCATCAATCAGAAGATGTGATTGTTGTACCCAGAATGTTTGTAAAGTCAACAGACCGAGTCAGCCACAATCCATTCATTATTTATCATGAAAAATCGAGTGCAAGTGGAAAACAGGAAAACTGAATGAAAAAGCTTTTTGGTACATTCTTGCCACTAGAAGATGACAGTAGTTATACCAAACCTAAAGGAATGTGAGTTGACATTGCAAACCTCTTCCTGGCTTGTAATTTTCAAATTTACTCTTTACGTGTGTAAAATTTTTTTAGAGTAATTAGCTACAAGTTTCTAACAGTATGTCTAAGCTGGTCAGTTTTCTATTAATATTTTTGGGCACTGCAGATCAATTTTGGATTGGAAATATTGGAGTCAGCAAAAAGGATGGATCATGAACATGCAAAGAGAACAGAGTGCCTACATATTCTCTATATGCAACAATCCATATCCAATTCATTTTGTCCTTGAAGTTTCCCAGGTTATAAATGCATCAAATACTGAGAAAGTCTACATATGTAACCTTTGTCTAAATCTTTGGTGCACACTGAAGCAGGGCTAAAATGGATTTGTGCTAAGTCTTTGAGAAACACCCAAATTTTATACATATACATGTTTTTTGGTTGTTCAATTTAAGTCCTATTTTCTTATTCCGGACTTAATTTTCTAATAGTGATATGTTAACTCACTAATAGTGATATGTGTGAGTATGGAGAGATAGTTGAGTCATTGGAGAAAGAGCCTTAGCTGCCTTTGCTATTTTGAGCTTGTATTTCAAAATTGGTTTGCATTTATGATGAGTGATGAATCACCTATATCGAAGGAGTTCTCCCCTAGTTGGCACCTTACCACATTAATTATGGTCACTCCATTTGCTAGAGCTTGTTGTAACTTACAATGGACAAGTTTACCATCCTGCACACACTTTTAGGGTGTATTCTTAAGGGATGAATTGGCTACTTCCTTGGCTATTTCTGGTCTCAATATCTTGTATGTGTCTGTTACATTATGCATTTTATCCTTTGATGTAGTAAGTAACCTGCAACAATCTGTAATCTCTTTGACTGTAATTTATTTGTCTTTCTACTCTACTCTCATTTATTGTTATATTGATATTTGTATAGTAAAGAATTTACTCCTAATGGTGCAGTGAATTTTTTTTCAAAGGATTCATCACCATACAATGTAATAGAAAATGGAAACCAGGACTGTAGCATCACTGTGTGGACCACAGCCAGTCCACGCCCTATTTTTATTTTTTATAAGTTTTAGATCCATTAGCTGAACATGATAATTGGTTTGATGCCCCAAGCTAACTCTAAAGTTAATTCACTATATAAAACACTTCTCCCTAATCCATAGAACCAAGGGTCATCATCAAAATATGCCCATGCAACATCCTTACCCACTTCTTCAGCAATCTGCCTAGGAGGCTTAGGTACTATGATCTGGGGACAACTCTTTTACAGAATTGATACCAAATAAAATAGGAAAAGCACATTGAATAGGAAGAATTTAGGGTGAATTGGATACGTCCTTGGAGAGTATATACCATTTTTTTCCAAGAAATATATATAATCCATATTTGTTTATTACCTCTAATATCTTATTGGCTATAATTATCCCTATAGCTTATTATTATCTAATATGTATCCAGAATGTTTTTGGAATCATCTTCAACCAAAAAACATATATATCTAATAAGGAAACCCCTGCAATAAACATGAGCCCCTCCATCAGACCCTCTTTTCATGAAAGCTTTGAACCTCTTGGTTCAATCTTGAACACAGAACATATTTTTTTGATGAAATTCTTTTCAACAATTCTCGAGCAATTCTCTTTTAATTAAGCCTCGCCACTATGAAATAACTATTCACGTGGTCTACAATTTAACTAGGTTCCATTTCTTTGATCCTTGCAATGATATTAGTGCAAGCATAGCCATCTCTCGTATTCTCTCAAACTGTCTTAAATGGCTTTCTAGGCAAACCCTTAACGCATCTTTGTAGATGTCCTGTTGCTTCAATGGGAGAGAATGGAGATATGGAGGTAAGTTATTCTGTAAGAGAATGCCTTCAAACTATCGAAGGTTAAGTTAGCAAAGGTCTATCATTTAAATTTTCTCTGGTACAGTGACTTGCTGCAACCAACACTCCAACGAGAGATGATGTCCAGATCCTTTGGTGAAAAGCTTAAAATTTCTAAGTGAGACACTTTGCTTCCCTACATAATATGTTCTCTGCAAAGAAGAATTGACAATTATGATGTCAAAAATTGAAGTTTAGACAATTAAATATTTCCATGAAGTTGATTAAATTTATTATCTGGTAAGCTGTTGTAGTGATGGCTTGCCCATAAATAAGCGTAGGGATGGTTTTCCATATGGATAGCTGTCCATATGAACTTAACCAGCACATGAACAACATGTATACCTCAATCAACTTTGTACACGTCTATATAGTGTTGTATATTATGAATGTTGGTACAGTGGCAAGTTGAGAGAATTGGGGATATGTTACAAAGAATGGGCTGATGACACATCTGGGATCTCTGTTCCTCATCAATCAGAAGATGTGATTGTTGTACCCAGAATGTTTGGAAAGTCAACAGACCGAGTCAGCCACAATCCATTCATTATTTATCATGAAAAATCGAGTGCAAGTGGAAAAATGTGGTAAAACTAATGAAAAGCTAACATTTCACACTAGAGGATGACGTAGGTTATACCAAACCTAAAGGAATGTGAGTTGACATTGCAAACCTCTTCCCGGCTTGTAATTTTCAAATTTACTTTACGTGTGTTATCGAATTTTAGAGTACTAGCTACAATCTTCTGGGTCAAACATGTCTAAGTCGGTCGCTTTCTATTAATATTTTTGCACTGCAGAATAATTTTGGATTGGAATATTTTTGGAGTCAAAGAAAAAGGATGGATCATGAACATGCAAAGAGAACAGAGTGCCTACATCTTCTCTATATGCAACAATCCATATCCAATTCATTTTTTTCCTTGAAGTTTCCCAGGTTATAAATGAATCAAATACTGAGAAAGTATACATATGCAACCTTTGTCTAAATCTTTGGTGCACACTGAAGCAGGGATAAAATGGATTTGTGCTAAGTATTTGAGAAACACCCAAATTTTATACATATACATGTTTTTTGGTAGTTCAATTTAAGTCCTATTTTCTTATTCCAGACTTAATTTTCTAATAGTGATATGTTAACTCACTAATAGTGATATGTGTGAGTATGGAGAGATAGTTGAGTCATTGGAGAAAGAGCCTTATCTGCCTTTGCTATTTTGAGCTTGTATTTCAAAATTGGTTTGCATTTATGATGAGTGATGAATCACCTAGATCGAAGGAGTTCTCCCCTAGTTGGCACCTTACCACATTAATTATGGTCACTCCATTTGCTAGAGCTTGTTGTAACTTACAATGGACAAGTTTACCATCCTATACACACTTTTAGGGTGTATTATTAAGGGATGAATTGGCTACTTCCTTGGCTATTTCTGGTCTCAATATCTTGTATGTGTCTGTTACATTATGCATTTTATCCTTTGCTGCAGTAAGTAACCTGCAGCAATCTGTAATCTCTTTGACTGTAATTTATTTGTCTTTCTACTCTGCTCTCATTTATTGTTATATTGACATTTGTATAGTAAAGAATTTACTCCTAATGGTGCAGTGAAGTTTTTTTCAAAGGATTCATCACCATACAATGTAATAGAAAATGGAAACCAGGACTGTAGCATCACTGTGTGGACCACAGCCAGTCCACGCCCTATTTTTATTTTTTATAAGTTTTAGATCCATTAGCTGAAAATGATAATTGGTTTGATGCCCCAAGCTAACTCTAAAGTTAATTCACTATATAAAACACTTCTCCTAATCCATAAAACTAAGGGTCATCATTAAAATATGCCCATGCAACATCCTTACCCACTTCTTCAGCAATCTGCCTAGGAGGCTTAGGTACTATGATCTGGGGACAACTCTTTTACAGAATTGATACCAAATAAAATAGGAAAAGCACATTGAATAGGAATAATTTAGGGTGAATTCTTAAGGGGTGAATTGGATACGTCCTTGGAGAGTATGCGCTAGCTCACCCTAATCTATTGAGGGTATGTTAACTTACTAATAGTGATATGTGTGAGAGTATGGAGAGATAGTTGAGTCATTGGAGAAAGAGCCTTAACTTCCTTTACTATTTTGAGCTTGTAATTGGTTTGAATTTATGATGAGTGATGAATCACCTATATCGAAGGAGTGCTCCCCTAGTTGGCACCTTACCACATTATTTAAGGTCACTCCATTTGCTAGAGCTTGTTGTAACTTACAATGGACGAGTTTACCATCCCGCACACACATTTAGGGTGTATTCTTAATGGATGAATTGGCTACTTCTGGTCTCAATATCTTGTATGTCTCTGTTACATTATGTATCTTATCCTTTTCTGCAGTAAGTAACCTGCAACAATCTGTTATCTCTTTTATTGTAATTTATTTTTCTTTCTACTCTGCTCTCATTCATTGTTATATTGATATTTGTATAGTAAATATTTTACTCCTAATGGTGTAGTGAAGTTGTTTTCAAAGGATTCATCACCATGCAATGTAATAGCAATGGGAAGCCAGAATTGTAGCATCACTGTGTGGACCACAACCATTCCACGCCCTATTTTTATTTTTGATAAGTTTTAGAGCCATTAGCTGAACATGATAATTGGTTTGATGCCCCAATCCAACTCTAAAGTAAATGCTATGAGATTCACTATATAAAGAACTTCTCCCTAATCCATAGAAATAGGGGTCATCATCAAAGTATGCCCATGCACCATCCTTACCCACTTCTAGAACAATCGGCCTAGGAGGCTTAGGTATACCGTATTGTCATCTGAGGAAAAATCTTTTAAATAATTGAAACCACATCAAATAGGAAAAGCACATTGAATAGGAAGAATTTGCCTATCTTTAAATAAGTTTACATTCCTAGCTTGCTAAATACCCAAGCTAGGATTCAAGGAAGTTCTTTGTAATCTTTCACTGAAGAGTTATGGCACCAACCTCTTACACCATTTTCAACTATGCCACCAATTCATACTTTTTTCAACCTAGTCAAATGTTTAATCTCCCTCTAAACTTGCATAATGTAGTTACAGTCCATGACAAGATGTTTATTGGTATTTTCACATACCCTGCATAAACTGCACCTATCGATTCTTTCTCTATTCCTTCTCAAAAGATTATACCAAGTCATGTATTTTTTTTAGTGCAAACCACATAAAATTTTAGCCTTTGAGGGATATTTAAATATCCAAACTCTCCTCCTCCACCAAACATGATTCCTCTTCTCCCCTTATAAACTAATAGCAACATATCTAGCTTCTGGGATATAAACCCCAGAGTGGTTCTTTGACCATATGAGATTATCTATATTCTTAGTCAATCTGACATGGCTAGACTTGAGTCTTGCCATAAAAACGCTCTAGGAATGAGCATCGTCACCTCTAAAATCTAATGAAATCCACCTTTGACCTCCAAATAGAAGTAATATTAGGAACTGCAATATGAGAAATATTAAAGTATCATGTCCCTCAACAAAAGACTCATATGGAGTCATGGGTAAACATGGGCAATTAATCCATAAGTGGGCACCTTGTTTCATTCATATTGGAATTTGGATGGTGGTTGAAGAGTTATTTCATAATACAATGTGGTTGATACACTTGTTGCACCGCCATTCATATTTTATCCAATAGTTATCAGCTATCCCCATCTTCTAAAATTCCAATCTGCTAACCCTGAGATCAGTGCTTTTGGAGAGGGATAAATTTAATAATACTTTCTCATGACAAGAGGCATCAAAGGAGAGAAAGTGGCATATGATAGGTTGGAAACAAATAGTTATGCCTAAATTGGAATGAGAAGCAGGGATAAGAAAACCGGTAAACAAAGCTCCATGTGTTTCTCTCTGGCAAACAGATGAAACTTATCTAATAGGTATCAGCTATGTCCATCTTCTAAAAGTCCAATCTGCTGACCTTGAGATCAATTCTCTTGGAGAGGGATAATCATAAAGTTAATAAAACTTTTTCATGACAATAGGCATTGAAGAAGAAAAAGTGGCACCTGATAGGTTGGAACAAATAATTATGCGTGGTGGGGTATTGATCATTTTTTTAAGGGGTATATGTATAAAATTTGGGTGTTTCTCAAAGATTGTGAAGTTCAAAGCAGTATTCTGAGCCTTGAAGTGATCTGTGGTTTCCTGTTCTAATTATGCAATATTTCTTGTTCATAGTTATGGTACGCATTAGCCAAGACACTGTCAGAGAGGGCTGCATGGGCGCTGGCCATGGAGAAAGTTGTGTCAGAGTATTTCTAAGAAAATATATTAATCTCCAAAATTATTTAAGATGGGGCATTCAAGTCTTTGGCAAACATGTTGATAAGCGCTCCTATGGTGCTTTTAGGAAATGGGATATCAATTGCATGACAAGTTGTTGATGTTCAAATCACTGGCCAAATTCTTGCTCAAATCACTAAAGCAGCCAGTCTGTGGGCGTTGGAGATATCAAACAATCAATTCAGTGGAACTATTCCCTCTGGCATTGGACAACTGTGGAATCTCAGCAGCTTTCTGACCAGTCACAACAATATATCAGGGACTATTCTAGTGGAACTCACTAGTTTATCCTCACTATCAAGGCTTTCTCTTGATCACAATATGTTGTATGGGGAGCTTCCTGAGACAATAATATCATGGAAATGTCTTTCTCAACTTAACCTTGCCAACAACCGCATCACCGGATCAATTCCTGCATCGCTTGGGTTGCTGCCTGTTCTTAACAACGTTGACCTCTCAAACAATTTGCTTTCAGGGAAAATACCTTCTGAGTTAGACAATCTCAAGTTGAGTTTTCTGAATGTGTCTGACAACCTTTTGTTTGGCTCTGTTCCTTTTGGTTACAATAATCTGGCCTATGATTAAAGTTTTCTTGACAATCCGGGCCTTTGTGGAGGCGAGCCATTAATCCTACCTTCATGTTTCCAGCAGAATGGAAGATCTGAAAGCCATCTATATAGGGTATTAATTTCGGTTATTGCTGTGATAGTAGTACTTTGCTTGATTGGTATAGGTTTCTTGTATAAGACATACAAGAATTTTGTTCGGTTTAAATCAAGTACAGAGTCATGGAATCTCACAGCCTTTCACAGGGTAGAATTTGATGAGTCAGACATTCTGAAGAGATTGATAGAAGATAATGTTATTGGAAGTGGAGGTGCAGGCAAAGTGTACAAGGCAACACTGGGAAACGATAATATTGTTGCTGTGAAATAGATCTGGAACAACAGGAAACTGCAGTCTGCCCAAGACAAGGGATTTCAAGCAGAGGTGGAGACTATAGGGAATGTTAGGCATGCCAACATTGTCAAGCTGCTCTGCTGCATATCTAGTTTAGATTTACTAAGGCATGCCAACTTTGCCTTTGGATTTACCTTGAAAAAAAAATCTCTGTTTTTTTGGCTACTTATTCCCACAATCTGTAGACTTTGATACAGATAAGTAGTGATTAATGACAAATGAAATGTAATCAAGATGTTTCTTTAGTCTAGATATTATTGTTGCTACAATCACTCTTTTTAGAAATGTAACACAACACATCTCTTCACCATTCCTCTACTGTAAAATAAGCTACACTAGAAGATACACCTTGGGTGTTAAAATATCCCTTTTATGTGTAGCTTCTAAAATGTCCTCATTTGTTCTAGATAAATTTCCCACATATTATAAGCATAAAATAAACCGAAGTCCTCAAGATAGTTGGGGGATGTTAAAAGTTCATCATTACTAATGCAAATGTTACTGCCACCTGACAACTTTTCAAACAAGCTTGAGAATCTGAGTGATATTTTTTATTTTAATGTTATAAGGTCGATCATTATATTAGCTTTAAATACCATCATTAGAATGGTGGAAATAATTCCACATAAGACATTTCAAATCGGGAAAAATTCTGTATCAAATCTCTAAACAATTATTAACTGTTTGACCTTGTAGACCCTACAAACAATTTATGCCATATTATATATACCTAAAACCATTTGAAAATTCCTTATGAAATATTTACAAATGAAATTATTTAGTGTTAGTTTCTCCTTTTGGGATTATCCTTCCTTCAAATAATGCTATAAAGTCCCCTGTGATGAAAAATATTGCCTATTAGCAATTTTTGATCTCTTCTTCCCAATCGGTTTAGGGTCCTTTTCCGTGGTGGTAAACATCATATTCCTTGTTGGAACACCACACAATATTGTTATTTTTAGATTGAAAAGGAAATTTTATGGGTTTTGTTTAGTTGATTGATGTGAATCATTTTCTACTTTCTTTTCCTAGAGGTTATATAAAATGAATGTGCCACTATTGTAAGACACATTGTAAGTTCCATGTTGCCATGACATTGATCATGAAATACGAGACTAAATTAAAATTATTTTGTTGGGAAGGACACTTTTTTTACCATGGAATCTGGTTTATTTAAATAGTTGAGAGAGCAATCTTAGAGGTTTACTCACAAATTCATTGAAATTGAAAGAAGGTATAATATTCTAAGGAAAGCGTCCCTAATGTGCAACTCAATTGTCGTATTATGTAAATAAAGAGACTTTAAATTCAAATCCTTGGAGGATACAAATATAATGATATGAGAATATTGGTCCTATAAGTATAATGAAAGGGACAATTAAAATTAAAAATAAATAAATAAATAAATATGTAAACAAAAACATTCAATTTGTACACCCATTTCTCTTTTCTTTGATACGTTCGCATCTTTCCAACCACAATGAGAGAGGAAGAGAACATGCATCCAGCTACCCCAATATGTCAAACATATAAGTATCAACCATTTCACTATGAACCATTGTCAACATTGTCAAGCTGCTCTAATGCCAAATGGGAGCCTGTATGAACAGCTTCATGTTTCTCAAGGGGAAACGTTGGATTGGCCTACTCGTTATAAGATTGCTTTTGGTGCTGCTAAGGGAATGTCCTACCTGCATCATGGTTGTTCCCCTCCAATAATACATAGGGATGTTAAATCATATAATATATTGTTGGATTCTGAATTGGAGGCCCATATTGCTGATTTTGGTTTAGCTAGAATTGTAGAGAAGCTGGGTTAGATGAATGTAATGTCAGGGGTTGCTGGAACATATGGATATATTGCCCCAGGTAAGAATTTACCCGGCACTAGGGAAGTTGTGGAAATGCAGCTTTCCTGCAGCACAGATGAACGAATTAGAAAGGAAGCAACTACCACTTTGTCTCCCCATCTCAAGAGGAATCCCAGTGCTTTTAGATATGCTTCCCCTTCTATATGCACTAGCACATGTCCATTTAATGACAATAAATGTGGCATAGACTTGTGACCTTTACCTTAATTTATATCCGATATTAAAAGCATTGTTCAGTGATGCTCTTTACCTTCCTGAACTGCAGGGGAATTTGATTCACAAAGAAGTACTAGATCTCTATCTTATATTGGATTTATCAGTTTGTTCCAAATAGGAGATACATCTATCCCTGTGGAAACATTTCACCAATCCCTTGCAAAGAAGTAGTTGTTATCCCCCAAATCACCAAGAACAAAGTTGTAGACAAATAATAAACCTGTTGGGTATTCAACAAAGACATCAGGAGATCCACCAGCCAGATTTGGTGACAAGTCATATCACAGCTAGAATCTCACTCTCTCGATAGCAGCACGCATATGAGCTATTGTTCTGTAGCATAGCCTTCAAAACAAGAATCAAGTTGAGTTTAACATTCCCTTTAGTGTATATAATAGGGAATTTTTGCAGCACAAATGTGAAACATTATATGCAGGGTAGCCTGTTTTGAGATTGTTCTATCAAAGAGATGATGACAAAGGAATAGATGTAGAACAATGCGGTACATCATGGATGAATGATTGACAATAACTTCGTTGAATCTCTTCTATCATTTAAAGGTAGTCATGAGGCTTTGTTGTCTGGTTATTGTATTGAGAATTGTAGTGTATTTTAACCTTTAATTAGGCATCTGCAAATGAGGAATTGTAACCACAAAAAGTAGTAGCTATCAAAGGAGGATATACAAACAGTCTACCAGAGTGTGAAGATACCTCCAAGAATTGTATGAAGTAGAATAACGTTGAGTAATTTTCATTTTGTCACTGAAGATTGTGTCTATATGGCATGTTTTATTACATGCTTCATCTTTAATGCAAGTCAGATATTAAATTGGATTCAATTGGTGTATCACTGTTAAAGTCTACACAGACTTCCTACGAGAAAACACTTAACTTTAACCCTTATGCACTTTATTTTTGGCCATCTATCTAATAATTAGTTATGTTCTCTTACCACCAGTTATGTTCTCTTTGAGGCAATCAAAAAATAAATTTACAACCCACTGATTACTTAATTCACGCACAACTTCACCAAAATAGGTTTCCTTGTTGTGTAGGTGTTTATTACTGTTGTGAATTGTGTATGGCACTGAACTGGGATTGAGTTTAATACACAGTTCAATGCTTAGATTTTTTTATAATCCAGAGCCAATTCATCCCTTTATCTTGTCCATTCTGGCCACATTTCATGATTGAAAGTAAGATTAGGTCAAGGTTCATCCAGGGTGAAAACTGTTTCATTCATAATTGACTTCATCATATCCACGAACAACTTGCCAGTAATTGATATCTGGCCAGATTTGTCATGCCTATAGAACAAGATGGTTCTTTGGGTTATATTTTATTTGGACTTATAAGTTATAACTACCAGATTTGAAAAGATGCATATATTGAAAATGTATTTCTCCTTGTACAAATTTAAAACAAGACATCATTTGTACAACAATACTAGGAGAGCATTGGCAAGTTCTAGAGTGGACCTCCTCTCCAATCAATGGAGATATCAGGTAAATACAGGGTGCCAATGCTACTACTTGTGGGATTCTGCTACAAATAGATTCATGGCATGGCATGGGCATGACATGGGTAATTCCGAATCGAATTTTTCTAATGTTTCTCTTCATGTTGATGGTTATAATTTTAACAGATTCAGCAGGGTGGCTGCAACTGGCACATATTCCTTTCAATATCCAGATTTTGAAGGCACAAGAAGGAATAATATTTTGAAGAAGTGAGAAGCAGTTCACCTTAATATAGTTACCATGCTAGGTCTTCCTTTAAGAGATTCCCAGCATCAAATCATTTCCATAAATATGGTTGTGTAAGAGTCGTGATGGTGTTGTAATGTAAATTATGTTTCCATAGTTGAACATCTGAAGTATTTTGCGATATTGTTATGGTACCATGGCACCTAGATCGGATCCAATGTTTATCAACACTTTTTTAATAACATGTTTTCTTTTCTTCCCGTTGTTGTTCATTTCTCCTCAAACTCCTCTCCAACCTCAATATCAGTGCTAGTAGTAGCATGAGCAACAACACTACGCTTAGCAGAACTAGAAGAACGTGTTTTCCAAACTGCATGAGAACTACTTCCTCATGAGTCACCATGTGCCATGCTTGGTCTCGGTGGTTCTCTTCCTTCTCCTCTTGGTTCAACTACCATATCTTCATTGGAACCAACACCCTGAACTCCACTAGACAACTATTCACCATTTTGCAGTAGTGATTCGCCATTTGTACCGGTGATTCGCCATGATTTTACAAGATAATATAATCTCATGAGAAATTCGCCAAAAAATTATATACACATATTATATTATTAATAAAATCGCCTTCCATTTTTCCCATGTATCATAGGGATTCGCCCATTTATTATTTGTGGCACCCTGTATCATGGGGATTCGCCCATTTGTTATATATATAAATTTGAGAGGGGATATAAAATTATCACGTAGATATATATATATATATATATATATATATATATATATATATATATATATATATATATATATATATATATATATATATATATATATATATATATATACTATATATATATAATTCTCTTGTAGATAACCTCAAAATAAAAGAAAAAAAAGGAATAAAACTTATTTGTAGTTTACATATTGACATTTTTTAAAATCCAATAGACTTGTTTCAATCATAGATAATTTATTGAAATATTTGGATAGATAAGTAAATTTAGGAAAGTTTATAACATTTTCTTTTTAAGTATATGATCTTTATGTGAACCCCATAGATTTAGCATCAAGAAAGATCTAAAATTTAATGCATTAATAATTTAACAAAATTGATATGATATTATTTTACTTAAAATGGAAATTCAACTACGTCTAGGTTATGAACAACATTAAATGTTTCTTATGTTATTAATAAATGTCATGTGTCATTTTGATATAAAACATGGAAAATTTTATGTATGATGGATTATACAAAAATTAAAATATATATATATATATATATATATATATATATATATATATATATATATATATATATATATATATATATATATATATATATATATACATATACATATACATATACATATACATATACATATACATATACATATACATATACATATGATTAATCTCTTGTACATAACCTCAAAAGAAATAAAAATGAAAAAAAAAAAATTTCAATCATAAGGAATTTATTGAAATACTTGGATAGCTAAGTAAATTTAGGAAAGTTTATAACATTTTATAAAATTATAGAAATGTTATCATATATTGTTTTTTGACCGATATTAAATTCCAATATGATTGACTTATATAATGTTATGACTAAGCTCTTGTAGATAATCTCAAAAGAAATAATATTGAATAAAACTTATTTGTTGTTTACACTTGACATCTTTTAAAATTTAATAAAACTTATTTCAATTCCATTTGTGTTTTTTAATTGAACCTTGAGATAAGAAATTGATCAAAATACTTAAAAATTTTGACCATGGAGTGGTATATATGTAGGCAAAAAAAAATTCCACACACACACACACACACATATATATTATAATATATATTACTTTAGAATTCAAATAATTTATTTTTTAAATTGAATTGTAATAACATACGTGTTGATTGCACTAAGACAGTTTCTAGAAGTCAATATGAAGAAGATTTGTAGTTCTTTCCATGTTCAATATTAAATTGATACACCTGGAACGATCTGTTTCCCTATAGGAGGTGGAGATAGCAGTAAAAGAAATGGCCAACGGAAAGGCACCAGGGCTGGATGGCTTCACCGTGGATTTCTTTAAGGCCTACTGGGATGTTGTAAAAGAAGACATCTGGGAAGTGGTGGAAGACTCACGAACCTCTTCATCCATTCTGAAGTCCCTGAACTCTACATTTATTGCATTAATCCCCAAGGAAGTGGATGCGTGCATTCCGTCCAAGTTCAGGCCCATTGCGCTCTGCAATGTGGTGTACAAGATCATCTTGAAAGTCATAGCCAATCGGTTAAAACCTATTCTACCTCAAATCATCTCTGAGGAAAAATCAGGTTATGTGGAGGGGCGAAAAATCATGGACAACATTCTGTTAGCTCACGAGATGATTCACACGCTGCAGACGCTCAGAAAGGCTGGCATGATAATTCAATTGGACCTCTCAAAGGCTTATGACAAATTAAGTTGGGACTATCTAGAAGCTGTACTCAAGGCGTTTGGCTTCAGCACCAGATGGATCACTTGGATATTAGCTCTTATCAAATCGCCTAATCACTCGATTTTAATTAATGGAGCCCCCTCTCAACCTTTTTACCCGTCCAGGGGCATCAGGCAGGGGGACCCTATATCCCCTTTCCTTTTTGTCATTCTTATGGAAGGCTTCAGCCGACTCATTAAGTCAGCCAAGGAGAATAATCTGATAAGGGGTCTGCAGCCGTTAAACAATTTTCCGGCCACCACGCATCAACAGTTCGTGGATGACACCATGATGCATGGCACACCCACTGTAAAAGAAGCAAAAGGTTTTAAGCACATTCTGAATCTGTTCAGTAGGCATCAGGTATGGATTTTAACTTTGAAAAATCCTCGGTTTTCTTTTTTAACACCCATCTAGCGGTTCAAAGGCACTTAACTGAGGTCCTCGGTTTCAAACGGAGCACTCTCCCTTCCAAGTATCTGGGGGTTCCCCTCACGGACAAGCCTTGGCACAAAGGTCATTGGGAAAAGCTCATCACCAAGCTAGTGGACAGGTGCAACCACTGGACCAATCGAGTCCTCAATTTTGCGGGTCGCTTGGTCATGACCAAGGCAATTCTCCAAGCTATTCCACACTACATGCTATCGATTCTCCCAACCCCTCAGGGGATCCTACAAAAAATTTGAACCATCCATCGAAACTTTCTTTGGTCGGGCAACTCGGGGAAGCAAAAATGGGCGCTTGCAGCATGGGATAAACTCTGTAGACCCAAAAGCTTGGGAGGGATAGGGCTGCAGGATCCAGGAACAACCAACAAGGCATGTGGCGCCAAGCTATGGTGGCGATGGCTGACAGAGCCACACACCCCATGGGAAATATTATGGAAAGCTAAGTATGCAGCGCCATGGCAACAAGAGGAGCTGGTCCGAATAACCGACGTCCCTGTTGGTTCCCCTATCTGGAACATGGCCCGGGCCAATCGGCATATCATTCAGGATCACTGCTTCTGGGAGATAAGAAATGGGCAGTGTGCTCTCTTCTGGGAGGATGCTTGGCAACAACTCCCAAAGCTTGAATCCCCTAATCTACAACCTCTGCAGCAATGGTTTCAGAACATGGATAAAATAAAAGTTCACCATTACTGGACTCAGAGCAGGGAACCTCAGCAATGGAGGGATTGGAATCTTACTCCCCCCCCCTCTGATGAACTCCTGAAGAACCTTCTCAACACCCTCAATGCTATCCTTAGGCAGAGAGTAATCAGGGAAATGCAAGGTCCCGACATCCTCCGCTGGGGCAAGCTCACAGGAGGCTCCTTCAACCTAAAGGAAGCTTGTTACTATTTGGACAACAGAGAGGAGCGTGACAAAGTAGCATGGTATGACAATATCTGGACCGGAAGTCTTCAACCCAAAATTAAGGCATTTTTATGGCTCATTCAAAACAGGAAGGTTTTAACCTGGGAAAATCTCACAAAGAGAGGGTTCATAGGGCCCTCCCGATGCCCCTTGTGTGAGAAACAGGAGGAAACCACCAATCATATTTTCAATGAGTGTGTCTGGACAAACAATCTATGGGAATGGCTTCAAGAAATATTCTGCCAGTCGGACAGACAACGAAATTCCATCCACGGCACTATAACCAGTTGGCGTTCTCACTACTCTAAAAGCACCATGGTAAACACTCTATGGAGAAATAGTCCAGGATTCCTAATCTGGAATGTCTGGAAAGAAAGAAACAATCGTATTTTTCAAAAACACAGCATTCGGCAACTCGATGAATTAAAACTGGTCATTATGCTAGGGTTAACAGAAACAACCCGCACCTGGTGTAAAGAAGAGAAGGCTGAAACGATTTCTCCCAATGACCGCAGAATTCTAGGCATCTTCGGGCTCATCAACTCGGCGGAACACCTCCTGAAGGAAAATACCCTCCGACCTGCTCCTCCTCCTGCAATTTGGAACTGTCCGCCCCATGGATACTGTAAATTGAACTTCGATGGCGCCGCGAGAGGAAACCCAGGCCCAGCTGGGCTAGGTGGTGTTCTACGAGATGACACAGGAAACATTATACACATCCTGAGCAGGAATATGGGCGAAACCACAAACAACGATGCCGAATTCACGGCCTTAGAATAGGGGCTGCGACTCTTAATTCGACTTGGAAAAGGTCTGGTCATCGTGGAAGGCGATTCCCAACTAGCCATAACCACACTCAAGAAAATACAGCATGGAACGAAGCCGAGCAAAGCAGTAAAACACTGGAGGTTAGCTGCGGTAACGGAGATCATTGCACAACATTTGGCATCCCTCAGCGGTATAATACTGCAATCTGTGTGAAGGAAAGCCAACTCGCTCGCGGACCACCTTGCGAACTATGCTGTTGACAACCCGACAAACGCCTGGGACACGTGTTGGCATGATCTCACGAATGAACAACTTCGGGATCAATGCTACACCATCTCAAGGCAAGACCTAAATGTTAGTACTTCCGTAGGACGAACGACAGGTCATCCGTCGTTAGTAGATCAGGAATAACGATATGGTGATTGCGCACGTCAGGCGGCACAAGCCGGATCAGATAACGAGACACCCTTGGGCTCAGCGATCATCAATGAGGGGGAATGATAACAAAGGAAATAGAATAACCAATCGCATTAAGAGGAGTTTTCCAGCATGCAAAGGGTCGGATCGAAGGACGGAAATCCCCGATCATCAACCCAGCTTTGGCGGATGGACCATTTGGCAACATGCCCTGCATTATGGCCTTAAATGGCCACTCCCCTGCACTCATCACCCCAACTCCATCCTCTTTATTAACGCATCTGCTCGGCCTTTCTTCCTCATTCTCTCCTTCGTAAAACGGCCTCTCTGCTCTTCATCTGATTTAGGCTCCAGTTTTCTGAGCGATATCTCTGCTATCACAGACCCAGACACCATGGCTGATCTAAATTTGCGAAGCATAAAAGCCTCACAGGCCCTCAAAAGGGCCAAGGATTGCTATGATGCATCCATTTCTAAATGCGGCAAGAAAACAATCGAGGTTTTAGAAGAGGAAGTGGAACTTTCTCGGACAAAGACGGATGACAACACCATCAGCGAGGAAGTGGATTGGCTTGTCGATCCAGGTACTCCCTCCACGCGCTAGACCCAGTTTCTGCAAACCCAAGTCATAGCTTGGCAAGTGAAAAAAATGCTGGCCAAAGCGATAGCTATGCAGGGAGCAGCGGTGAAGGAAACGTTTGCGGCCACGTCCATGGCGTCAGCTCGGAACAAAGCCTGCCTTGATAAATTGGAAGTTTCGTTCAACTCGTTGGCAGAGGAATTACGCCAGCATGGCAAGGCACTGGAGAAATTCGTCCAACGCTTCGAAATTTACCTCCGCCATATCCTCCATGTCTCCATCGAGATTCCCACGGACGACTCGCAGGTCACTGTTATCAGACGCTTCAAGCCCCGAGCTCCAATGACAGGCGATGAGGGCATAACTCCAGGCGAGGCGGGACACTTCGGAGCTTCCACTCCTACTCTCTAATTGCTCAGCAGCTTTTGTGGGTTATTTTCAATTGGTCTATCTTTTCTTTCTATACTTGTGTCAGTTTTTCAGTAAGCAATCGGCTTGTAAGGGGCCATTCTGGCCGTTAGCACTGTTTTGTTCTGGTTTTGATTTTAATGGGCAACCCTGCGTGGTAGCTGCGATGTTTTGTCTAAGGGCTAAGATGGTTATCAATCTAGCTAGTTTTCAGCTCAGTCAAGCTCAGTCTTTTGTAAGCTCGAAAAGAAGCAGGCCACTGTACTGTCAAAGCCATAAGTCTTCGAGCCTCCATGCTGTAATCTCTGTTTATATTATAATATAATGATCCTAACTTACAAAAAAAAAATATTAAATTGATACATGATATATTTTAATTCATTTGAAGTATCAAAGTGACTTGCATCATAGTAACAATGTTCTTTTATTATGTTATAACTAATCTCTTGTAGATGAACTCAAAAGAAATAAAATCGACTAAAACTTATTTTCTGTTTACAAGACATTTTTAAAATTGAATAAATTTTATTTCAATCATATTTTTGTTTTTTAATTGAACCTTGAGATAGCAATTGATTGAAATATACTTGAAAGATTTGGCCATAAAATGGTATATCAGTGGGTCACAAAAGTTTCCATATATAGATTTTTTAAATTATAACATGGATGACTTTAGAATTCAAATAATTTATTTTTAAAATCACTGTAATAGTATACATGCTAATTGCACTAAAAGGGACTTTCTATAAGACAATATGAAGCATATTTGTAATTTTTTCCATGCTCAATATTAAATTGATACACGTTATATTTTAGCTTTTTTTTTAAGTATCAAAGTGACTTGCATCATAGTAAGATTGTACTTATATCATGTTATGACTAAGCTCTTGTAGATTCTCTCAAAAGAAATAAAATTGAATAAAACTTATTTGTTGTTTACAAGGCCTCTTTTAAAATTGAATATAACTCATTTCAATTTCATTTTTTTTTAATTGAAACTTGAGATAGCCAAGTAAATATAGGAAAGTTCATATTTAATTATATATAAAAGTATAGAAACATACATCATTAATTATTTTTTGGTATATTAAATTCCAATACATATGACTTAAATATCATGTTATGACTAAGCTCTTGTAAATGACCTAAAAATAAAATAAAATTGAATAAGACTTATTTGTTGTTTACCAGACATATTTTAAAATTTAATTTAAAAAGTTACATATTGCACATGCCAAAAGGCATATAAACAATATCGAGAGACACAACAAAAACTAAGATATTCTTGAAAAGGAACAGAAATATCATATACAAAGGACAACAACCAGTCTTAAGAGGCTGCCATTGGAGCTCTGAAGAAACATAAAACTGTTGGAGTGGGAGAGATAACATATAAATTAGCCCAAAAACTGTGAGCTACTAATTAGAATTCATACTAGCATAAGATAAATCTGACGTTTTAACAAAAACAAAAAACATAAGTAAAATTCTAATCGCCCTGCGGCAGTCCCTTTATGAAGGGATCAAGATAAAAAAGGAAATGATAATCTCATATCTGCTCATGAACCTTCCATGAACCACAAGCTTGCTACGCACCTTCCTTGGAAAGGGAATCAACAATGAAGTTGTGTTCCTTGTAAATATGATGACAAGAAATAAAGTCAAAATTATGCTTGATCAAAAGGAATGCATGAAAAATAGGCTTGAGAGTGTGCACTTGACATAAAGAAGCTTCATTGAATGAATTAATAACCACACAAGAGTCCCCAAATAATTGCAGTTGTTGGCACCCCTTATCCAAAGCAAAGGGAAGAATGACCTTGAGACTAAAAATCTCAACAAAGTTGTTTGAACCCCTTCCCAAACCACTCTTAAGGTTGAAAGAACGGTTCTCAAAAACATAGAGAATAGCACCGCCTCCGTACTAACCGTATATATTAAAAGAACCATCAAAATATGCCCATGCAATGTAACTGTCAATGGATTATCCTCTCATGACCCAATATTGTACTTATTTTCGTAGTCTATGAAACTAGAAATCAAAATTGTTATATTTTTTAATAAAAATTATATTGTATAGAAAAAAATAAACTAGAGAAATAATTAACAAAACCATACAATTTAAAATTTAATGAACATTCGTAAACAATATTAATAAAAATCCATAAACTAAAATAATGAAGTATCAATAAACTGTCCATATGAAAATATATAAAAATTACAAATGTTACATGAACTTCCATAAAATAAAATAATGAGCATCCATAAATTGAAACGGTGTTCATGTACATCCATAAATTTTCCATGTATGAAAATATACAATGTTTGTATCACATGTAAATGTGCTTAAAAATTTACAAACTATCCACTCTAAGTACCACCATAACTCCTATGTGAGCTCCCTTTTGCAAAGCAATCGCCCATAACCCGATGCTGTAATATACCACATTCAAATTAAAACTAATTAGTTCATGATTTATAAAAAATAAACAATATGGAAATACATGATTTTTAACCACATTTAATTACATATATGAATCTACTGATGTCACTCGAATTCAAATGCAAGTCATTTACGATGGCGGTATGATGAATCTAGGTTTGGTTCTCCCATGCCCGTGGCTCAAAGTTTGGGGCCTGCGTCGATGGACCTACATCTTCAATGACTTTATACCTAGCATCCCACTCATGCATCCACATAACTATGACATCTAAAACACTCTACATATGAGCTTCTATACACAATAGGAGGGAAAATTATAACTATTCTACAAATTAATTCGTGTTCATGTAACTTAAAAGAAGAAAATGTTGAAATATTAGGAATAGAAAAGTTTACCTCAACTACTGGTCCATGTGGATATACATTGATATGTATGAGATCTTAATGTAAACGTGCTGGAGGGTTTATAAATTGCAAGTGTTAAAAGCAAATTTTTGGTGAGATTTTATGTTAATTTTTATACACATAAAGCATGAATAAAAATTCTGAGAATGCAGAAAATAACAGACAATTACATCATAAAAATAACCACAACACAACAAGTGATGAAGGAGTTCCCCCCTGCTAGGCTACGTCTTCTTGGTATAGCTTCCAATGGCTTGACCCTATATCATTATGCTCAAAATGGCGATTACATACATTTAGAGTGCTCAAATCGCTTAAAACATTGTTCCATTAGCTCTAGAATTGTCAAAAATTCCTATCTAGCCTCTTTATGCTCCCAAATTTGTCAAAATCTAAATAAGTTATGAGCCACCCTAGTTTTTCTGCTAGTCACTCAAAATTCCCAAAATTCTAGAACTATCCTACAAATTTTCCCCAGTTTTAGCTAACAGAGTGGAAAATTCAAGGATTTTCGGCTAACATTGTTGGATAGTTAAGATGGGCACCAAGGCCTTAGGGCCAAATTTTTTATGAAAAAAATAATTAAAGGGCCACACCCTCGGTTCCACGAGAGGTCATGAGTATGGGGGGGGCCAAATTTGTGAAAAAATTTCCTATTTGGGAAAGTGAACATAACTCGTTTCTGGGATCATATGGTGTCGATTTTCTGTGAAAGGAGTTGTGTTGGATTCATAATGAGGAGATATACAAGGTTGTTCAGGTTTCATACCATTCTGAAAACTTTCATTTTTGAGCATTTTTTTAGCACCTGATCACTCCTCCCCACTGGAAGCTTTTGGACCCCAAAAGAAATTTTATTACTGAAAGTTTGGATGAGGGCACAACCCCTCACCATTCTAGTCTCAATCCTCTAGAATTTTCCTTTATTCAACAATTTGAGCTTTTCATGAAAACTGATCTTTTCCCTTGATTCTGGACACCCTATCTTGTTGTTGTAGAAACAATCTTGCTGCAATTTCCCAGAATTTGCAGAACAAAAAATCATCCTTGAAGAAACAAACATATTCCCTCCTCAGTCATCAATCAAAGTAAAATTAAAAAACTTGAAATTCTTCTCACCTTGAACACTGTCGACGTGACGATGTTTAGCTTGTCTTGCCATTTTCTTGGCTCGATTCTTCACCAAATGTGATCGCCATCACCATGCAACATCCCATTTCAAAGAAAATGATTTGTGAAACCCACAAGAAGAACTTTTGAACTCAATGCCCTCTTTTTCAAATTTTTTTAACGCTTTCTCTTTGACTTTTGCACTCTCTTGCACCGACATCTTGTTCACATCACCGCTCAACAATTATGCATGTTGTTGCAATTTTACCTCATCTTGTTCACCTCTTTTTGAATGAAACATGTTAGCCTCCTGAAACATGTTATCACAACCATTAGAAACCTCACTAAAATCAGAATTTTAATTTGATGCATCACCTTGAAAGGCCTCATTCACAACATCTTGATGCTTGAACATTAACAAAGAAAAAATTTGACTAGCATTCATAATTCTCTTCATTTGTCCAGCATGCATAAGAGATTAATTCATCTTCTTACTATGAAATATAATAATTTATTCAATCCCATTCTAGAACAAAATCATTCTAAGAAGTTAAGACCTTACCGTGTTTCTTCATGTCCTCTTAAGTTTTGGATTCCCACCAAATAAGTGTTGTACTTTCCAAACTTAGTGAAGCAAGTTGAATCTTGCTGTCATCATCCTTGATTCTTTGTATCCTTAAATACACTTTAATTTGACGTACCCAATTGTCTAATATTTCAACATCTACCTCTCCATCATACATAGGAAAATCAAAATTAAGGTCAAGCTTTAAAAATGGTGTTTTACCATGACCTTTTGGAGAATGTCGAGGTGTTTCTCAAGGGCTTGTTATGAAAGAAGATTATGGTGTGGATGGTGGTGAGGGTGGTGATGAGGAGAATGGTGGTGTCAAAGGTGGTTTTTCACCATTCGCATTCCCTTTTGGAGGCTTGTCTCCATCTCCTTATTCTCTGTTGAAATTTGCAACAAGAAACAGTGAAATTGGCATCCAGAAAGGAAAAAAAATTGACCACATACTGGTGTGGGATTCCAGTCACACTTGAGTTAGGAATTCAGTTACACATTAGCGCTAAATGTGGGCACCTAATTTATTTATCCCTTAAATAAATTAGAAAATAAATTGTAATTTCATCTCGTAACAACCTGCATTAGTTAACTAAGTCAGAAATACTGAGTTAGCTCAAGAAATTAGAGTTGAGGGTTAAAGGTGAGGCATGTAGAGTGATTCTATTATTTTCAAGGTCCAGTTTCATTTAATGCATTAGTTTAATTCATGTGTAATCAGTTAACTCAAATTAATTGAGTTAAAATCATTTTAACTTGTTCTAACTGAGTGATGAGCTAGTGAGAGGTCAAGTGAGTTAAATTAGATTTAATTCACAAGTAGTGATTTATGAGATAGATGATGATTCTCTATTAATATTTGCATGCATGTCATTTTTATGGATTCCTAGTTAAGATAGAGATTAAAGGGAAGTTAACTATCAGTTGTATTATTTGTGAATTTCCTGGGCACAATTATAAATTCAGAGGAAGGATCATGATGGATTGAGCAGTCAAGGAAGGTTGATTATCCTTTTTAATAGGGATTAATTTCCTAGGGATTTTATGGGAAAGGATAGGCTAAGAAGGGGTGGAGAATTGGCTAAGTGTTGGTCAATTTTTCCTAAGAATTGCTAGTTAGTTTTGAGTAGGATCAAGGTGAGACGATCAGTAGATTGCAGGATTTTCTCAGTGTGAGAAAGCATTGTATTGTTTCATGATTATTTGACAATGTACAATATATGATAGAGGGGTTTTGAGTAGGTGCTTTCCCCAGATACATCTTGTGTTGTATGATGGATTATTCCTTTCTCTTACTTGCATGTGATTGATGATCATGTTTTATATTCCACAAATATAGTGGAAGGATTCAGTATCTTGGTTTAGTACATTACATGATCAGATTGAATCCATTGGTATATAGTTTATATATATATATATATATATATATATATATATATATATATATATATATATATATATATATAATTTCTAAATTGTATCATAGTTGTGTTAGATATTTTCTACATGGTATCAGAGCACCAGGAATCACAATAGAAGTGAAGAAATTAAGTTTTTCTTGAGCAGTTTCAAATTTGAAAATTTATTCTTCAAGGTCCAGTAATAGATCAAGATATATTTCAATGGATTGAGACTCAAATATGCACTCTAGGGAAAGTCAAATTATATTTCATGGAAGGACATGATGGAGCCAGTGTTGGAGGAAAATGAGTTGAATAAATTCATAGATACTGATATTCCCAAGCCTGTAGCAGCAGATGCCCAACTTATTGATGCATGGTAGAAGAAGGTAGAAAAGGAGAGAAGGATATTATTAGAGGGACTTCAAGATAATATTGTCTCTAGTCTCCATGGGAAGGAGAATTCATATGCTATGTGGAAGGAAGTTGGCACTGAAGGACAAGCTCAAAAATATCAAGAGGGAGGAGGGAAAGATGGTACCAACATACCTGGCGAAGTTCACTCAATGTCAAAATGAGCTTGGAAGTGTTGGTGTGGCCGTAGCCGATGATGAATTGGTGAGCCTAACACTTCTAGGCCTTCCCAAGAGCTGGCATAGTTACCAGGACTCTGTGAATGGGAGGGAAAAGTTACCAGTCTGGGAGCATTTATGGTTTGACTTGGGAATAGAAGATAAGGCAGATCACTAGAGACAAGACCTCTAGCACAAACAAAGAATAATATGGTTCATTAGTGGGTGTTGTGGAGGTAAATCCCCTCTGCGGACAGAGGCGATCCCTACTAGCCCAGATCGGGTCTAGCAACAATCGTTCATGCTACAGTGCAGGTTCCTAATTGAAAATAAACCAACTAGCGATGAAGGCTTACCTGGAATCCAACGCTGTCGCTCGTAGATAAAGTAGCGCTCCCGTTCCTTAGCTCTGGGAGATCACAATCCTCACGATCTTTGTGATCGGACACCTGCACATGCAAGAAACAAAAAAAACGCAAGCGTAAAATCCAGTATATGCAACTATATGTCAGTCAGAGAAGACATAACTCATCATCATAATCAACAACAAGAGTGGAACCATAACCAATAGTCGCTTATCAATAATCAATCAAAGGAGGATACGACCTGGCTCTGACGTTGAATTCTCCTTCGGAGGGTCGCCAGCGGAACATATCTCAAAAAAGCCTATCGAGGATGGGACAAGCCTCTCTCTTTGGATGTCTCGAAAATAATCTCCTTGCTTGGATTTGGCCTTAAGGGAATGAATGAAGGCTCTTGCAGCATAAGGCTCTAATGGTTCTTGGGAACTTGGAGACTAGCTTGCAAAGGAGATGAGAAAGCTTTTATAGATGGAGGAAGGGGAGTTGGGATCCCTATAATCATGGGATTGGCCCTATCCTCAAGGAAACTTCCATGAGAGGTGGCAAACCACTTCCTCTACATGGAGATTTGGAGCCAAACCTCCCAACTAAAATTAGATACCAGTTTATGGATTGGTTAGGACGAAAATTTTTCCATTTATTTTTTAAAAACACTCCTTAAAATGGTTGGTGCGAGTGCGACTCTGAGACAGAGTGCCAATTGGCGCGCCCTCTTTGAAGGATTTCCCCCATTGGTGCGGGTACTAAACTGGCTTCCTGTGCCAATGCAAAAAGGGGTGTTTTTAGGGTTTTTTACAAGGAGTTGTCTTCAGGGCAATGAAAGCTCATGTTCAGAGGAATTTCATGAAATTGGTTTCAAGTTATGTCACTGCTCACAGGTCACGGAATGAGTCCTCCAATTGTGCAGGATGGGGAATTGCAGGGACGGTGACAAATTGATGCGTAATAGATGCCCCCTAAAGCATGAGGCCCGAAAGAGAGAGAGGGGTGAAATTCTTTACGAGAACGTGTCCAATTGAAAACACCGTTGTTGGAAAACCTGCGTAGAGAAGTACAATTGATATCTCAGATACATGATATATGCGTGGTATGGGCGCAGCCATCCATAACAGAGTATACAATAATCTAGATCCAGGGCATGGACGTAGCCATCCAGTGAGGATCGATAAATAGACTCAGGTATGGTCACATCCATCCAATCAGTGAGTCATGTAACTAATCATAAGAATCCACAAAATCGCAGCCTGGATTATAACAGACAGGAATCTAGGGTCTTGCGCTCCATCTCGACCCAAACAAAGCACAAGTTCAAGCATGTGAATATGTGAGCTGAAGTCAAACATGCGAGAACATCGCCTGATTACCAGCCAATGATGAAATATGTTAACAGACGAGAGAGGTACCACTAATGATGACAATAGCCCTCAAGGTACTATAGGTACAATCTACGGCATGTGAATCAATGAGCTAGCGTCGAACACCTGTAGAATCACTTGATCGAAGGCCAATAATGAAAACCTCACGTCGAATGCGAAGAACCTGCCATTGAGGCATGTAGGCTCCAAGGTACCGGAAGAGAGTCTCGAGATCAGCTTCCTGGATAATGAGCTTAAGTTGACAAGAAGTGACCTTGATCGAAGGTGGGCCATAGTGTTTCCCACATCATCGACACAAGACAGAGGAACATAATGTCTTTGTGAATCACAATCAGATGAGAATCATAGGAAAGTTGTAACTACAGAGGTCAAATTCTCTTGAACATATTGGCGGCACGATAGTGGATTTGGCAGTATTTGAGATCAAAAGATCAGAGGTCATGGTGACAAGGCAAAGAGCAGATGAGAGGTCAAAAAGGATTACCCAAACCCACAGAGGCAAGTGAACAAACGAGATGAGATATCCCCAACCCGACACGAATGCAGACAAGTGCCATGTTCAAGAGCGACATACTGCCGACACGACAATGATTACGGATTTCCCATTTTCCCCACCATTTCAGTGAGTACCTCTTTATTTTTACACAAGCTTGAAGAGGATACCATATGCTTGTCATATAAGCCCATCCTAGTACATTTAACGAGCCCTAGGAAGGAGGAACTCAGATAACGTCATTACGACTGAATCCAATGTCATCAGGGTTTAATGAGTCTGACAAAGGAAGAACTCAGCGTCTTTTCATGTTTAGAGAGTTTGAAAAGACATCAGAAAAGTAAACTCCAATGGTCCCTTTTCGTAAATAGTTCCTTAGATCCGAAAAGGTAGAAAACTATGTCTGAGAAAACCTCCTAGTCGCGATAGGCTAGGGTATTCCTTTTTCGTAAATAATCTATCCCAGCCCGAAAAAGGGGTAAACGTATCTTGGTGTATATGGATTTTCTTTAGTGGCCCTTTAACAGGGGAAATGACAAGGGCCTGATGGCTCTTTCCTGTTTAGAGAGTCAGAAAAGAGCTGAAAGATGACTCCTCCTGGAGGAACGAGTGGTATAAAGGGTAGCAACTGGTTCCGGCAATGGTGGAACTACTCAAAACAAGATAAAGGTTAAGAGGTTGGCTAACAAGACCACTCATCGCAGCGGTTCCTCAGGAATGGGTAAAACAACCAAGTGAAGGCATATGATCGGCCAACCAGATAGTGATGATGAAGTGAGAAAACCAAGGCTCATCTGGCAAAAACAAGCTGATAAAATGGCAATCACAAGGGGTAAAATGGGAAAGGTTTCATTTTTACACAAGCTTGAAACAAAGATAAACTATGCTTGAAACCGGTTTCATTTTTACACAAGCTTGAAACGGAAATAAACTATGCTTGAAAAAGTAAGCATGCCCCCAGCATGGTGACTCAATTCGAGGTAGATGCCCCCCAAGCTTCAGTCCATATGAAAGGCAGATGGAGTGAAGGTTCAAGTTACGAGATCAAGAGAAAGACTCGACTGGGATTTTATGAGATCTTATCAAAGACTCAAATTGAACGGGAACATGTTTCATTGTTTTAACGAGGTTGACACATTAAAAGAACTATCCTCAGGACACCTTGTTTCATGGTTTAAGGAGCTTGACATAAGAAAAAAAAACTATGCTCTGACAACCTTGTTTCATTTTTTAAAGAGCTTGACACAAGAAAAACGAACTATGCTTCGACTGACCTCATCATAATGAACAAGAAGTGATTGCTTCCAAGAGTTCCACTCCCGATGGAAGGAAAACATCCTGGAAGTTAAGACCCAATGCCCCCAGCACCTGATGCACAATGGCACTATCACTTGGTATAGGCATGGAGTAGGTAGCCACATAATTGACCTGTGGTGGGGCAGATACAATGGGTGGATAAAAACCAGGAAGGGATGATGGCGGGCTAGCTGCCACATCGGGACCAAAGAACGAAATCTGATCAATGGTCACGATCCGTCCTTCATGTGGAAAACAGACCACACGAAAAAGGGAGGAGACAAGCGCTCCCATGGCATAGGTGTAATAGCGCCCCAAGAGAAAATTGAAATCCAAGGGGCCTGGAACAGTCATCACGTCCACATGGACGGTTTTTCCTCCCAAAGTAACAGGTAACCTTGGAAGGATCCCTAATGGTTGACTCGTTCTTCTGTTAAATGCCAATAGATTCTGCGTAACAGGCGCAAGCGGCGGCGAACAAAAATCTTGCCAAGTAGTTGAGGATAAAACACTAACAGACGCGCATTCGTCTATAATGGTGTTGGGTACGACAAGACCAAAAGCCTGTACTGTGATCTCGAAAGGCACATAAGACGGAAGGTGGTATCCTGTAAATCGATTCCAATCAAAGGAAGCGACCAAACTACTCGGATGGGCTACGATCGAACCGAGAAGTTCTTCCCCTGGTGTTACGGAAGAAGAAGGAGCATCCTCCACGACCTCCATCTCGAAGGTGGGAGGGGAATCCTCCAGGACCTCCATCACGGGAGGTGGAGGAGTGACTTCTTGAGGTATAAGGACAGGAGAATCTTTCTCCAAGGCTGAATAATCTGAAGAAACAAGAAGAACTTGAGGGATGTGAGGTCCACTCTCAACGGAAAAGACTTGGTGCACCGTAGATGGGGCCAGCTCAACCAATCCCACAACCAATGGTTGGTCAGGGATGGATTCCTGAATTTGAATTTTCGGGGGAGCGGGATCGACCAAGGATGACTCTTGACCAATCGTAGGATCAGCTGGTGGAGGACTCAAAGAAAGCCGATTATAACTAGCTGGAAGGCATGGTGTAGAACCGGTTAAGTTGTCCAAAACTCGCTTGGCTTCATCCATATATGGACAAAGGTGAATGGCATGGTGCCCTTCACACAACTTACAGGGATTGGTAATCTTACCCTGCTTCTTTGGAGCCTTACCAGCACTAGCTGAAGACGTGCCCCCAACTTGACTCCTGGAAGCCAAAGGCAACGACGGATGACCGTCGGACCATGCTTCAAGCACCTTGGGAATGCCAGGGCAATCTCGAAGAAGATGGTCTCTCGTGCACAACATGCAAGGGAACTTGACTCTCCGCGGAGGTTTGGAAGGTTTATCAAGAGGAGGTGTTTCGGAAGCAGTAGTGGAAGCTTTAGCCTCTCTCTTGTCTACCCTCTTCTTCTTTGTCTTCTTCTTCTTCTTCTTAGCCACCTAGTTACTCGAATCCAGACTTTCACCAGGAAAAGTAGAAGAGGAGGACGCAGAAACAGGTGAAGAAGGGGAGAGGTCCACCTTGGAATCAACATGATGTTGTTCAAGCGGAGGAACTAATTGAACAGTATCCGTGAAATTTGGGACCACAGAGGTTGAAAACAACCAAACAGGCAACCCAACAGTTAACCCAGGAAGGGACAACGTTGCTATATAAGGAGCACCAACATTTCCAAAAGGAGGAAAATGACTAGGATTCCCATCAGAGGGGATTCCTTGGTTGGTGAACTCTGGAAAATTTTCCATCAAAAACTCAAAACCGCATGCGGGCTAAAACCCAAGGCACACAATCAAACAACCAACAAGAAAACTCTAACAGGGCGTGTGATCGCGGGTGATTTATTTTACCACATTGAAACTTAGAAACTTCATCGTTTCATGTTTTAAGAGCCGAGAAATGGATGAAAGGTGACTCTATCTCTTTCAGTTTTGAAGCAAGCGTGAAAGGACAAGCGCTTGGTGATCCTTTCAAATTTAAAGAGTCATAAAAGATCAAATGACTACTCAGGAATACTAGGCAAAGGGTGTACCAAATAACCGTGAACTGCAATATACACCTTGGTTTCAAAATGAAAAAGAAATCAACCAAGGACTTAACTTACGTGCAGACAATCTCCGCGAATGCTGTGTCTGGTGTATCACAGGTATAGGGCGGCAGACTCGGCTTCCTATGGATAAATGATAGAAACCTAGTGGGGTCTCCCTTTATATACTCAATGGTACGGGGAGCACAAGTCCGTACTAGTGCTGTCTAAAGCCAAGAGGCAAACGACAACTACTAGGTTTAAAGACGCCGGAACACGTCTCTAGCCTAGACCACTAAATGTTGCGTTAATGTTTCAATGCTGCCTTAGTGTAAATTGAATAAATTTTAATTTTTATCTTCAATTACGTTTCAGTTTTCAGGCCCTAGCGAGTGTTATGTCTCGAAATCTCCTATATGCAGCTATATGAGAAAAGAAAACTTTTCAATTCGATGAATGCTATCTAGTTAAGGGAAGAGCTTCAAACAATGATGCAACAAACAACAACACTGCAAACTAAATCCTTCCAAACTAGATGACTTTCATTATCCAAAAGTAATCTCAAACATTCAACGATGCGAACAATGCAATGTGATCTATGAAAAATCCTCTTTTTCAAAAACTATGCAATTGTAATCTATGCACAATTTCCTTTTTCAAATAATAAGAATGCACTCAATGCATTTTTCAATGAAATGAGAATCTACTTAATGCATGATTTTAATGAAAGATAATGCATTCAATGCGATTTTAGCTTTCAATCATTAAACAATGTGATCTAAGTTCAATGATAAATCTCAAAACTACTTTTCAATGCAATGTGATCTAATGCATTCTAATGAAAAGCAAACTATGAGACGAAAACTAAATGAACGCAAATGTTCTTAATGAAGGATGAATGCAAAAGAGATGTAAACAAACACTAATAATGCAATCGTTGTTTCAAACACTTTGTCACGAAATCCCTCAAAAGGCTACAAGACATATGAGGTCAAGCACAAAAAGGACTTCCAAAGCAAGAGATCAAAACAAGGCATTCATTCCCTTTTACATCAAACAATCATGGAAAGAAGACATTCCAAACAATGAGTAATGTAATCTATGCTCATACAGAGGAAAGACCGGAAGGGAAAGACACACTGGTGAAGGATTTAGGGAAAAAAAAAATCTCAATTTTCACACACCCTGAAATTGGCCTGACTTTGTCATTGACAACTAGCACCAACCGGCGCGACTTGCTCACTGATAACTAGCGCCAATGCCCAATTGGCACAGGTTGCTAACTGACAACAAGCGCCAATGCCTAAAAATGAAAAAACAAAGAATTTCTCCCAACCAAGACCAGACTCACCACTTCAAGCAGGATCTAAAACAAACCCAGAAGCAAAGTACTGACCAAAAGAAAATTCCGAACAAGGGTAAACCCTAGCACCTACAGGAGATGGCGCGACTATCTGGCTATAATCCGCGCCAGACAGGGGATGGTGCGAGTGATGAACTGGCAACCCATGCCAATTGGCATGACTGTCAGGGTGGAAACCGCGCCAATCAAGCCAACCATGAAAGGATGAAAACTCGGAAAAACAAAGGTCAGATCTGATCCTCTAGGGTTGAACCAAAAGCCAAAATCACAAAAAGAGCCAGCCAAAATAGCCGATCAAGTAAGCAGAATCAAGAAACAACCGAAAAGACAAGACAATACTCCAAGCGTTCAGTTCATAAACTAACCCGAAGATTGACTGAAGTAGCTTTGATCTACTCCGCTAATGCAGAGCAATAGAGTTTCGAAGGCTATCTAGCTAACTTCAGGTTCCGTCTGTAGCTTGCAAGGCAGAACAACAACAAGCTAGATGATCCCCAGTGGAGTTGCCAATTTGTTGTGGAGGTAAATCCCCTCTGCGAACAGAGGCGATCCCTACTAGCGATTGGTTAGGACGAAACTTCTGCCATTTATTTTTAAAAAACACTCCTTAAAATGGCTGGCGCGGGTGTGACTCTGATACAGAGCGCCAATTGGCGCGCCCTCTTTGAAGGATTTCCCCCATTGGCACGATTCATGAACTGGCTTCCCGCGCCAATGCAAAAAGGGGTGTTTTTAGGGTTTTTTACAAGGAGTTGTCTTCAGGGAAATGAAAGCTCATGTTCAAAGGAATGTCATGAAAGTGGTTTCAAGTTATGTCACTGCTCACAGGTCATAGAATGAGCCCTCCAATTGTGCGGGATGGGGAATTGCAGGGACGGTGACAAATTGTTGTGTAACAGTGGGAAAAGGAAAGAAGGCCAAGGGAAATAAATCCCAAGGCAAAGAGGGAAAGAGAGACTTGTCCAAGTTCAGATGTTTTCACTGTCACAAGCATGGGTACTATGCTTCAGATTTTCCATAGAAGAAGGCAAGAAAGAAGGACCCTGAACTTGTAGTGGATGAAGCATTGGATTCACAATTCAAGCTTGATTTTACTCTCATTGCATGCATGGACAACATTGTAATTGGATGCACGTGGTATCTAGACATCGGTGCCTCATTCTGTATGACAGGGAATATAGATCTCTTTAGTGAGTTGGAGGAGAAAGACCTCCAACAGAACATAGAGCTTGGATATGACGGGAGGTACAACGCGACTGGCATAGGTACAGTTACCTTTCATAGGGAGTTTGGCTCCCCTCTCAGACTAGTAGATGTGTTGTATGTTCCAGGCATAAGGAATAATCTTGTCTCTATAGCGTTATTAGATGACTGTGGTTATGAGGTGATGTTTAGAAAAGGAAAGGTGTTCGTTAAACACATAGCCATGGGACAAGTGAAGCAGATCGGTTCAAGAATAAAGAACTTGTATGCTCCTGAGGTCGAGGATGCATATAAATGGAAAAACCTATATGAATCAGGTGATCGAGCCTCTAACATCTCGAAAAAGCCAAAATTGAAGCCTAGAGTGACGAGATAGGAGCCAACTTTGGTGGTGTTTCCATCGAGGCTCTGTCTATTTTAATTTTATAAAAAAAAAAATAGCAAACCCAGAATTACCTTCACATAAAGGAGCCCTAGATAGTTTGAAGGCGACTGTGTAGGAGCAACTAGGAACTACTAAGGTGTTTTGATATCCAGAGAGACCGTTACACCAAATTAATCATGAATTGAAGTACCAAGCCCATAATTGCGCTATCCCAAGGATGAGAGCCTAAAACAAAAGATAGAGCTCTTCACAGATTTGCATGGAGGATGAACGCCTTAATGCCACAATGAAATTCAGATACATAGCTATTACCAGATTATTAGGCCACAAAGGTGGTGGAGAGATTCACATAACAAACTCATTTAGGAATGCGGAAAGAGCCATATTTGAGATATATTTATCTCCAATTTTCATGGCCATACATAGGATTATCATAATTTTATCATTAATTTCACCTATGTAGCTACCAAGGAAATTCATCGTGGTTTTGAGTGGAAGTTGATTCCAAGATTTTGGAAGATGAAAACCATAATGGAAATCATGTGATAGAGAGGGAAAATCATATGCACGGTGGTGGATTGCTTGTGTTTCCACATCAATAAAAATACAATTTTGATCCATTAACCGTATAACTAAGCTGTCAAAATCCTTGGTGAGGTGATATATTGCATAGCATAGGAGGGGATAGAAAGTAGTAAGGGAATAAGGATGGGAAGGGGATGAATAAGGGGAGAAATAATAAATTCAAGGAGACCTTTATTTATAGGGAGGGACCGAGGATGATTCTAAATAACAAGGGGCATATAGACTTAAGGAATTGGGCAAGAATAATTCAAGTCATTTATTTAAATCTTTACCTCTTTTAATGAGAAAGCTTTATTTTCTTGCAGATTAGCATCCATATTGTTGGTTCTGAGGACATGTGAGTTCCCTTGGAATGGAAGGACGCAACTAGACCTATGATCCTTTGAAGCACCAAGGTTGGGGAATATCCTTCAGACTACCTTCCTTAATGAGATAGTGGATTTTTAATAACAAGTCTCCAATAATAATAATTCCTTTTAAGCCTTTGTATTATGAAATTCAAAATCCTTGAAAGAGACCATACAATTCCACTTGGTTATTGGTTTTCCTTTCTAGACCCCATTATTTTTATAATTCCATTGGATTAAAAAATATCCCTCACACTTCTACCACCCCTTACACATTAAAATTTTAATACATGTCCCATTTTGGAAGTAGAAAATTTATATCCATAAAATTATCTATTAGATTATCCAAATATCATAGTTTAAAGCTAGGATAAAATATTTATTAAATTAGAATATTTAAATCAATATTGGAGACACTTAGTAATAGAATATTGTTAAAAAATATATGAATCTAGAAAATTGTCGTATCTTAGGCTCTAATATAGGAAAAAATTTAGTAGTTTTGTTAGGAGGATATTTATTGTAAATGGACACTTGTTGTTTTATAAAGTGGTCCATAACTAAAATATGTTAGGACATGTAGCTTATGAATAGGTCATTTTCCTAATTTCAAGAGGGTTGGAGTCTAGGGGTGTAAACTCTTGCAACTTTCTCATGTAATTTCTTTTCCTATTAATAAAATTATGTGTATGAGGACACTTCTGCCATTATTGTGGTATTAGATCTTTAGTAATGTAGCTGATGGGAGGAGGAGATTCCAACTCTAGAAGTTTGGAAAACTCCATTAAATTTTTCATCAATTGAATTGGTATGCAAATTTGTCAAAAAAAAAATCGGGGAAAATAAATTTAATTATAATTTGATTCTAGATTTTAAAATCTGAACATCATTTTTTTAAGAGTTATTTTTTAATTTGAAATCCTACGAGCATCCTATACTGCATCAAACATTGTATTCTCCCCTGCGTGTTCCACTATTCAACATTGATGTGTCAAAACCAAAATACTTATCAATTACTACAATATCATTGTCAATAATTTTGGGTATTCTAGCAACTGCAACTTTCAAATTGCACCTCTGGATTTCCTCATATATAATAGCTGCTCCTCTTTGGGTTCCATCCCCTCCAATTATATAAACCGAATCAATGCCACAACCTTGAATTCTATCAATGATTCATCTGTTCTTGTAGTCTTCATGTATCATTCTCGAGTTTCTATACTTAATTAAGTCAGAATTTGTCAAACACATTGTGGGTCATAGTTCAGTTATAAGTGACGGGTTACAGCAACAACTTGGCAAGTTCTCCATGACCACATCTACCCTAGGATTTTGACTATGTAAAGCTGCCCAATGTGAGTCATGGAAACAATCGTGGAAGCTCCATACACATGCTTCACAAGCTGAATATCCAGCCTAACGACACCGCCCACTTCTCCAACTATGAACATGCTCTACTCCTTCTAAAATTTTTCTATATCGAACGTTTGCTAGGTAGTCAGTACCGCAAGTGGTTGACTGGTTGCTTCCTCGAATGATAGATTAGTGGGATTAGGTGCCACCAGGTGTTCCTCCACTAGGGTGTATTGTGCCAGTGTCCCTAATTGCTTTGGCTTGCTGGCTGTGAAGTCCTGAACGTCGGTGTAGACTTCATCATCAATGCCATCCCAGCCTCATTTTTTCGTTTTGCAATATCCTAAGGGGAATCAAATCCGACACTTGCACTATCACATCATATTCCTCATCCATAGCCCTCTAAGCATTCATAAAGGTAGAGGAGGAGAGAACACAGGTCAAGAGGCAACGCTCAAAAAGTGTTACCTTTTCCTTGGAGCAACTGTACTTTTGATGTGCAAACAATGTAACCAGAAGTAAAGAGACAAGGATCATTTTGCAAATGATTGGGGCAACAACTTCGTTCATTTTTGGGAGATAAGTGTTATTTTTAAAATGTTTGTAATATAAGTGGGATAATTTTTTGAGGTGATTATTTTATAAAAATTTTAAATTTGTGGAGAAATAAGGAGATTTCATTTGTAATTTTATTTGGAGAGATAAGGAATTTATTATTATTTGTAATATTTTTGGAGACATAAGGTGTGAGGGGTTATTTGTAAATGTTTGGAGCAGTAAACTTTGTAATTTTTGGAGTAATAAGTAGATGTTATTTATAATTTTTATTTTGGAGAAATAAGGGTCATTCTTTGTAACTCAAAGTGTTTTTTTACTTTGCGGGGGGGGGGGGGGGTGTGGGGGGGTTAGATTTTTTTGAAAGGAAATTTGGAAGTGCATTGTCAAGTAGTCAAATTTTGAGAATATTTCATTGTAAACACTCAAAGAGAAATTGACTAGAGCCAAGTGCAAAGCTCAATCATTTTTCTCCTTTTTCAATGACTATAGAGGGTCAAGGGCAAGCCCCGGTAGTTTTTTTTTGCATGGCGTGTGACGAGTTGCTCATTTTTTTCCTGTGCTTGATTCTTTTGGTGCACTTCTTAAACACTACAATGTTGAAGTTAATTAATCTGTTCTCTGATTATGATAAGCTAGAAGGGGTCAAATCTGATAAGACATGGAAACGTCTAATTTAAAACACTCTAATATATAATGAAATTTGGCATGACATCTATGATGGCGACATTAAGCCTAATAAACCAACAAATGCTACCTTACTTGCAAAATGGGAAGTAAAAAATGGCAAGGCACTGGCTCTTATAAAATATGTAGTTAACAATGAGATGTATATTCATATTGAAATCAATTTAGATGCATGGAATGCTTTGCGTACATTCAAAACTCTCTTTGATACACAACTTGAATAAAAAAGGGTTGATCTTCAATTAAAATTTCTCCAACAAAAATTAACTGAAGGTGGTGATGTTCTTGAATACATTTCACGACTTAAAAACATCAAGTAGGAAGTAATAAATGCAAGTTTTTAGGGTGTTGATGAAAGTTTCCTGACTACAATTTTAGTTGTTGGATCACAATCTTCTTATACAAATTTTCTAGAAACTCTACATTAACTGGAAAATTAGAGAAGATAAAGTTTGATGGGTTAAGTGATATGTTAGTCCAAAATGACAAAAACTTTAGGAAGAAGAAACAGATTGGGGAATATATCTTCTTCACAGAGGCTAGAAAATGTAAATCCTCAATTTAAAGTTTGAGAAGCAGAGGATCGAGATATTTTAATCAAATTCAAACAGCATAGAGTGTACAAGGTCATGGTCATAGTCAAAGCAGAGGAAACAATTTCAACAAAAGCTACAGTTCAGGCAGGAGCAATTTTCAAGGTAGAGGAAAAAATCAAGGAAAAGGTTATAATCAAGGAAGAGGACACAGTCCAGGTAGAGAAAAAAATCTGAACAGAGGAAAAAGAAAAGGCAAAGAACAGTATCAAGGCAGAGGAAAATATTTCAGTCAAATTGTTTGCAAAAGATGTAACAAAGTTGGACATTATGCTAAGGATTGTAGAACTTCCATTGATAAGATTCTTAAGTTTCTTAAAAACACCACACAGTTTGCAAATGATCAAGATGATCATGATGGTTCAGAATATGTCTTCACAAACACAGAATCAACAGCTTTACAGGTTTCAAAATTTCTTAGAAGTGACTCTGAAGATGCATGGATTTTGCATATAAGAGCAACTCAACACATGAATTTTTGACGAGACTTCTTTTGGAACTTCCAAAACTTCCATCTCATTTCGATATATCTTGCTGATAAAACAAAACATAATCCTTATGGAAAAGGTGTATTTAATGTTTTTTTACTTGGCATTGGAGAAAGAATGATTTCAAATGTATGGTATGTACCAACATTTAAGCAAAGTTTTCTATCTTTAGTTACGATTCGAAAAGCAGGACATCTTGTGATTATGGAGGATGTCTTAATTAAAATAACTCATTCCAATAGAACATGAAAATAGTGATGAAAGGTTATGCAGATGGAAAACTATTAAGGATGAAATGGAACGTTATTCCAAGAAATTATGACCTTGCAGGAGAAACAAGTATAGACAGTTCACCGATCATATTGTGGCATGTAAGATATGTCCATTTCAACTTTGAATGTCTCTCTCAGTTACAAAAACAGGGAATGGTTAAGGGACTTCCAACCTTTAAAAGGGAAAATGCAAAATGTGAAGCTTGCATTTATGGAAAACAACATCGAGAGTCTTTTCCCACAAGTTCACGACGAGAAAACAGGAGTTTGTAATTGGTTCACAATGGTATTTGTGGACCCTTACAAACATCGCTAGGAGGATGCAAATATTTCTTACTCTTTGTTGATGATTTCAATAGGATCGGTTGGGTATATTTTTTGAAGAAAAATTCGGAAGCATTTGAAAAGTTTAAAACTTTTCGCCAACTTATTGAAAATGAAGTTAAGGAGAAGATTGGAACTCTTAGAACAGACAATGGAGGAGAATTCACTTCTAATGAATTTAAAATGTATTACATGAATAAAGGCATAAAACAACATCTTACCAGTGTATACACTCCACATAAAAATGGAGTAGTAGAAACAATGAATCAGACCTTGTTAGTAATGGCGAGATCTATGTTAACTTTCAAAAAGTTAAGTCCTATATATTGGGCCGAGGCAACTCATACAATTGTCTACTTAAGTAATAGATCTCCAACTGCTTCTTTAGACGAAATCACACTTTATGAAGCATGGTTTGGTTTCAAACCTTGAGTTAAACACCTCAGAGTTTTAGGATCAATATGTTATGCCTTAGTTTCGAAAGAAAAATGAACTAATATTGACTCACGAAGCTTGAAGTGCACAATGATTGGGTATTCTGATGAGAAGAAAGGGTACCGAATTATGTCCAATGGGAAATTTATTGTGAGCATGGATGTGATTTTTGATCAAAATGGGAGTAAGAGTGCTGAAGAAATTGAAAGTCTTCTTCAAAAGTTAGAAATAAGAGGTGATAAAAGAAAATGAAATATACAAAGTCAACCAAATTCACAAAATTGGTATGAACTTGAGTTTCCTTCATCTGAAAATGCTTCATCCAATCCATCTTCTTCCCCAGCAACATCTGGGTCTTCTAGAAATTCATCCAAATCTCCTAGCAGCAGTAGTTCTTCTAACAGTGACTCTCTGCCCCTAGAATCTGCAGTCGATCAACGAACATCTTTTTACATCAACCCTCTTTACAATGATGGTGATTTTTCACAATCTCAAACTAGTGAACATCAATTGCCAAAATGGGCAGTTCAACTTTTGAAATATGTAAGGCCTAATGAGTAGAATAAAATAGGAACAAGGGGATCACATATAAGTGAAGGAAATTTTTCCTTGATAACAAATGATTTTACTGAACCCTCTACCTATAGAGAGGTAGTAAAACATAAATAATGGCAACAGGATACGATTGATGAATATCAGGAAGTTCTTGAAAAAAACACTTGGAAATTTGTTAATTGTCCTCAAAATGTTAAACCCATCAGATGCAAATGGGTTTACCGAATTAAGTAAAAGGAAAATGGAAATATCGACAAGTACAAATAAATACTTATTGCTAAGGGTTTTGCGCAGTAGGAAGGGATTGATTATGAGGAAAATTTTTCTCCTATGGCTAAATGGAACACCATCCGATTAACACTTGCATTGGCAGCCAAGAAAGGATGGAAATTTCATCAGATGGATGTAAAAAATGATTTCCTCAATGGAGATTTACAAGAAGAAGTGTATATGACACAACCACCAGGTTTTGAAATTGAAGGATAGGAACATAAAGTCTGCAAACTGATAAAGGCTTTATATGGATTAAAACAAGCTCCCTGAGCTTGGTATGCCAAAATGGATGAATACCTTCAAAAATTTGGCTTTCAACGAAGAGAATCTGATGATACCTTGTATGTACGCCAACAAGGTAAAAATATGGTGATTATGGTTATGTATGTATATGATTTGATTATCAGTGGAAACAATGATGATCACATTTCACAGGTGAAAAAGGAGTTACATGCAGGTTTTAAGATAACAGATTTGGGACTACTTCACTACTATCTTGGAGTTGAAGTATTCCAACGTCCACATCACATCTTCATTTCTCAGAGTAAGTATGCAGCAAAAGTTCTTTAGTGAATTAGAATGCAGGATTTCAAGCTTTTTCTTACCCCCATGGAACAAAAGTTGAAACTTTCAAAATTTGAAGGGGGGAAATGGTGGATAGCACTACTTATTTATAGTTGATTGGAAACCTGATTTATCTGACAACTACTCGACCAAATATTTCGTATGCCATCAGTATTCTTTCCCGCTTTGTGCAGGAACCATGAGACAGCCACTGGAATGAAGCCAAAAGAGTTCTTCGTTATATCCAAGGAACAAAATATTTTGGTCTTCTTTACAAAAATACTAACAACTTTGTACTTGGTGGATTTTCATATTCTGACTTTTTTGGCAGTATTAATGATAGGGAATCAACCTTAGGTTATTTAATGAACATGGGGTCAACAGTAGTGTCTTGGAGTTGCAAGAAGCAAGCTATAATGGCCACTTCTTTAGTAGAATAAAAGTACATATCAACATGGGAAGCAATATGTGATATTGTTTGGTTGCGTAGAGTTTTATAGGACTTGGGAATTCCTCTAGCAGAACCTACATCGTTATTCATCGACAACCACTCAATAATAAAGCTTTCCAAGAAACCAGTTTTTCATTAAAAGACAAAGCATGTGGACACCAAGTATCATCATATCATATCACTCATTGAAAAGGATGTCATCAAGCCAATTTATTGTCCTTGAGAAGATCAGATCTCTGATATCTTCACCAAACCTCTTGGCAGGATAAAATTTACTAAGTTCAAGGATGAACTTGTTATAGGTTGTAACATATCTTTGGATCATAGGGGGACTTCACTCAATGAACCTCTAACCTATTGCGTGCGTTCATGGCATATTAAGCAATACCCTTAATTTGACTACATATTGGCAGATACCCTTACACATTATTTAACCCCCTACCAATACGAACCCAATACACCTTCCTAATTCAAAAAACCCCTACTTCCACTAAATATTGTAGGTATCAATTTATTCCTTAACATTTTTTATACCCCTTTATACTTTTTCATTAACTTTGAGATCCAATTTTGATACCCGCCAATATAAAAACCCTTTACCCCCTATATATCCCTCAATATATTATTTCATTTTTTCCTCAATATATATCCCCTAATGTGAATCTAGGTGTTATGGTATTTCTCCCCCTGTGAAGCCCCTATAGGGGAATGTTAGATGATCCAAATATCATAGTTTAAAGCTAGGATAAAATATTTATTAAATTAGAATATTTAAATTAATATTGGAGACACTTAGAAATAGAATATTGTTAAAAAAGATACAAATCTAGAAAAGTGACGTATCTTAGGCTCTAATATAAGAAAAAAGTTAGTATTTTTGTTAGGAGGATATTTATTGTAAATAGAAACTTGTTGTTTTATCAATTGGTCCATAACTAAAATAAGTTAGGACATGTAGCTTATAAATATGTCATTTTCCTAATTGCAAGAGGGTTGGAGTCTATGGGTGTAAACTCTAGAAAATTTCTCATGTAATTTCTTTTCCTATTAATAAACTTACGTGTCTGAGGACACTTCTGCCATTATTATCTATATAGAAAATTTTATTTTTATTCTTAATATTTAAAATATTATATGCCAAATCCATATTCAAAAATGAATGAATTACAAATCTCCATAAAGAACATATTAATGAAATAAGAATTATCTCTCCCTATATTCCATATTAAACTTATATATATATATATATATATATATATATATATATATATATATATATATATATATATATATATATATATATTGCATGCTTATATATGTAATTAAAATTTTTGTTATTAATATTTAAAATATGACATGTCAACTCCATAATAAAAAAATGAATGAATTATAAATCTCTCTAAAAAAAACTTATTTATGGAATAATAATTCTTTCTCTCTTTTTATATATATATATATATATATATATATATATATATATATATATATATATATATATATATATTACAAATTCAATAAATTACACACATCCTTTACAATGAAAAGTAAAAACATAACAATTTTTTTTTATTTAATTTTTTTTTTTTTTTAAGAAAAACTTGATAATAAACTATGTTATTTAATATGGACCTTGAAATCTTTGATTTGTGACTAATAATAAATTTTTTTGGTTATTAGTATATTTTTATTTTTGGCAACATCTTCTCATAATAGAGCGCTCCTTAATGCAATAATTATAATTTTTTATAATTATAAATATAATTCTTTATTTTTTATTTTTATTTTAGTTTTATGTAATTTGACCAAGTTAAAATGTTTTAGTAATACTTATCATTATTATTATTATTATTTTTTTGACAGAGCCAAAATAATTACAAGGTATTACAACATCTATATCATGGTAAGTTGGAGGCCTCTTCACGCAATTACTTTTAACCTATTATTGTTTTCTAGTTGAGGCCACATGTAACTATTTAGAAATTTTTACATAAAATACCTCCATAATACCTTTTTTCTTTCTTGTTTAATTTAAAAAATATAATAAAATAAAATATTTATCAAATATTTTTATTTTGAAATGAGTTATGGTTTTGGCATGTGGTATTGATAAACCACGGTATTGGAACAAAGCTTATTTACAAGTTAGTAATTCCCATGGTAAAAAGTGAGTACATATCCATGGTTAAGAATCTTGTTATCTAGTAGATATTCACTTTTAATATTCTTATTAATTAAATTTAAATATGGTTATCATATTATTATTTTAATTTATATGGTAAAATCGATCTTAATTTATAACAATTATTTATATATATAGACTCTCTTTCGGATAAATCAAATAGAAGATTTAATCCAAGGAACAAATAAATACATTAAATATGCCATGATTAAATCAAAACCAATAGAAAAAAAGAAAAATAAATAAATATTATATTAAAAAAACATTAGCAAATAAATAAAATATTGTTAAATTAAAATTAAAAAATAAATAAAAATGAAAATCAATAAAACTAGGAATGGACAATAAAATAACAAGGAATTAAAAAGACCAAAATTAATGACTTTAAAAACACAAATTTATAAATAAATAATAATATAATTATTTTTATTTTAATATAACCCTAAATAAATATATAAAAAGGATTAAAAGAAACCAAAAGAAAAAGATGAATATTTATAAAGATTGTATTTTTAAATAAATATATAAATATTTTTAAAATATAAACCATAAATTTATAAAATAAAATTAAAAATTATTTCACTAAACATATAAAATAATTCAACGACAATAAGAGAATCAAAATAAATATATATCAGTCATGTATTACTAGTACAATGAGTTGATGATGGGTCTACAAAGGCATACATACTTCTACCCACACATACTTCTACCCACTCTAGTTTTGAACATGTGACCTCTTATGGAGAAACACATGCTCTTAACAACTAGGCCCACTTAAGCTCTCTCTCTCTCTCTCTCTCTCTCTCTCTCTCTCTCTCTATATATATATATATATATATATATATATATATATATGCTGTATATATATATATATATATATATAATTAATTTGGAATTTCTGTAACAGCTAGCTTATTGCTAACTGATGATTATGATATGTTGTTAAGACATTAAAACATTTATTGTTGATTTATTTTTTATTTTTATTTTTATAATATATTATGAGCAGAAAATTAATCTAGATGAAATTAATTATGGAAGTGACTTCCATAAAAGAATAAAAAGACTGATGGTAAAAAGTAATTCAAGAAATGAGAGTTAGTTGAACAAAATCAGTTCAAACAGTTACCCACCTCTAAGGATAAAGGCATAATCCTAGTGAGGTTTGAGGGTTCTGTTCGGTAACTGAGAAAGGAGAATCTACAGAGAATAATTCCCGAACTAGTGCTAACCAGTGGAATAATCTGATTTTCTAAATAATTGTCTAGATTGGAAGACTAGACCGGATTGTCCCGAGGTCTCTCCAAAAATTTCTTTCAACTCACAAAGCACAGACTTAGAGCATAGGGGAGAGAAGAGGATGTGATTTTCTCTTTAGAGATAGGGAGGAACTACATCAGTCAGGAAAAATTCACAGAACAGATAAGTTACTGCAATAGTGTGTGATTATTTTTTTATGAATGGAAAAATTATGCCAGTTTAAGTGTCTTATATGAAAAGTTACAGTACTTAAATATGTTACGTGTCAGGTTGTAAAATGTTATTCAGTCAGATTGATAATGCAGATAAATGAAAACTAGAATTTATTCCAAGTCAATAAATGAGACAGCGAACCGTTAACTCAGAAATCTCAGGAAGAGGGCTTCGAGTTGGTCATTCCCTGCGCTTGGGGTAAACACGAACATAATGGTTTGGCCATTTCACAACTAGTTTAAAAAGAAAAGGAAAATTAATCTATAGATGATTGTTGAGTATAATAGCAGACAGAGAAAGAATTTTGATAATGTTCATTTAGAAAAAAAATACAGATTCAAACCCTTATGCGGGAATTATAAATTCATACTGTAATTCCAAACTCTGTAATTTAGGAAACAATTAAAGAAGAGGATTCTTCTTTGAAATGTGTCTGAATAGAAGGTTACTGTTAAACTGATATATTTTACCAGACAAATAAAAGATATAGAATTACAGTCTATAGAAGGAAAAGAATAATAACTACAAAAATTCATGGCAGACTCTTTGTACTATAGATATTAAAATGCTAAATTAAATCTTGAGATCAGTACAGGCAGATACAAAACATGGAAACCCCAGTAAAATAATATGGTAATAAATAAATTTAATTCTTCAAAGGACAGACCAACTTCCAGATGAAGTGGAGGAATTTTGAAAGCCAAGCTATACCATCAAGATGACCTTAATATGAAAAAAGAGGAAAACCTGCAAATATAAAATATATACATGTTTTAATAAGAAGAATGAAATAGTTAAAACAATAACTGTCCATATATCTTTCACAGGAAATGAAATATTCCGATAAGAGAACTTGAACAATAATGTAACGGAGGAAAAACATTAACAAGGGTCGAAAAACTTAGTTCAACATGTCTCAAACTGTATCATTGCTTACGGACCAAGAAATTAAATATCATTACAACTAATTACATGAAAAATAGCCCTGGAATGCCCATATAGGGTATTGGCCATGGGGAGATAGTTTAGAACAGAAACTTCAGAACCAGAGTTGAAGACCCTATAGAAATATTGTAAAAACCCCTTTTTTGATTCCGAAATTTTTGTGATTCAAGAATATTCATGACAAGGAGTACTTGGAAAAGCCGGTATAGGTTAGAGGAGTTTTAAGCCAAACTATGTAGTGAAAATGTTTTTACAATACCATTAGCAAGTATACCTGCAAAAGAAGAAAATGAAAAGAGATTAGCAAACACCCAAATCTCAATGAGGAGATTAATAAAAAGAAATGATAATGATAATTTTGCAGTAATATTACCTTAATATTATTGGCGTAGAATAATAGGCAGAGTTGCCTGCAATGGTTAACATGGAACTCTAGATTAGGAACCCTGAGGAGAATCTAGAACAAACTATAGGAAAAATGCGAAACGAATCAAGGAGGTAGTCACAGTTTCTACCTTGGAATTTGTTGGAATTTCCGCACAGTGCTAGCGTGGAGTTCCATATTCCGAATTCCCGTAGCATTATGGCACCCTGCATGGTGAACAAACGAATATATTATGCAACAAGATTGGAAATCACTAAACCTTAAAAAAACTACAGTACAATTTGGAAAAATTAAAATTGTTAAGTTATTGGTGAAATTAGAAAACAAACCGCAGTGAAAATACTTGTGCAAGAGAACAGTAAAATGCTTAAGCAAGGAGGTAAGAAAATCCCAACAAATCACCTGGTAACTGACGAATGATACATAAACCTCCATCGCCAGAATCCTGAAGGCTTGTTGCAGAGGCGGAGAGCACCAATAGAGGAGCGACAGACGAAATGAGCGGAAAACTCAATGAGAGCGATTATGAGTGGGAAGGTCTTTCCGTAACCCTAAAACTATACTACTATTGGATCTCGAGAGGACAGATCAAGGGTGGAGGTAACACCACCTGTCCACAGTCGAGAGCTTGACAGCATGGAGATAATGATAAACCTAACAATCGAAAATTTAATAGCCATTATCTCTTCCAGATTTTACCGTGTGGAAGTTATGAAACCAATACTTGATGATTTGTGTTAAGTACATATATAGTAGGTTGATTGAAGGTTGGCTTTAAATTCTGACAAGTTATTTCTCCAAAAACACGAAACTTAAAATATAAACCATGGAAATATTTATTGATAGATTTCATAAATTATATTGAAGTCGATTGTTCTACAGGTGTAATCCATAGGTTTAATATGTCAATTTATTATTGTACAGTTGGAAGTTGTGCACATGGTAAATAGTATTATGATAATTTATCTATGAAATAAATAGTAAAGTGTATTTATAGTTGGTAGATGTTCAATGTTATTTTTTTTATGGCTAAGTATTGATGTATGTTACAAGTGGTATCATAGCAGCGATATCACGTTGGGACCCTATGGGTCAACTAACGTTTTAAAGTTGTGTACTGATGCACAGAGATAGAAAATAAGTATAATAGGAGACAATATGAGGAGCGGGAAAATGAAAAAGCCACCCCAGAATATCGGGGAATCACAACCCTGTCTAGAGGTGAATCCAGAGATGTGGGTGCAACTGAGTGTGGATCAGCACCAGCAAAAAAGTAGACTGTTAGAGGAGCAGCAACACAAAATCATCATTCTGCTAACTACATTACATAAGTTACAAGAGGAAATGGAGAGGGTGAAAAATGATAATGTGTGTTTGATGCAAGAACATGAGAGGATATTAAAAAGCCTCTCAGACAAACAAAATCAAGGGATTGAACAACCCAACACTAATAGGGAATTTCAAGAAGGAAATGAGCAACAAGCAAGAGACCATGCCACTGAAAGAATGGAAAGAAGTCATTCTCAGAGGAGTAATAGAAATAAAAACTACAATGAGGTTGAGTCAGATAATGTGTAAGAACAAAATGAAGTTATAAGACAGAAAATGCAACTGCAAGGTGAATTTCAAAAAATAAAACCAACAATGTTTGATGGAGTAGAGAAAGAGGTGGTTGAGGCATGGCTTATAAACATGAACAAGTATGTCCAAGTTTACGAATACAACAGTAATCTTAAATCCAGATTGGCCATTTATCAGTTGAGGGAGAAGGCCACAATATGGTGGGAGGAAGTGAAAAAATGTCTGCAATATTGATGATCAGGATGTTACTTGGGATTCATTCTAGCAGTATTTTAAAGATATATACTTAATTGAACGCTTCTATGATGAAAAGTCTAGAGATTTCCATGACTTAAAGCTAGGATAAATGAAAATGGATGAGTACATCACTAAGTTCACTTCCTTACTTCATTACGTTCCTTATTTAAAAGATAAGAAGGAAAAAGTACAACGGTTCCTGAATAGTTTGCCGACTTATATGAAGGAAAAAATTGAATTTTTGAATTCCAAAACTATGGATAACGCCATCCATGAGGAAATAATGTGTTATCAACAAGCTAAAGAAAAAGGAGAACAAGGTAAAAGCTAGCAGACAAAGAAGGAACATAAGGGCAGTTCTAGTTTCAAGAAAAACAGAACTAGTAATTTGAAGAGTGTTGCCAAAAGTTTAGTTAGCAAATAATTTGGAAGGAATCATCAAAGAATAAGGTGGCCTACAGAAGACAAACCCACGAAAGCTTCCAGCAAACTAGAACAAGCACAAAATCAGAAGCCACCCTTACAGTGCCAGGGGTGTGGTGAGGCACACTACTACATAAATTGTCCACAACAAGGAAGAAGTGAGGTAGTTTCTAACTTACAAGAAGCCTCAACAGTGGGGGACATAGCCATAAATATGCCTAGAATTAATGCAGCCTTGGAAGATTGACATGCAGACTACCAACCGACAATGATAGAATTGGAAGGTAAATTACTCTCTCAACCTGTTTCTATTTTGGTAAACCCAGGTGCAAGCTTAAGCTACGTAAGTCCCAAAATAGTAGATATTTTTAAATTTCAGAGTCAGAAATTTAGAATTCCATGGCTGGTACAGTTAGCCATGGGAGAAAAGAGGAAAGTGTGTGCTAAAATTCTGAACTGTGCACTAGAAATTAGTGAACATCAATTAACTGTAGATCTAAATATATTACCTCTAGGATCTTATGATGTACTACTTGGTATGGACTAGTTGGAGAAGCACTGGACATTAGTATACTTTAAGGAAAATATCATCTACTACAGAATGCAAGATGGAAATCGTAAGAAAATTCAAGGTATAAAGAAACCTCTACAGTTGCGTCCAATTACAACATCTCAAATGGGTAAGTGTATGAGGAAAGGATGCCAGTTATATGCCATCCAAGTGGGCTTCACTAATTCCAAAGAGAAGGCTCCAATGATGGAAAATATTTCGATCATACAAGATTTTATGGATGTATCTCCAGAGTAAATACTAGGCTTCCCACCTAGAAGGGACATTGGTTTTACCATAGAGTTGATACTTGGAGCATCACCATTTCGAGGACACCATACCGAATGAGTGTACCAGGATTAACTGAACTGAAGATGCAGTTACAATAACTATTGGATAAAGGATACATCCTACCAAGTGTGTCTCCTTGGGGAGCACCAGTGCTATTTGTGAAGAAGGAAGATGAAACCATGGGAATGTGCATGGATTACCGCCAACTGAACAAATTAACTGTCAAAAATAGATACCCTTTACCACGAATTGATGATTTGTTTGATCAAGTGAAGGGAGCAACAATATTTTCAAAGATAGATCTAAGGTCGGGATACCATCAGATCCAGATAAAGGACAAAGACATACATAAAACTGCTTTTTGAACCAGGTATGGACACTACGAGTTTGTGGTGCTGCCTTTTGGGTTGACTAATGCACCATCAACCTTTATGAGGCTAATGCATGGTGTATTTCACCCCTATCTGGATAATTTTTTGTTAATATTTATTGATGAAATTTTATTTTATTCTAAGAATGTAGAGGAGCATACCTGCGGATAGTGCTGGAAATGTTACAGAAGCATCAGCTATATGCTAAGTTCAGCAAGTGTGATTTCTTCAAGGAAGAAATATAGTACTTGGGTCACGTTATTTCTGCTGAAGGTATTGAAGTTGACCTGAAGAAAATTAGAACAATTATGGAATGGAAAGTACCTCAAAACGTGGCAAACATCCGATCCTTTATTGGTTTGGCTAGTTATTATCGGCGATTTTTTGAAGGTTTTTCAAAAATTTCTTTTCCAATTACTTCTTTACAAAGAAAAGGAAAAATATTTAAATGGACAAAGGAATGTCAGGATAGTTTTGAAATGCTGAACTTGTTGTTGACTACAGGTCCAGTATTAAGGGTAGCTGATCTTAATAAAGAGTTTGAAGTCTACACATATGCGTGTAAAGAAGGAGTTGGGATGATTATGTCATAAGAGGGTAAGGTGGTTGCATATGAATCATGAAAATTAAAGGAGCATAAGTAGCAATCCTCAGCATATGATTTGGAGCTCACAGCAATAGTGCATGCACTCCAGGTATGGAGACACTACTTGCTTGGAAAAAGATTTATACTCAAAACTGATCATAGTAGCTTAAATAGTTATTTTAAGCAAGTTGATGTCAATGCTGGTTGGGCAAGGTGGAATGCCTTCATGAGCGAGTTTGACATAGATATGTAGCATGTGAAGGGTAAGGAGAATAGAGTAGCTGATATGTTAAGTAGAAAATTGCATGGCATTTATGAGCTATACTATAATCAGGTTGAGTACAGATTTTTGGAGAAAATGAAAACAGAAGTTGAGAAAGATCCTAAATACCAGTTCATGTGGCAGCAAGTAGAGAAGTTCAAAAAACAAGGAAAATGTGTTGATTACGAAATTAATATGGATGGGTTGCTAACTTTCAAGAAGAGGATTATTATTCCAAACAGATTGGAGCTGAAGGAACTAATCCTAAATCAGCATCATCGAAGTAACTATTCCGGACATCCTCGGTATCAGAAGATGCTAACATCAATTAGGAAGAACTACTTCTAGCCAGGTATGAGAAGAGATATTGTAGAATATCTGAACAAGTGTTTAGAATGCTAGCAAGTGAAAGTGGAACACCGACACCCAGCTAGATTGATGCAACCTATACCCGTACTTGAGAGGAAGTGGGAGGTGATATATTTAGACTTCATCATTGTTCTTCCAAGGTCAAAGAAGCATAATGATTCTATTATGGTAGTAGTGGATCCATTAAGTAAAGCAGCACACTTTATACTAGTGCAGTCCACTTATAAGACGATGCAAATAGCAGATATATTTATGCACGAGATATTTAGACTGCATGGTATCCAAAAGACTGTTATATCTGACAGGGATGTGAAGTTTAATCCAGGATTCTGGAAAATGTTGTTTACAGGATTGGGAACTCAAATTAATTTTATCACTTTCTACCATCTGCAGACATACGGACAAACGGAGCGAGTAAATAAAATTTTGGAGGATATGTGACGTATGTGTGTAATGCAACAACCAACTAGATGGGAGGAATATTTGCACCCAATGGAGTTTGAATACAATAATGGATATCAGTAATCCCTTAAGATGAGCCCATTCGAAGCCTTGTACGGACGACAATGCAGAAGTCCTATTAATTGGAGTAGCCCAGAAACCAAGTTGATGCTTGGGCTAGAAATGTTAGTTGAAATGAAGACAGAGGTAAAGAAGATCGGACAGAATTTGAAGGCAGCTTAGGATAGAAAAAAAGTGTATGCAGATAAAAAATGGACTTATCGTGAATTTGAGGTGGCAATCCATGTGTACGTAAGGATCAAACCAAAGAAAAGCACTTTAAGGTGGGCTTCTTGTGCCAAGTTGGCACCCAGGTTCTATGGCCCTTTTCAAATATTGGAAAGGATAAGACCCATGGCTTATTGATTGGAACTTCCCAGTCATATCCATGTACACAACGTCTTTCATTTATCATTATTGAAGCGATACATTCACAATCCAAAACATATAATTCACTGGCAGAGTATTAATGTAGGATATGAATACCAGACTTGACAAAAATGCTAAAATTTAAGCGGAAAAAAAAATATTTCAAGTTTGTTGATTGCAGGTTGAACTAGACGACGAGTTCCTAGTTGAGCCTTAATGCATAATCGATCGGAGATAAATCATGCTTCAGAAATGAGAAATCACCCAGGTTAAAGTGCAGTGGAAACACTTTGGCCTAGATGAAGCTACTTGGGAGGATGAAGGCTTTGTTCGGGAAGCATATCCTAAATTTTTCACTGGAGAAGAATGAGAAAACCAAGGACAGTGTTCACTTCCAGAGGGGGAAGTTGTAACAATTGGCTTACTTCTAACTGATGATTATGATATGTTGTTAAGAAATTAAGACATTTATTGTTACTTTATTTTTTATTTTTATTTTTACAATATATTATGAGCAAAAAATTAATTTAGATGAAATTAATTATGGAAGTCACTTCCATAAAAGAATAACAAGACTGATGGTAAAAATTAGTTCAATAACTGAGAGTTAGTTGAACAAAATTAGTTCAAACATTTACCCACCTCTGAGGATAAAGGAATAATCCTAGTGAGGTTTGAGGGTTCTGTTCGGTAACTGAGAAAGGAGAATCTGCAGAGAATAATTCCTGAACTGGTGCTAACCAGTGGAATACTCTAATTTTATGAATAATTGTTTGGATTGGAAGACTGGATCGGATTGTCTTGAGGTCTCTCCAGAAATTTTTTTCAACTCACAAAGCTCAGACTTGGAGCACGGGGGAGAGAAGAGGACGTGGTTGCCTCCCTCGAGGTAGGGAGGAACTACATCAGTCAGGAAAAATTCGCAGAATTGATAAGTTACTGCAATAGTGTGTGATTATTTGTTTATGAATGGAAAAAATCTGCAAGTTTAAGTGTCTTATCTAAAAAAGTTATAGTACTTAAATCTGTTATGTGTCAGGTTGTAAAATGTTATTCTCTTAGATTGATAAGGCAAATAAATAAAAACTAGAATTTATTCCCAGTCAATAAATGAGACAACGAACCTTTAACTCAGAACCTCAGGAAGAGGGCTTCGAGTTGGTCGTTCCCTATGCTTGGGGTAAACACAGACAAAATGGTTCGACCATTTCATAACTAGTTTAAAAAAAAAAGGAAAAATAACTTGTATATGATTGCTGAGTATAATAGCAGCCAGATAAAGAATTCAGATAATGTTCATTTAGAAAAAAATACAAATTCAAACCCTTATGCGTGAATTATAAATTCATACTGTAATTCCTAACTCTGGAATTTAGGAAACAATGAAAGAAGAGGATTCTTCTTTGAAATGTGCCTAAATAGAAGGTTACTGTTAAACTAATATATTTTACTAGACAAATAAAAAATATAGAGTTACATTCTATAGACAAAAAATAATACTAACTACAAAAATTCATAGCAGTCTCTCTATACAATAGATATTAAAACGTTAAATGAAATCTTGAGATCAGTATAGGCAGATACAAAACATGGAAACCTTGATAAAAGAATATGGTAATACATAAATTTAATTATTCAAAGAACAAACCAACTTCCAGATGAAATAGAAGAATTTTGAAAACCAAGCTATACCATCAAGATGACCTTAATATGCAAAAAGAGGAAAACCTACGAATACAAAATATATACATGTTTTAATAAGAAGAATGAAATAGTTAAAACAAGAACTATCCATATATCTTTCGTAGAAAAATAAATATTCCGATAAGAGAAATTGAACAATAATATAACGGAGGAAAAAGATTAACAAGGGTCTAAAAACTTAGTTCAACAGGTCTCAAAATGTATCATTGCTTACGAACCAAGAAATTAAATATCATTACAACTAATCACATGAAAAATAGCCCCAACATGCCCATATAGGGTATTGGCCGTGGGGAGCTAGTTATAATAGAAACTTCAAAACCAAAGTTGAGGACCCTATAGAAATACTATAAAAATCCCTTTTTTGGTTCTGACATTTCTGTGATCCAAGAATATTCACGACAAGGAGTACCTAGCAAAGCTGGTATAGGTTAGAGGAGCTGTAAGCCGAGCTACGTAGTGAAAATTTTGTTACAATACCATTAGCAAGTATACCTGCAAAAGAAGGAAATGAAAAGAGATTAGAAAACACCCAAATCTCAACTGGGAGATTAAGAAAAAGAAATGATAATGATAATTTTGCGGTAATATTAGCTTAACATTATTGGCGCAGAAGAATAGGCAAAGCTACCTACAATGGTTAACATGAAACTCTAGATTAGGAACTCTGAGGAGGATCTGGAACAAACTATAGGAAAAATGTGAAAGGAATCAAGGAGGTAACCAAGGTTTCTACCTTGGAATTTGTTGGAATTGTCGCACAATGGTAGCATGGAGTTCCATATTCTGAAGTCCAGTAGCATTATGGTGGTATGCATGGTGAACAATCGATTATACTATGCAACAATATCGAAAATGCCCTAAACCTTAAAAAAACTACAGTACAATCTGGAAAACTTAAAATTGTTAAGTTATTGGTGAAATTAGAAAACAAACCACAGTGAAAATACTTGTGCAAGAGAACAGTAAAATACTTAAGAAATGAGGTAAGAAAATCCTAGTAGATCACCTGGTAACTGACGAATGTACGTAAACCTCCATCGCCAAAATATTGAAGGCTTGTTGTAGAGGCAGAGAGCATCAGTAGAGGAGTGATGAACGAAATGAGCAGAAAACTCAATGAGATCGGTTATGAGTGGGAAGGTCTTTCCATAACCCTAAACCTCTACTGCCATTGGATCTCGAGAGGACAAATCAAGGGTGGAGGTAACACCACCTATCCACAGTTAAGAGCCTGACAGCACGGAGATAATAATAAACCCAACAACCGGAAATTTAATAGCCATTATCTCTACCAGATTTTACCGTGCAGAAGTTATGAATCCAGTACTTGCTTAATTGTGTTCTGTACATCTACAGTAGGTTGATTGAAGATCGGCTGTAAATTCTAACAAGTTATTTCTCCAAAAAGACAAAAATTAAAATATAAACCATGGAAATATGTATTGATAGATTGCATAAATTATATCGAAGTCGGTTGTTGTACAGGTGTAATATGTAGGTATAATATGTCAATTTATTATTGTGAAGTTGGAAACCGTACACATGGTAAATAGCATTATCATAACTTAACTATGAAATAAATTGTAAAGTGTATTTAGATTTGATAGATGTTCAATGTAATTTTTTTTTATAGCTAAGTATTGATGTATGTTATAATTTCATAATTTTTGGAACTAATACTTATATGTATACATTATTTTCATTAATTTATTTTGAATTTATCATTAGTTAGTTTTTATTTATTGGATTCCATAATTTTTTATTTATTTTAAAATAAATAATCTTTTTATTTATTAGCTTTGATTTTTTTTTTGTTTTTTTTTTTTTTTTAATGGTTTTATTTATTTAATATTATAAATAAATTATTTTTTTATATACATTTATTTTGATTCTTTTATTCTTGTCGAATTATTTTATTTATTTGGGAAAATTATTTTTAATTTTCTTTTATAAATTTATTCTTTAAATTTCAAATATATATATATATATATATATATATATATTCTTTATATTTTAATTCTTTTTATATATTTATTTAGTCATATATTTCAAATAAAAATAATTACATTATTATTAATTTATAAATTTGTATTTTTAAATCCATTAGTTTTTATTTTTTGGGCTTACTTTATTTTTAATTCCTAATTTTATTGATTTTCATTTTTATTTTATTTTTTTATTTTTTATTTTTTTATTTATTCACACACACACACACACATGTATATAACTCTTGCATCTCTATTGCATTTATTTGTTCGCTATCCATCTATGTTTTGATGATGAAACAAGTAAGTGGTTCAAAATACGTAGACCATAAGAAATCTTTGTGATTTATCCATAAGAGACTTGGTCTATGATTATGAATCCCAAAATCTCGCATTCAAAGATATTATTTATTTCGCTAATGCTCTAGAGCCCAATATGGGAGAGATGTTGCCATTACATTTAAAAATAGTAAAATAATAATAAAAAATAATATCACACGTAATTAAAACACTTTATTTTACCCCTCATGTGACAGCTTGGTTAGAATTAATCAGTATGTATTAGTTAAAGACATTTGTTATTTTATTTTCTAGTTAAAAGACTTGAATACTCTATTATTAAAAAAAAATATAAAAAAAAAAATGATTTTGATGAAATCATTAAACTAGACAATGGAAAAGAAATCTTTTTGAGCTGTTGGCAAAAGTTTATAAGAATAGGAGGTGGTTGGGAACAGTTGGAGAAGCAGTTACCCACCTCTCAAGGAATAAAAGAGATTCCCAGGAGAGGGAAAGGGGTTTGGTTCATGCTGGAAGAGAAGGGAAGTATTTACTAGAGCTGGGTGCAATCCAGTTGAAAATAACTTATGAAAACCCTTGAGAAAAACTAGTTTGTCTGTTGGTGACTAGATTGGAAATCTAGAGGTCACAGCAGGACACTCCACTGTTAACCCGTGGCACCATCCAGATTCTGGAGGTAGGGGCAAGCGGAGGACGTAATAGCCTCCCTTGAAGGTTGGGAGGACAACAGCTTGGGATTCTATCAGTACAGATAAGTACTACTGTGGTTTTCTTTAGTTCAATATTACTACAAAATTTGAGCAGATATGTACTATTGTAGTTTATCTTTTATAATTTTTATGTCAATGGAAATGTGTCAAGTACTATTGTGGAAACAAGTCTTATATTACAGAGATTATGAACAGTTAAATATAGATTGGAGGATGGAAAAGTACTAATTAATTTAATTCCTTTTTTAATGTACTCTAAGAGTTGAAATTCCTAGTGTGGAAATGATTTCGGACTAGGGTGCTTTTCCCTCAGAGTTAAAATTGTGTAGAGGGTTCTGAAAAGAATTAAATTGAATACGTATGAAAGCATAATCTCTCTTTTTATTTTTTTCCTTCTTCTACTCTGTGTTAACTAAATTTGAACAGAGAAGGAACAGGAAAAACAAATTACTATACAAATCTATAACAAAGTTCTTTTCTTCTTTTGCTGTGAACCTGTGTGTGAGAATAGGAAAATCGACTCAACAGTATCGAAGAACATGTTAGCAAGCCGCAGATTAGAGGACCTAGAATAAATACTGCTATTATATACCTGCATGCTTCAGATATTTGTGATGTAGTCACATCTGACAAATTCAAATAGATGCAAAAAGAAACTCTCGAACACCCACAACGGTGATGGCTATGTGTACATTAATTTCTTTCTAGCACCCTGTTAACTAATGGGAAGATAAAATAATGCAGACCGTAGTAAAAGAAAAACTATTAACAAAACCTCCGGCAAGCAAAAGAATATGGCAAATAGTAAGAAGCTGATATTTATTCATGCAAACAGAGAAGAATTTTAACACGGGCCTCCGCACCTGTTGAGGGGTGCGAGGTCCCAGAATGAACATTCGCATAGATGTGTATAGCCATTAAATCCTGAAAACATAAATGTGTATATTGAAACTGACCATTTACAATCCCAATCAAATAACAATGGTCGGAAGAGAGAAAGCTAGTGTCGAACAGAACCAATAAACAGACAACCATTTGCCATAGTATGGGTAATTATACACAAGTAAATTCACAAGTCATTTCTCCTTGAGCTCTGTTTTACTTAAAAAGAAATTCCTGAGAAACAGTAAACCCGCAACCCTGAGGGTATCAAGTTTGAGAACTAATTTTTTAATACAACTGTAGATTTCAACTAAACACCCTAGATAAATGACAGTCGAAGGCCTGTAGCCTTGACGAAGTCTTAGATGAGGATTCACCTTCTTGTCAAAAGAAAAACAGGTACCTGTGAAAATAATCGAATAGTTAGCAATGGCCTAGCAGCATGTACTCTTAGCGAGCATGTTCAGGTGGGTAAATTGTCTATACCTGCAAGACCCAAGAGTAAATAGTTACAAAATCGGTGATAGAACTATCGGTAGCAGAAAGAAAGCATGAAGACATCGATTAACTAGTCCTCACAACGTGATGGAAGGTTTTTTACCTGTGAGTAAAACCCTCGGACGCGGCTTTTCTTGTAAACACGCACAGGAGGGGTTACAGACTATTTCAAATAGGTGGAAGAGAATTTAACACTACCCATGAATATTGTTTACAAGCAGGTAGCAAGAGTGTGTAAAATAGATTGTATGGAAAAGCTTACCAGTGCAAATAAAAAGGGGATGAATCCTTCTGAGGGAATCGATCTCCAAACTTGGAGAGGTTCCAAGCTCCCTGTACTCTATCATCGCATGCAAGGATGTAAGATTCACCCACCGATTAAAAAAAAACAAAAAAACAATCAAGCAAACAATTCAAAAAACTATGAGGAGCTGTTACAATTTTAAATGCTATGGAGGGTAGGTTCAACCTGTTTTTAACGAAAACTGGGCGGAGAATACGAAACGATAACATCGAGGGCACCATGGACGCCGATGAACTCAAAAGAACTCCAATATTCTCGACTCTCAGACTGTTGGTATTGTATCTGTCCAAAACCTCGCAAGGTTCCCGGCAGGAAGGGTAAGGAGAGTTGAAGTGTTAATTTTCCCTCGAAAAGAGTTATGGGAATCCAAGGCAGGTTTCGACAGCTGTGCCAGGTTAGGATGGGGGTACAGCTGGGGGAATAAATTACCATAAGTAAGGAACCAAGGGGAGGCAAAGGTGAGCCCAGGTGTCGTCCCATTCATAGCCATAGGGTTTGCGCAATTAAGGAAATAAATCAAAACGCAATATCTCCAAATCTAAGGACGCAGGTAGCGTAAAACTCCATGCAAAAACTTAAACAGATGTCAATGTCACAATTACAAAAACAAATCAATACCGTGAATCATTAAATCAAAGTTAATCGAAAGTCACGAATATTGAAATAATAAGTGTAAATAAAGCTAATCACAGCATAACCGTAAATTTGTTTGTGCAACAGTACCAATCATAAATTTCATTCCTGTACGCTATCTGTAAAGAAGGACTGTGTGATGTCAAAAGCCTTGCCGATTGAATGCATCCCTTAGTCAAATTATGGCAGATTTACTATGGTAATCGTAGGTTTAATTTATTTTTTTTATAGTAATTATATGGTGGGAATGATGGTGACAAGTGGTATCGGAGCCAGTTGCTACACTGAGATCCTAAGGGTCTGCTAATAGTGAAGCTGTGTATGTGTTTAGTGCACTGAGAGGAAGCGAGCGAAATGAGGGAAGATACAGCATCTCAGTCACGGCCAGAAGAGACTCAAATTCCAACAGTCATTAATCCCGAAATGTCGGTTCAATTAACCATGGAGCAACATCAGAAAACGAGCCGACTGCTTGAGGAACAGCAGCATCAAACCGCATTCTTGCTAAATACAGTACAAAAATTGCAAGAAGAAATGATAAGAGTGCGAAGGGACAATGAAAGGTTGTTACAGGATCAGGAAAATATCTTGAAAAGTTTGTCCGATAAGAAAAACCAAGAGATGAGACATCCCAGTGTGGAAAAAGAATTATCAATGGAACAAGAGGAACAACAAACCAGAAATGACACTACTAGCAAAACTGAAAAGAGCCCTTCCCAAAAGAGTAAAAATCGAAATTACAATGAAGCTGAGTCAGGCAATTTGTTCGACCAACAAGATCACAAGAAGCAGAAAGTTGAATTGCAAGGGGAATTTCGTAAGATTAAACCACCCACATTTGATGGTGAGGCCGAAGAGGTGGTTGAAGCTTGGTTAATTAACATAAACAAGTATTTTTAGGTATATGAGTATAGCAGCAATTTGAAAGCCAAATTGGCTATATACCAGTTGCGAGAGAAAGCCACTCTTTGGTGGGAGGAGGTGAAAAATGTACGCAACATTGATGAACGAGATATCACATGGGAAGTGTTTCAGCAGTGCTTCAAGGACAAATAATTAACAGAAATATTCTATGATGATAAAGCTAAGGAGTTCCATGATCTTCGATTGGGACAGATGACCATGGACGAATATGTTACAAAATTTACTTCCCTGTTACGTTATGTCCCTTATCTCCGAGATGAAAAAGCCAAGGTGCAGAGGTTCTTAAGTAGTCTACCTTCCCATATGAGGGAGCAAATAGAGTTTTTTAACTCGAAGACCATGGATGAGGCTATATGGAAAGCACGGATGTGCTATCAGCAGAATAAGACTAAGGGCGATGGGGGAAAAAGCTGGCAGCTGAAGAAAAATAAAAAGCATAGCTCCACTTTCAAAAGCGGTAAGAGCAGCAATTTTAAAGGCCCAGCACGGAATACAGTCAGCAAACAGTTTGGTAAGAACCATCAAAGAATTAAGTGGCCAGTAGAGGAGAAACCCACATAAGACTCCAGTAAGCCAGATTAGGGACAGGTTTCAAAACCTCCTCTGCAATGCTGGGGCTGTAGGGAGGCTCATTATTACAAAAATTCCCCCCAGCGAAATAAAAATGAAGTTGTAGCAAATTTGCAAGAAGCATCTACAGTGGGAGACGTGGCAAGGAGTATACCTCGCATAAATGCAGCTTTGGAGGACCGACAGGCCGATTTCCAGCCCACGATGATTGAATTCGAAGGTACTTTATTAACTAAACCTGTTTCAATTTTAATAGATCCTGGAGCAAGTTTAAGCTATATAAGTCCTAAGATAGTAGAATTATGCAAATTAAAAGAACAGAAATTTAGGAACCCCTGGTTAGTTCAATTATCTACCGGGGCAAAATGCAGAGTGACTGCAAAAATTCCTAATTGCATGCTGGAAGTTTCCGAATAGGAGTTACAAGCAGACTTAAATATCTTACCACTAGGATGACGTGTCATTGGGAATGGATTGGCTGGAAAAGCACTGGACCTTAGTGGACTACAAGGAAAAGTTTATTTATATAAGAATGCAAGATGGCACGTGTAAAGAGATTAAGGGGATTAAAAAGCCTGTATAGTTTCGCCCAATAACAGCATCCCAAATGGGCAAGTGTATCCGAAAAGGGTGTCAGTTGTACGTGATTCAGGTGGGATATGAAGATTCCAAGAATAAGGCTCCAGTAATGGAGGATATCCCTGTAGTACAAGAATTCTTGGATGTATTTCCAGAAAATATTCCAGGATTGCCACCCAAAAGGGATATAGACTTCACCATTGAATTGCTTCCAGGAGCCACTCCGGTGTCAAGAGCTCCTTACAGGTTGAGTGTACCGGAATTAACAGAGCTGAATATACAGTTACAAGAGCTGCTAGATAAAGGCTATATCCACCCAAGTGTCTCCTTGGGGAGCACCAGTCCTTTTTGTTAGAAAAAAGGACGAAACCTTACGCATGTGTATGGACTACATGCAGCTTAATAAGCTGAATGTTAAGAATAAATACCCTTTACCAAGAATCGATGATTTACTTGATCCGGTGAGAGGGGCTAAGGTGTTCTCTAAGATAGACTTAAGATCCGGGTATCACCAGATTCGGATTAAGGATGAGGATATTTGTAAGACAACATTCCGCACTTGATATGGGAATTATGAATTTGTGGTGCTGCCCTTTGGTTTGACAAACACACCAACAACCTTTATGAGGTTGATGAATGGCACATTTCACCAGTTTTTGGATAACTTTGTGCTTATTTTCATAGATGACATACTGATATACTCAAAAAGCGAGGAAGAACACAAAGAACATCTAAGGATGGTTTTGGAAATGTTGAGGAAGCATCAGCTTTATGCTAAGTTTATCAAGTGTGATTTCTTTAAAACAGGAATCCAATACTTGGGGCAAGTTATATCTGCCGAGGGGATAGCAGTTGACCCTGAAAAAATCAAAACTATTATGGAATGGCGGGTGCCTCAGAATGTAGCAGAAATTAGATCCTTTATTGGTCTAGCTGGTTATTATAGAAGGTTTATAGAAGGGTTTTCAAAAATTGCTTTCCCTATTACATCCTTACAGAAGAAAGGCAAGCCCTTTAAATGGAAAAATGAATGTCAAATCAGTTTTGAAACATTGAAAACGCTCCTAACTACAGCACCAGTATTGAAGGTAGCTAACCCTGGAAAAGACTATGAGGTTTGTACAGATGCAAGCAAGGAAGGGGTTGGTGCGATATTAACTCAAGAGGGTAAAGTAATAGCCTACGAGTCTAGGAAGTTGAAAGAACATGAACAGAAATATTCTGCGTATGACCTGGAGCTTACAGCAGTAGTACATGCCCTACGGGTATGGCAGCATTATCTGCTGGGCAAGAAATTTGTGCTTAAAACAGACCATAGCAGCTTAACTAACTATTTTAAGCAAGTAGATTTAAATTCTAGACAGGCAAGATGGAATGCCTTCTTGAGTGAATTTGACATGGATATACAACATGTTAAGGGAAAGGAAAACTGAGCTGCAGATGCATTAAGCAGGAAGTTGCATGGTATTTATGCAACGTATTTTCGTCAACCGGAAAGTCAACTGTCGGAGCAGATAAAGGAAGAAGCACAGAAAGACCCTGAGTATAAATTTTTGTGGCAGCAAATGGAAGATGATTGGAAACAAGGCAAGACCTCAGAATTGGGTAAGAATGAAGATCACATGTTGACCTTTCATGGAAGAATATATGTACCTAATCGTGCGGGTCTTAAGGAGTTAATCTTGAATGAAGTCCACCGCAACAATTACGTTGGCCATCCAGGATACCAAAAGATGCTCACTGCAATAAGGAAGGCATATTATTGGCCAGGTATGCGGAAGAATATTGCAGAGTATCTTAGTAAATGTTTGGAGTGTCAACAGGTTAAGGTGGAGCATCAGCATCCTACGGGATTACTGCAGCCCATACCCGTGCCAGAGTGGAAGTGGGAGGTTATCTCCTTAGATTTCATCACGGGATTACCACGAACAAGAAGGAAGAATGATTCCATCATGGTGGTGGTGGACAGACTAAGCAAATATGCCCATTTCATACCTGTGCAATCTACATACAAGACAGTACAGATTGTGGATATATTTATGAAAGAAATCTTTAGGTTGCATGGCATACCTAAGACAGTGATTTCCGATCGGGATGTTAAGTTTACATACGCATTCTGGAAAACTCTGTTTTCTGGACTTGGAACTCAAATTCACTTTAGTATGGCCTATCATCCTTAGACTGATGGGCAAACGGAGCGAGTAAACCAAATCCTGGAAGACATGCTGCGCATGTATGTGATGCAGCAGCCCACCAAGTGGGAAGATTACTTGCACTTGGTTGAGTTCGCCTATAACAACGGCTATCAGGAATCTCTAAAAATGAGTCCCTTTGAGGCATTGTATGGCAGACAATGTCGTACACCTATAAACTGGAGCAGTCCTGAAACAAAATTGCTATTGGGACCTGAAATGTTGGCGGATATGGAAGCTGAAGTAAAGAGAATAAGGCAGAATCTAAAGGTTGTGTAGGATACGCAGAAGATGTACACAGACAAGAAAAGGTCTTATCATGAATTTGCAGTAGGGGATCACGTGTATGTAAGAGTTAAGCCCAAGAGGAGCACCATGAGATGGACCTCCTGTGCTAAATTGGCCCCCCGGTATTGTGGGCCTTTCCAAATATTGGAAAGAGTGGGACCGGTAGCTTATAAACTGGCCTTGCCCAGTCATATTCAAGTACACCCTGTGTTCCATGTGTCCTTTCTAAAGAGATATGTGCATGATGAAAAACATGTGATACATTGGCAAAATATTCAGGTAGGGAAAAATAGAAAATTCTGGCTTGCAGTTCTGAATAATTAAACATACTGACTTGGAAACACGTTGCTTTTCAGGTAGAAATGGACGGAGAGTTTCTGGTCGAGCCGCAACACATACTTGACAGAAGGGAAATTGAACTCCGCAAATGAACAATCATCCAGGTGAAAGTGCAGTGGAAGCACTTCGGGCCGGATGAAGCTACTTGGGAGGACGAAAACTTTATGCGGGAGGCGTACCCGAAGCTCTTCACCGAGCTAGATTAAGACATCGGGGACGGTGTCGCTTCCAGGGGGGGAAGATGTGACAACTTGGTTAGAATTAATCAGTATGTATTAGTTAAAGAAATTTGTTATTTTATTTTCTAGTTAAAAGACTTGAAGACTCTATTATTAAAAAAAATATTAAAAAAAATGATTTTGATGAAATCATTAAACTTGACAATGGAAAATAAATCTTTTTGAGCTGTTGGCAAAAGTTTCTATGAATAGGAGGTGGTTGGGAACAGTTGGAGAATCAGTTACCCACCTCTCAAGGAATAAAAGAGATTCCCAGGAGAGGGAAAGGGGTTCGGTTCATGCTGGAAGAGAAGGGAAGTATTTTCTAGAGCTGGGTGCAGTCCAGTTGAAAATAACTTATGAAAACCCTTGAGAAAAACTAGTTTGTCTGTTGGTGATTGGATTGGAAATCTAGAGGTCACAGCAGGACACTCCACTGTTAACCCGTGGCACCGTCCAGATTCTGGAGCTAGGGGGCAAGAGGAGGACGTAATAGCCTCCCTTGAAGGTTGGGAGGACAACAGCTTGGGATTCTGTCAGTACAGATAAGTACTACCGTGGTTTTCTTTAGTTCAATATTACTACAAAATTTGAGCAGATATGTACTACTGTAGTTTATCTTTTAGCATTTTTATGTCAATGGAAATGTGCACTGTCAAGTACTATTGTGGAAACAAGTCTTATATTACAGAGATTATGAACAGTTAAATATAGATTGGAGGATGGAAAAGTACTAATTAATTTAATTCCTTTTTTAATGTACTCTAAGAGTTGAAATGCCTAGTGTGGAAATGATTTCGGACTAGGGTGCTTTTCCCTCAGAGTTAAAACTGTGTAGATGGTTCTGAAAAGAATTCAATTGAATATGTATGAAAGCGTAATCTCTCTTTTTCTTTTTTCCTTCTACTCTGTGTTAACTAAATTTGAACAAAGAAGGAATAGGAAAAACAAATTACTATACAAATCTATAACAGAGTTCTTTTCTTCTTTTGATGTGAACCTATGTGTGAGAATAGGAAAATAGACTGAACAGTATCGAAGAACATGTTAGCAAGCCGCAGATTAGAGAAACTAGAATAAAGACTGTTTTTATATACCTGCATGCTTCAGAGATTTGTGATGTAGTCACATCTAACAAATTCAAATAGATGCAAAAAGAAACTCTCGAACACCCACAACGGCGATGGCTATGTGTACATTAATTTCTTTCTAGCACCCTATTAACTAATGGGAAGCTAAAATAATGCAAACGGTAGTAAACGAAAAACTATTAACGAAACCTTCGGCAGGCAAAAGAATATGGAAAATAGTAAGAAGCTGATATTTATTCATGCAAACAAAGCAGAATTTTAACATGAGCCTCTGCACCTGTTGAGGGATGCAAGGTCCCATAATGAACATTCGCATAGACACATATAGCCATTAAATCCTGAAAACATAAATGTGTATATTGAAACTGACCATTTACAATCCCAGTCAAATAACAATGGTCGGAAGAGAGAAAGCTAGTGTCGAACAGAACCAATAAACGGACAAACGTTTGCCATAGTATGGATAATTATACACAAGTAAATTCACAAGTCATTGCTCCTTGAGCTCTGTTTTACTTAAAAATAAATTCCTGAGAAACAGTAAACCCTCAACCCCGAGGGTATCAAGTTTGAGAACTACTTTTTTAATACAACTGTAGATTTCAAATAAACACCCTAGATAAATGACAGTTGAAGGCCTGTAGCCTCGACGAAGTCTTAGATGAGGATTCACCTTCTTTTCAAAAGAAAAACTGGCACCTGTGAAAATAATCGAATAGTTAGCCATGGCCTAGCAGCATGTACTCTTAGCGAGCATGTTCAGGTGGGTAAACTGTCTATACCTGCAAGACCCAAGAGTAAATAGTTACAAAATCGGTGACAGAACTGTCGGTAGCAGAAAGAAAGCGTGAAGACACCGGTTAACTAGTCCTCACAACGTGATGGAAGGTTGTTTACTTGTGAGTAAAACCCTCGAACGCAGGTTTTCCTGTAAACATGCACAGGAGGGGTTACAGACTATTTCAAATAGGTGGACAAGAATTTAACACTACCCATGAATATTGTTTACAAGCAGGTAGCAAGAGTGTGGAAAATAGATTGTATGGAAAACCTTACCAGCGCAAATAAAAAGGGGATGAATCCTTCTGAGGGAATCGATCTCCAAACTTGGAAAGGTTCCAAGCTCCCTGTACTCTGTCATCGCACGCAAGGACGTAAGATTCACCCACCGATTAAAAAAAAAAAAACAACAATCAAGTAAACAATTCAAAAAAATATGAGGAGCTGTTACAATTTTAAATGCTACGGAGGGTAGGTTCAACTTGTTTTTAACGAAAACTGGGCAGAGAATACGAATCGATAACACCGAGGGAGCCATGGACGCCGATGAACTCAAAAGAACGCCAATATTCTTGACTCTCAGACTGCTGGTAGTGTATCTGTCCAAAACCTCGCAAGGTTCCCGACAGGAAGGGTAAGGAGAGCTGAAGTGTTAATTTTCCCTCGAAAAGAGTTATGGGAATCCAATGCAGGTTTCGACATTTGTGCCAGGTTAGGATGGCAGTACAGCTGGGGGAATAAATTATCATAAGTAAGGAACCACGGGGAGGGCAAAGGTGAGCCCAGGTGTCGCCCCATTCGCAGCCATAGGGTTTGCGCAATTAAAGAAATAAATCAAAACGCAATATCTGCAAATCTAAGGACATAGGCAGCGTAAAACTCCATGCAAAAACTTAAACAGATGTCAATGTCACAATTACAAAAACAAATAAATACCGTGAAGCATTAAATCAAAGTTAATCGAAAGTCACGAATATTGAAATAATAAGTGTAAATAAAGCTAATCACAGCAGAACAGTAAATTTGTTTGTGCAACAGTACCAATCATACATTTCATTCATGTACGCTATCTGTAAAGAAGGACTGTGTGATGTCAAAAGCCTTGCCGATTGAATGCATCCCTTAGTCAAATTATGGCAGATTTACTATGGTAATCGTAGGTTTAAACAAAAAAAAATTATAGTAATTATAAGGTGGGAATGATGGTGACACCTCAATTTTACATAACTTTATAGAGAGATATAAAGTGACCAAAATAAAATAAAATAAAAATTACTTTTTAGTTCAAGATAGAAATTCAATTTCTTCACTATTTAATATGGAGATGACAAGAAATAGTATTATTGAAACTGCTTTATGTGTAATTCATTCTACATTCAATTTATATGTGATATTTAAAACAAAAATATATTTTTAACAAAAAAATGTATGTTATTGTCAACCATAATTGAAATATGTCAATGTCCATATTAAATAACATAATTTTATATCTAGTATAGAGAAAAATAATGTAATTTAAATTAATTTTTTCTTATATTTTCAATTTCTGTAGATGTGTAATTTATTCCATTTTTAATATTGATTTGATATATAATATTTTAAAAATATCAATAACAAATAAAAAATTAACGTGATTTATAAATAAAATATTTCAATACCCTTGTTGAGCAAACTATTTTAATGTGAAATATGTATAGAGAGAAAGATGTAAAGAATTCATATTCCATTAATAGTTGTTTTCTAATTCAATGTATGAGGGAGATTTGTAATTATTTCAATTCTTAATATGGATTGGTATGTAAAATTTTTAGAAAATATTAATAATAAAAAATATTAAATGTATGCATACATGGAAAATATGAGGGGGTATGTTTTAGAATTTTAATGTGGATAACATGAATTATAAATAAAATATTTCAATGTCAACTACATATATATTATACCATCCTAGATTCAACTTAACTTTGGATCTACCAAGGACCTAGATGGATAAAATCTCCTTCCACTCTAAAAGAGGATTGCATCTTAACGGATTTGATACCTCTCTACACTTGATAAATCATAAATTAAGATGGATCCATGCTAGTATGCTATATATTTTAATAGTGATATATATATTATTATTTTCTTTCATCTAAAATAGTGTTCCTAATTTTATAATAAAAATAAAATTACGATATAAAAAATTAAATTTTGTTATTATTATCTTTCACATATAACTTACACTCAAAGATAGTAAAAACATTCAAATGTCTACACTCAATTACAAACACTACAACAACTCCCCCATACTAGGTTGTATATTAATTTTACCCTTTTATTTATTTATAATTGAGCCCACATGTAAATGTTTTTAAACATTTACAACACTACAACATCTCTCTCATACCTTTCTTCTTTTAAATTTAATTTTAAAAATGTTAAGAAATTAAATTAAAATAAAATAGTTTGATTTTGAAATGAATTATGGTTTTTGAGCATATGGTATTGAGAAGTCACGACATTGACCCTTGATATTGTAACAAGGTCTATTTAGGGGTTAATAATATCCATGGTAAAGTGGGCAAGAATATTCATGGTTAAGAACCTTTTTATATTGTAAGTATTACTTTTTTATATCCTTATTAATTAAATTTAAATACGATTATGGAATCATCATTTTCATTTATACGGTAAAATGGATCTCACATAATGTTGTGTGTTACATTTTATATATTTATATTCTTATTATCTATTACATAAGTAATATTTAAGTGTGACGTTTTGAAAAAAAAAACAAAAATTCTAGAATCAGAGAGGGATTCATTGAAATCACAAGTTTGATGGGTGAAATATTCACAATTGAAGCTCCCTAGTTGATTTTTAGGGTGTTGAAATCATATATATATATATATATATATATATATATATATATATATATATATATATATATATATATATATATATATATATATATATATATATATATATATTAAAAAAAAACGAGTTTAAACAACACAAATCAAGTTTTGGCCCAAAAAATTTTCGTTTGATTATGGCATGAAATATGTCAGAAACTCCAAAAAGTTGCACTTAAATACTGCTCATGTATTGTATATATATTTTACAAATCTCAACTAATAAATTATTGGCTATAGCTTAGGTTCAATCTAGTATTACAAACGTAATTCAAAAATACATATTTAATAATTTTATAATAATAATACATTTTTTTTGTTTGACCCATAGGGTATTTGAACTTTGAATATCATGATTTAAATATTAATAAATAACATATTCGTGGCCAATTTAGCTACCGAATAGGCTTATAATACAATAATATTAATAATAATAATAAAATTATTTATATCTATATATGAATGGAGGCATTCATATTTTTCACTCTCATGAATATATAATTAGTCTCCGTTATAGCATGGAATATAGAAACCGTTTTTAAATAAGCCTTGCAATAGCCTTAGTTGACTTTGAAAATTTGTAATAAACTATAGTTTATTATAATGTTATGTAAAATGTAATGTGTATGACAATATTGTAAATTAAGTAATTGGCTTTTTTATTTTTCATAAATGAAATTCCAATTTTTTTATTGGTTGGAAGACCTTAAAAGAGTAACTACTAGTGGTTCGTGACAAATAAAAAAAATAGATATAACAAATTTTTTATTTCAAAAATACAAAAAAAAAATCCAACTGGTATGTCACAAGTGCATGAGTATTTATGTGACAAAACATGTTTGAAAGTTATAATAAAGAGGAAAACAAATGTCTTGTGTTTTGAAGGACTTTGAAATGAAATCATGGCACAATGACATGTTTCTTAAAGAGTGCATGTGTTTTTTTTAATAAATATTATTGTTTTAAGAAGAACATTCATGATAAAATCTCTCTATCAGAGTTCATTATAGGAAATATTTAGTTAAACTAAAGCTAAGTGACATTTCATTTGAGTTGTGGGAGTGAACATCAAATTTAATTAAGGAAATTTATATTCTATGCATTTAAGAACATTGATGATCAAACATCACTATTTATTTGCAACATTATTAACACACTTTGAACATTCAACATATCTCCTCATTTGCAAAGTGGAAATTTTTGGATTCAACATATAAAACTCGACGTTGAGAATTGCAGTTGCATTTGTAAAGTGAATTGATCATGTAGCATTTTGCAAAGAGTTGTGAAACTTGTTATGATGTAGAGTTATAGAAAGCATGTAGAAGAAAAATACAGAACTTAAAGTTTGTGAATTCATCGATGAAAAATTAAAAATATAGAAGAGTGAAAGTGGTAAGTACATGATTTTTTGTTTTCAAAGTGTTTATTTTCAATTTGTTTAAAGTTTAATTATATTTTTCAAGTTGTTTTGTGCTTTATTTTTTTTCTGTTTACATATGCTTATTAGTTGGGAACCTAGTGTTGCTTGATCATAAATTTACACTATGCATGAAATAGATAACATTTATTTGGTACTAGGCCCTTTAATGGAAATAAGCTTATTATCCTTTTATTACATAGAAATATATTTCTCAAATTCATTTTTTCCCTATCCATCTACCTTGATGTAGTTAAGATGTTGGCTTTGCTACTATTGGTTCTTTTGTTGTCAAATCTTTAGCCAATACACGAAAGTGTATAGCATGATTTCTTTATCTACTGTAATTTTTTTTTTGTTTCAAGTTATATTGAATTCAACTAACATTTATAGAATATAGTTGCAGTCTATGTGACCTTACTAGTATGTTTTATTTTTTCCTTTTGATATGCCTTGTGATTTTTGTACGTTAGAAGTTCATGTTTTCTTAGATAATTTTGTTATGGTTTGTAGGATTTTCCAAATAAGGACACAATTTATATATTGTTTGTATGAATTTGTTAGAGTATTTCAAGTTACATAATGCTCATTTATTTATGTGTTTGAAATTACATGTATTTGGTGGGATTTCAAATCTACTTTGGTGGAGTATGAAGCAAAAATTTAGTTAACAGTAGTAGAGTAACATAAAATATGAACCAATGCTCCAGTTAACATTAATACAATATAGTCTAGTGTAAGGGACCTTAAAAGTAGGTCTTATTCTTTGTTTTTATATGTGTGTTTTTTTATTTTTGTATGTCAAAAATTCATTTTTCCTTAGGTAATTTTGTTGGGGTTGATGAGATTTTTCGAAACGAGAGGAACTTAATAAAACTAATTTCATCTATTTCAATTTTGTGTTTTATGATTTTGTTTGTGGTTGTTGACATGGCCACTGAGAAGGTAACTATGACCTAATTGGATTGAAGTAAGGCAATCAAGGCTAGCAGAACGGACTGATATCTGAAATGATATCAATCATAAAATTGTTTGGGACATGCTAACAAAAAATAACTTTGAAATGTGTGGATGACAGTAACTTGAAACTAATATTTGAAATTATTGTTGTATGTTTTCCAAGTTAAATTATTTGGGCTAGATTTTACAATACCATTGTATATTCAATATTTTCTTTTAGGTTCACCTTGTGTGAAGTAGTGGAACATGTCATTTTATGTTCGTAGGAGTCCTCACATGTTTCAATTAAGTCATATTTAATAATATAGTCATGATTATAATGTTAAGGATAAAAAATGGATAATATAGATTCAATTTTTTCTTTTGGGCTTAACTTGTGTGGAGTAGTGAAGCTTACACTTTTATTTTTTCACTTTGGAACACTTGTTTATTGGATTTTGGTTCGAAATTTCTTTGTTTCATATAGCCTTTAATTTTAGAAAAGAATTTGTTATAAATTTGGAATGCTTGAATGGCATTAACTTGAAAGTAATATATGAAAACAGTAGAATTTGTTTTGATGATAACATTATTGTTGTATGTCTTCCATGACTAGGTATATCGATACTCATTTACAATATGATTGTAGGTTCAATATTTGATTTTATGTTCACCTTGTGCATAGTAGTAGAAATTATCATTTAATGTATGCACTTGCACAAATGTTTTAGTTCTGCATATAGTCATGAACCGCATTTAGTTCCACATATATTATCCATATGATATATTTTATATAGTCATGATTGTAATTTTAAGGAAAAAATGGATAACATAGATTCAGTATTTTCTTTTGGACTCACTTTGTGGAAAGTAGTGAAACATTAACTTTTATGTTCACACTTTTGCATACAAGTACTTGTTGCATACATATTCCAGTTTATGGAACTTGGAAATTTTAGAAGATGCACCATGAATTCATGTAGGGTAATTCGTCCCATGGTTACATGGTTTAAAAATCCATGTTGTTATCACATGGCATTCCATAACTCTTCCACATGCCACCAATTTACGATCGAATCAACCTATATTAATTTGTTATATTTTAAGGCCTGAGTCCTTCCACTCCCACAATAGGACTTGAGTATCTATTAAATGACAAATTCTTATCTGCTAGCTACCATTAATTTGCAACACTAAAAAAAATTAAAAGATGCACCTTGAACGACATGTTGAGGAATTCATTTCGTGGTGACATGGAGTCAAACTCCATGATAGTATCACGTGAAACATACATAAAATTTTTATTGTTTAGGATGTAAGTCCTTCCGCTCCTGCAGTAGGATTATAGTCTTTGTTAGATGTGAAATTCTTGTATGTTAGCTACTATAAGTTTGCAACATCTAGAAATGTTTTCCAACTGCACGTAGATTCAATACTTAATTTTGGGTACACATTGTGTAAAGTACTATAATTATCCTTTTATATCCACACTTATGTACATGAATCACAATAACTAGAAACTAACATCTAAAATTATTCAATTTTTTTTTCATGAGTGCATTATTATTATATATTTTTGAAGTGTAAGTATTTAGTTTGCATTTTACAATATGATTATAGATTCAATATTTTATTTGATTTCACCTTGGGTGGAGTTGTGGAAATTAATTTTGTGTAACAGTTCCGCATATGCTTTATTTCTATACACATTTGTTGTGAAAAAAGTTCAGTTATGCATGTCTTTCTTCCATATAGACTATAACCATAGAAAAAATTTAGCTAGTATAATCTTGTATGTTAGAGATCCATGTATTCTTAGGTAATTGCATTAGACTTGGTAATATTTTTGGAAGTGAGAGTCTTAGTTTGCAAGTAAGAGGAACGTATTTTATATTACTTATGTGGTGAGGTGTCACACATCCTAAGTTTTGCAGCTCCTTACATATTTATGTGCTCAAAAACTTATATATATATATATATATATATATATATTAAAAAACACAGGCTATATTAGTAATCAATCCACATTATATAATATATAATTGGAGGAATTCTGACATTGGCAGAAGGAAAATTTATCTGATTTTATCTTATGTGAATGAATGAAAAGATATTTTGGTGAAGATTATCAATAGTTGAGATTCATATTCAAATTGAATAAGAGAATCAGAATTCCATTAAACAATTTCATAGAATGAAAAAAATCAATTCTTACTATAATTAAAATCTTTAGCGTAACACAAGCATGTGTGGAGGAAAATGTGTGTAAAGGGAAGCGTAAATATCTATTGTACATATTTCACTCTGCGGACATTCCTCTCCACATATTTTGCTTCTGCACATTCAAGCGTTTCTTTTTTATGAAAAAATGTGTTGTACTTAACTTAATTTCCGATGAATTGAATTCATATGTTCTAAATCAATTCATAAAAAGTGAAGTTCATAACTATGAATATTGATTTCAGTAGCTAGCATAATCAGTCATTCACAACCTTATTATATAATTTGATACAAAAAGTTTGTCATGCCATTGACTAGTCAACCTTGATATTGGTCACAAGCCATGAATGTCATTTAACATCTAATTATATTCAATAAAAACCACCATGGAAGGTAGTTATTTAATGTAAATATTAAAATAGAAATGAAAGTGATATATATATATATATATATATATATATATATATATATATATATATATCCAACAAGGTAAAAAAATAATGTAATATCCAAATAATTATAAAAAGGACAACCTCGTGACAAATATGTGGATCAAAATATAATAAACAATTATAGCTACACTAATACAAATAATAAAAAATAATTAACTTTATAACTGTATTTTTTTCAAGTGTAAAAAGATTCAATATTTTATTTTGTGTTCACCTTATGTGGAGCACTGGAACTTATCCTTTTATGTCCATACGTTTACACATTTTTTAGTTCATCTTGTGTGAATGCATGTGTGACAGTAACTTGAAAATAATATCTTAGTTTCATTTTTTTTTTCAACATTATTGTATGTTTTCCGAGTGTAGATATCTGAGTTACCTTCTAAGATACAGTAATAGATGTAATATTTTCTTTGAGCTCAACTTGTATAGAGAAATGTAACTTATGCTTTTGTGTTGCGCTTCCACATATACTTTAGTTCTTCACATATTTGTTACACATAGATTTTGGTTCCACATTTCTTTCTTTTGTATAGACTTTACTTGTAGACAAAATTTAGCTAGCATAATATTCTGTGTTAGAGAGTCATGTAATATTAGGTAATTGCGTTAGACTTCATAATATTCTTCAAAGTGGGAGACTTCGTTCAAAATTCTGAAGAACATGTTTTATAAAACGACTGTGGTGAGGTGTCAAATTTTATGTTATGCAGCATAATACTTTCCATTTCTCATATCTTGATTCCCATTGACCATGGGCCAATGTGTTACTATAAAGGTGTAAGTACTTATATGTAGTCGTGCACTCGGATGTGAATATTTTTGTTGAATGAGGCAAATTAGTAAATTTAAACAATGGTTCCTCATTGATAGATATATAAATAGAAACACTGAATCCTTTTAACACTAGATATGCATTACTCAAATATGTTAGTGGCACGTCTAAGTTGTCTTTTTTTAAGGAAAAAAGACATCTTTATTATTATTAAATTGAAAGAGACAAGTGCATTTAGATTTCAAAAATAGTTTTGATGCACTTTTCAAGAGAGAATTAGTTACTCTATATTGAGATACATTTAAAATGGAATTCAATGGTGACCCTTTAGGTACTCCATTCAAAACATGCCTAGTGACATGCTTAAGTTTTATAAACACAATTTAAAATATATAAGTACATTTATATATATTTCCATGGTTCACATATGAAAATGAAAATAGATCTGTTAGTTTTCAAGATGATTATAACATAAATATTGGTTTTGGGACCATTTTGTGTAGAGAATTTGAACTTACAGTTTTATCTTCTTTCTTCTACATAGAGTTTAGATGTGTCGTTTAACATTATATGAAGAGAAATGGAACTTGTTATTATATATATATATATATATACTTTATGCAGAGAAGTTGAACTTACAGTTTTATCTTCTTTCTTCTTCATTGAGTTTAGATGTGTCGTTTAACATTATATGAAGAGAAATGGAACTTGTTATTATGAATTATATATATATATATATATATATATATATATATATATATATATATATATATATATATATATATATATATATATATATATATATATATATATATATATATATACTTACTTTGTGCAGAGAAGTTGAACTTACATTTTTATCTTCTTTCTTCTTCATTGAGTTTAGATGTGTCGTTTAACATTATATGAAGAGAAATGGAACTTGTTATTATGAAGTAAGTATATATATATATGCAATCATTAGTAATACAAACAAATAGAGATTCATCAAAATAGAAACTATATGCCATTTTTTTGTTAGAATGTGTAATTCCTACTTGTCCAGTTGTGACTCACTATGTAAAGAGTCTGTTCCTATTCAATAGGAATTAGCTAAAACTAGTTTCCTTATTTGGTGTGAGGTTGAGATATTCCCTCAACCAACTTATTGTACGTCCAAGATAGATTTCCTATCTTGAGACTAATTCATGTATAAATATGTGTAATCTATTTGATTAATAATATAGTTTTGCAGATTGAGATTTTATTTTGGTATCGGAGCTGGTAAGAGCCTGTACCTCAGCCCCTCCTGGGCTGAGTGAAATAAGAGAGAAAGTATAATTTTAAGTCATGTGCGCTGAACACTGTAACACTCATCGTGAAGCAGCAAGTTCAGTCATTAAACCTCCTGTCTGCCAGCACATGGTGTTTGAGGTGATTACAGCTCGAAGCTAGCTGTTCGAGCCAGAGCGTGTAGATTGAAAGCGCGTGGAGTTCGTCACGGCCATCTCTGCCAGCACGAGGGACCTGTGCGTGGCTTCACAATTTCTGCGTGGCTACCCGATTTCTGCCACATTCGATTTAATTTCTGAATTTGTTTTAATTGGGGGCGGTTTGTTGAAACGGTGTTTTGGATTTCTGCTGTAATTTGCGGCAGCGGTTTTTGAATCGGTTTGCTTGTGCGTTGAACTTTATTTGTCCAGCAATAGCGCGAGGATAGAAGTTCCTGCCAGCGTGGTCTTGGAGCGGTAGTCCGTCACATTGTGCCCACAATCCAACAGAACGAAGGCCTCACATCATCAGCGGAAGAGCCATCGTCCCAGCGGTCGGGTTATTGCTGTGCGGATTGGTCGAGTTTTTTTTTTTGCGGATTCCTGTTTGTAACTGGTGCGCGTCGTCATAACATTGGTGCGGCCGTCCACAAAATCGAAACAGAGTTTTTTTTTGGTGCGTTTTTTTTTTTAAACAGTTTGAAGTGAAGTGAAGTTCAGAAGTGGAAGGCTGTGCGTTTTTCTTCGGATTTGTGGATATGACTCGCCCTGGTCATGGATCAAATAATACAGTGGATTTTCCCACGTACGAGACGTTGAAGGAAGATAATTTCCAGTGCCGCACGAGTCAGACTCCAGCAACAGAAGTGGAAGTAATGGGGCTGCTATTGGGGCTGGCATATTGCTGCAGAGCAACGACATCAGGCGATGGAAGGAAAACTACCGAACATGGGATGGCGTATTTTTATTTATTTATTAAAGAATCAGATTCAAGTGACAGGGAGGCAACGTGCAGGGTTTCATTTATGTAGCCAGAAACAGGGGGTTTACTAGAAGCGTTCGACTAGTTATGGTTTTGTCATCAAGAATGGTGCATACAAGTTGCACTGATTATGGTCAAAGCGACGGGTTCATCCTCGTTCTCTGTGCCACAGGGCGCTTGGGCGAGGAAGGGATCCATTTGGCTCATGACATTTGGCCTTGCATGTTGTGAAGTGGAAATAATGCTTCTGTAGCCACTGACTTTGTTGATTGAAAATTTGTGTTAGTGCATGCTTGGGGAATTGAATTGTTTTTTCTTGAATTATTTTTTTTAAGTATGTTGAGTCTGATCAACTTAGCATGAAAACGCTATTGGTTAGAACTGATCACTCTAATAATAGCGAATTGAAGATGGAAAGATTCAAGATGAAGGTGCCAAGCTTGGATATGTTTTTAGAAGAAATTGATTAAAGCAGTGGAATACAATTTCAAAGATGGAGTAAAGAAAAAGACACATTTAAAGGATAATGGACAACAAAAGGGAAATTTTGTTTTGTGTGAGTCTTTTATGAGTTTCTTCGAATAGATATAACATGTTGTATTATGAGTCACATAGCTGAATGGTAAGCAAGTCTAGGATGGTTTTGTAGTGGTCATTTTATGTACCTGGTAATTCCAAGAGTTGGAGTATGTAAGCCTTGTAAAGGCATGTGTATCCCCGTAAAAGTTCGTGGTAATCTCAAAACCACTTTGTAACTACAGGTTCATGGTCAGCCATAAACCATTTTTCATTGTCAGTTTATGGTCAGCTAAAAACCACGTATAATAGTGAAGCAGACTGGAAACAGGTCCGTGTCAGTGTTTGCCACTGATGAAGAGCATGGTTACGGGTCATCCAATAAAACCCAGGAAGAGCATGGTTACGGGTCATCCAATAAAACCCAGGAAGAGCATGGTTACGGGTCATCTGATAAAACCCCGATGAAGGAAGAGCATGGTTACGGGTCATCCGATAAAACCCACATTGGAGGGGGATCTATAGATACAGGTACATGTATGCAGTGATAATGGTTGACAGAACCATGTATACGAAGGACATCCTACGAGACCAGCGGTTGCAGCGGTTGGTACCCATGCATTCTGGTGGATGGTTGCTCCTTTATATGGACGTTGACATATTCTTTGTTATGTTTGATCACAACTAGATTTTGCGAAGTGATATCGAGACAAGTAGTCATTAAGGGGGTGTGTTAGAATGTGTAATTCCTACTTGTCCAGTTGTGACTCACTATGTAAAGAGTCTGTTCCTATTCAATAGGAATTAGCTAAAACTAGTTTCCTTATTTGGTGTGAGGTTGAGATATTCCCTCAACCAACTTATTGTACGTCCAAGATAGATTTCCTATCTTGAGACTAATTCATGTATAAATATGTGTAATCTATTTGATTAATAATAGTTTTGCAGATTGAGATTTTATTTTTTTCTTTTTTCTATGTTTTTTCTTTTCCTTAATAATCTAGTTGCATGAAACATGATGATATAATAGAATGCAGATAAGTGAAGAAAATAATAAATTCAAAATGCATAAAATTACTTACATGAAATTGTTGTTATGGTGAACATCAAACCTCTGAAACCTTGTGCTACTCCAAGCTCTATAAAAAACAATCTTAAATTTTGTGGAAATAAAACATTAATATTGCAACATCAAATGCATATCCATGATTATTTGAATGTATGCAAGACAGAAAATAATTATAAATTTCATGGCATTTAGTTTGTCTCAGATAATTGGACAAAATTATTCAATTCCAAAATGTCAGTAACTTGAAACTATTATCTAAAAATATTTTTCCATTATTTCAGTATTTTATTAGTTGAAAAAAAATATAGAATCATTTATGACTTTTTGTTAATTATTTATGAAAATTTATTATATATAACTTACATCCAAGTGTAGCTACTTTGGGGTCTATATTTGTCTTTGATCCAGCGAACTAGCTTCATTTCTCTCCACATAATGAAAGAAGAAATTCCACAACTAGAGACATCATTATACTCGAGTGTAAACATATGTACTTCTCTCCCAACATGATTATAAATTAAATATTTCCTTTTGGTCGCACTGTAGAGTCATGAAATTTACCATCATATTTGTGTACTTACGCACATGAATTTGTTCTGCATAGACTTCTAATATAGTTAGATAGCTTGTTATCTAACTGCTTTCGAATAGTTCGGTGATTTCTAATGTTAGTGGTTCATAAATATACATGGCCATAATGGTAGAAATTTGAAAATATTATGAAATTATTACCTTTTTATGACGTAACTACATTATTTTATCAGTTGCAAAAAACAAATAACAATTTATGAGTTGTTATTAATTTATGTAAGATAGCTCTATTATTTATAATTTAGATAAAATTCTAGCTAATTGTGTGTCTATATGTCTTTCATGCATCAAAGTAGCTTGATTTCTCTCCACATAATGTAACAAGGAATTCCATGACTAGAGAAATCAATATACTTGAGTGTAAATATTTAGGATCCTTTCCCATCACAATTATAAACTAAATATTTATGTTTGGCAATAGTATATGGAGTAGTGAAACTTACTCCTAAAAGTGTAATTTTTCACATTACTTTGTTCAACATAGAATTTAACTATAGTGACAAGTCTTCTACGATGCATTTTTAACTAAGCGCTTCATTTTTGTCTCTATTCTTTTTTTAACATGGAAAGTTTCATGTATCAAATTTTTGAGGATGAACAACAAATCCATGGTTTTCACTCACAAAAGAGTTGTGTACACTAACCCATTTTTTTTAATGTTACTTGGGTCAAACACAAGTCTTTCTAATGTCAAGCCTTGTGCTCTATGTATTGTCTATTTTTCCAACAGGAAACACTAGTGCCTGCGTTTTTTCAATATCTATAACATATAATCCTTGGAATATTTTTCTTTGTAATTTTCCAAGAGAGGAATGCATTTTTTTATATTTCATGCTTTTATGTGTTTTGTTAGATATTTTCTTCTAGACACCTACCATAAAAAATTTATATTATCAACATTTCAAACATACTAATGGGGTTCATCAACGGGATGAGAATGTTGAGAATGAACCCTATTAGTAGGTTTGGAACATTGATAATCCAAAAGTTTCATGTGATCAACCCAAAACAAATCTCCAACAAATCAAAAAATTCCATCCAAAGTACATCTTGTTGCTCTGCACATATATAAAATGCTATCAATATTTTAAATATTTATTTAATAATTAAATATTTAACTTCTCAAAGTGCATGAGGAGAATACACATTAATTTAGTGATCATAAGCTTGTGTTGAAACTAAGAACTGTAATTGTAGGAGCATGTTTCATTGTGTGGATCTTTCCTTGTGCAAAGCTTACAATGAAGGATTTCATTGTGTAGATAAAGTTTCCTCCACACAGTGAAAGCTCCACACAATGAAACATTAAATATGACCAAACAAAATTTAACTTTAACTTTAAGACAAAATGAAATTTATTAAATAATAAATTTTATCAATTTCTAAAAACGACAGGGACTTATGATACAATAAAATATTTTTCTGAAGTTGAAAGCGGGATCTCATAATACATTAAACTATGGGTTTTATTTTTCAAAGTGTTGTGGAAAACTCCATATTTCATTTTTGCAATATTCAATGATAAATTGTTATTTTTAATTAATATAATCATACACATGTACATTTTCATTTCTTAAATAAAATAAGAAGCTAAAGAACTCATGCTATGTTGAAAAATGTGCAACTAGGTTTGTTCTTCATAAATATGAAATGTACTTTTTATTCTTCTATATTGTGAAATGAAAGAAAAAATAATAATATTATTTTTTGAGCTTGGCTTTCATGCTCAAGGAATTTTATTTTAGAGGTAAAACACTCATTGAGTGCTTCTAGGGTTTTTCCTAGTTCAATAAGTCAAAAGAGTCATTGTCATAAGTTGAAGTCCCCATGAGGAACATTGTAGCTTGTAAAAATAATTATTTTTGTATTTAAAAGTGTCAAAATACCCTTCAATACCAAGTCAGCTTGGAAGCTAAGAAGTCAACCTATTTTTAGGAGCCACATCCACCTTAGAAGCTTATATAAAGGAGGGAACTTGACCACCTTTGAAAACACTTACACTTCTCATCATTCAATAAAAGGAGTGATCTGGATTTATGTAGGAACGCAACAGAATAAACATATAACCATAAACACAGAGATGCAGTGGAAATAACACTTCATTTCATTAATATCAAAGAACTGAAATTTGCTTACAGACAGAATGGAAATAAAACTAGCTAGGGTGCTGTTAGTTATCTCTGAGAAGAGATGTGGCGGCTACAAGCCTCTGAATTGAGTTAAAATGAGGCTCGAGGGCCTATTTATTATTTAGAAACAATGGGAAATCCTAAACAGACAAAACCCTAACCCTAGGAGATGAAGCGCCAAAACTATGGGCCCCGTTTGGGTAAATTGGTGTTTCAACTTCCAAGGGGTGTAACTTTGGCATACAATCTCCATTTGACGCGTACCATACCTTGTTAGAAAGATATATCCAAGGACTACAAATTTTGAATGAGGAACATTGGTCCATGGACCCACGTTGCTCTCCGTTTTCCCAAAAAATGTCGTTTAGGGACTCAAAACGGCTCTAGAAGTTCAGGACCCGAAAAAATGTTAAAAATAGTAAGTTGTGCCGAAACTGAAAAACTGAAAGAGACAATAGTGGGGCCCCAAGTGGAATATGTGGGTGACCACCAACATCCACTTGGATCATTCCTCCCCCCTTAGGAAGCAATGGTCCCCATTGCGTTAAGTTCCTCCATGAGATGAGGAAATTTCTGCTGAACTTGGTCCCTGGTGAACCACTTTCCTTGGTGCAGGAGTTGGCTAGCTTTGACAACCCAATACAGTTGGATCTTCTGTTGGTGAGTGTTCTTGATTTGCATGTCCATGATACAATCTGTGGTGGCATGTTCCATGCAGTCTAGGTTTAACTCTGTTGGTGTGAGTTATTTTGCAATGTACGAGGTGTCCAGTAGAGGTGGGAAGTAAGGACGAAGGCGATCCACATTGAAGACTGGGTGTAGACCAAGGAATGGTGGAATACTAAGCTCGAAGGCATTGTTCCCTACAGCCTTGGTGATGATGTACGACCTGTATCGGAGCAGGAAAAGCTTGCGGTGGGGTCCAGTGAGGCGCTCCTTCTACAAATGTAGCCATACTTTGTTGCCCACCTGGAAGTTGTGTGGCACCCGGTGTTGATCATGGTGTTGCTTGTACTTCGCATTGGCTCTGTCCAATATATCATAAACCTGTTGGAAGATGTGTTGAATGCGCTCGATGAATCTACTTGCTTTGTCAACTTTAGACTAGACATGAGCTGAATCGGCCTGAGCAGCTGCAAATGGCACGGCTATGTCAATGGGACATAGTGGCTGGAATCCCAAGCCCACCTGAAAGGGGCTATGGCCAATTGAACTGTGGAGAGCTCGGTTATAACTATGTTGTACATAAGGGAGGCTCTCATCCCATGTGCGTGGATGCTTTGAATTGTACATGCACAGAATGTGTACAATCATTTTGTTGACAACCTCTGTCTGGCCATCTGTTTGGGGATGGAAAGCTGTGGACTTGGTGAGCTTTGTGTACAACATTGACCAGAGGCTGGACCAAAATGTGTTGATGAACCTGCTATCTCGATCTGATATGATAGACTGTGGGATCCCAAAGTGCACCCACACTCGTTCAAAGAACAGTTTAGCAGTGGCTTCTGCTGTGATATTCTTCTTACAGGCCACCATAATGGCCATCTTCGAGAATCTGTCAAAGACCACGAAAACACAGTCATTTCAATTCTTAGTAGAAGGCAGGCCCGAAATGTAATCCATGGAGATGGATTCCCAAGGTAGACTAGGGGTAGGTAGTGGAGTATATAGGCCTTTCTTCTTGATGGTCGGTTTGGCAATGGCACAAGCAGTGCGGGATCTGATGTACTTCTCGACATCCTTTCAAAGGTTCGGCCAATAGAAATAATTCTGCAGTATTGCTACTATTTTCTCGACCCCGAAATGCCCAGCGACTCGACTGTAGTGTGCTTCCCATATCATCTTGGCACGCTCGCTTGAAGGAACACAAAGGTGTCCTAGGTGACATAAAAGTGCATCTTGGAGGTGAAAATTTGGAACTTGCATACCCCCCAAGAGTGCCCTGTAAGTGTGGCCGAATTCTGGGTCACTCTTACAGAGAAGCGGCCAATCAGAAGTCTCGTGCCCACAAGATTTGAGCACGGTTGTGAGCGCCACGATCGGTGGTCGGCTGAGGCAGTCTGCAACATTATTGGTGCTACTCTTCTTGTACTTGATGTTCAAATGAAACTGTTGCAGATATGTGGACCACTTCTGATGGAGATCATTCTGCAACTTCCCTTATGTCTGTATGAACTGCAGGAGCTGGTGGTCTATGTGGATGATTGTTTCCTTCCCCAAAATGAAATGCTTCCATTGTCGACAAGCTTTCACAATGGAATACATTTCTTTGGCATAATTGGGATACTTGTGAACTGTGTCAGACAATTTCTCACTGTGATATGCCATTGGATATCCCTTTTGAGTAAGAACTGCCCCAATAGCATAGTCAGAGGAATCTGTCTCGATCTCAAATGGTTGTTGCAAGTTTGGTAATGTGAGCACTGGGGTAGAACAGAGGCAATTTTTCAATTCTGTGAACGCCTTCTGTTGAGGTTCCGACCAAAAGAATTTTTCTCTCGCTCCTCCCTTGGTGACTTGACTCAAGGGCCAAGTGATATGAGAGAATCCCAACACGAATCTACAGTAGAAATTAGCAAGACCCAGAAAGCTGCGAAGCTCTGTTATAGTGGTTGGGGCTGGCTAACCTCGAATGACTTGGATCTTGGCTGGATCCACATGCACCCCCCTTTCATCAATAATGTATCCGAGATATTGAACTTGGGTCATGCCAAACATGCACTTCTCCAAATTGGCACACAACTTGTGTTGCCGCAGTGTTTGGAGGACTTGTTGGATGTGGTGAAGGTGCTCTTCCCAAGTCTAGCTAAAGATCAGAATGTCATCCAAGTACACCACTACAAATGAGTTGGTGAATGGCCGCAAGATGTCGTCCATCATCCTCATGAAGGTTGTGGGAGCATTCGTCAACCCGAAAGGCATGACCAACCATTCAAAAATGCCTTCCTTGGCTTTGAAGGCAGTCTTCCACACATCAGAGGGTTCAATTGGTACCTGGTGATAACCAGACTTGAGGTAAATCTTGCTGAAATATTTTGCACCTTTGAGTTGGTCCAGAAGGTCATCAATCTGTGGGATTGGGTACCTATTCCATACAGTGATCTTGTTCAGCACCCGATAGTCAATACAGAGTCTCCACGTCCCATCCTTCTTATGTACCAACACGATCGGGCTCCCACAGGGCGATGAACTTGGTCTGATGTGACCTTTCTGCAACAGTTCCTGAATCTGCCTCTTGATTTCATCATTCTCCAAAACAGAGCGCCGATATATCGGTCCATTGGGTAGTGGCGCACCTGGGGTCATTTCAATCGGGTGCTTGACCTGACAATGCAGAGGAACCCTTGTGGGTGAGGTGAAGATGCCCCCGTACTCCTCCACAACCTTATCCATTTGTTGTTGTCGTGCAGAGGAGCCCTGTCTAGAGGTCATGGCCATAGTCTTCTTCTTGCCCTGGGGGCAGATCATCAGGAAAACGAATTTCCTGGTTTGGGAAATGAGCTTACTGCATTGTTTTGCAGTAACCAAAGAGATAGCAGCAGGAGGTGGTACCTCTGGTATCCTGTACAACGTATTTCCGAAAGTAACAATAACAGCACGAGGTCGAGCCTCATACACAATATGATGCTTCCATAAGTATGGTTTTCCTAATAATACATCAGAAACATCAATAGGAGCAACGTCACATAATACCTCATTCGTGAAGGGCTTGATGCTATAGGGAAGGCGGCACTGCTGGCTGACGCGGAGATCTCGTCCTTGGTGAAGCCACCCGATGGTGTATGGATGTGGGTGAGCTGTGGTCGGCAAGCCCAACCGGTTCACGGCGTCTGCTGAAATGAGGTTCTTTTGGCTCCCATTGTCGACAATGAACTGTACAGGGGAGCCCTTTACCCACATCTGGGAGTGGAAGAGACGTTCCTCCTCCTCTCGATCTTCCGGTTCCTCCTTCTGGACCTTTGTAGTGGCAACAGTGGCGTTGGGCTCCGCATCAATAATCTGTTTCCCTTTTTCATTCCCCTTTTCAGGTTCTGATTCGGAGTCGGAGCATGCATCCGACTCAGAAGCCCTCATCTCGGCCACTAGCGACTGCTTGGCCCGACACTCACTTGTGTTGTGAGTGGAGCTCTTATGGAACTCACACCACTTTCCCGTGTCCTTCTTTGGCTTTGCGGTGATGTTATTTTCTTGTGGCTTCGATGAGTTGTCTTTAGCCGCCATGCCTTGGCTCGGTCCTTTGTTCTGCGGTTTGGAAGCACCTTTCCCTTGCTTTTGATTCGCAGATCCAAAGTCTCGCTTCTTCTGCTTGAATTTCTGCTCAATCTTGGTAGCATACCGGTATGCCGTACCAAGCGAGGAGATGTCAAGGAACTCCATTTCCTCCCGAATGTATTTGTGCAGACAGCTGCGATACTTTAGCACCAGATGTTTCTCTGAATCTTTGATACCCAACTTTTTGCGCAGGGTATGGAACAGATTCGTCAGCTCATGCACATCTTGATCCCTTTGTTGTCGCAGCGTGGTCCATTATATGTACTTGTCCTCATAGCTCCCCACGGGATAGTACTGTTCCTTGACGGCGTCTCGGAAAGAATTCCAAGTTGGTACGGCCAAGAATAGAGAGGGTTCTGTCTGGTCCTTGTTCTCACAGTAGGTTTCCCACCAATTCTTAACATGGGGGGTAGCTTTGAGGAGTGCAAAAATAATCTTCTCCCGGTCTGAAAAGTCATGAACAGAGAAATATCCTTCTAATAGATTCAACCATCTATCTATGGCATCGGTGTCTATTTGACCCTCAAATATGGGAATGTCAAAATTTACTTGTACCTTAAAAGGAGTCGCACCTCCAGAGTGGCTGCTAGATGAAGATGCGCCACCGATGGGCAGCCGTTGAAGGATCTAAACAAAGTTATCCATCATCGCATTCCTTTATTTTTCGAGGGCCTCCTCGAGCAATATTTTGATAGAATCTCCTGCTCCCTCATCTTTATTTTCGTCCCCCATGGGCATCCGTCGAGGTTTGCGAGGCTGATCTTGCAAAGGTTCCACCAGATCAAGCCCTAGTTCCTTATACCCTGACCTCGTTGGGGACACGCAAAGAGGGATCGAGAAAAAGCAGACTTCTCTGATACCACTGATCCAGATTTATGTAGGAACACAACAAAATAAACATATAACCATAAATACAGAGATGCAACGGAAATAACACTTCATTTCATTAATATCAAAGAACTGAAATTTTCTTACAGACAAAATGGAAATAAAACTAGCTAGGGCGCTGGTAGCTATCTCTGAGAAGCGATGTAGCAGCTACAGGCCTCTAAATTGAGTTACAATGAGTCTCAAGGGCCTATTTATTATTTAGAAACAATGGGAAATCCTAAACAGCCAAAACCCTAACCCTAGGAGATGAAGCGCCAAAACTATGGGCCCCGTTTGGGTAAATTGGTGTTTCAACTTCCCAGGGGCGTAACTTTGGCATACGATCTCCGTTTGACGCGTACCATACCTCGTTAGAAAGATCTATGACTACAAATTTTGAATGAGCAACATGGTCCATGGCATGGACCCATGTTGCTCTTCGTTTTCCCAAAAAACATCGTTTAGGGACTCAAAACGACTCCGGAAGTTCAGGACCCGAAAAACTACTAAAAATAGTACGTTGTGTCGAAACTGAAAAACTAAAAGAGACAATGGTGGGGCCCCAAGTGGAATAGGTGGGTGACGACCAATATCCACCTAGATCAAGGAGAATCACAAGAAGGCTAGCAAATAAGGAGGAGGAGGATGAAAGAGTTTTCTAGGCTAAGTCTCTCTCACACATGTGAAGAAGGAAGGTTAGGGTTTGTTGCTTCAAAGTTGAAATTCTGTAACTGTTGGAAGAGGATCAAAGTTGTTGGAAGAAGGGCCTAATAGGTCACCTAATAGACCTAAACAAGGAAGAAAGTCAAGAAATTTTTTTGGGAGGCATTGAAAGGCTAAATTTCGCTCACACATGCGGATGTGGTAGCAGTTTTAGGGGACCAAAACTTTTAGACATGTAGTAGAGGCTAAAATTATGAATATGGGCGTCGAAATTGTGTTGCTATAAGAGATTTGGTTGGGTTTGACTTGGAAAAAGGAAGCACATCATCAGGATAGGTAGTAATTGGACTTGGAAGGGTATTGGTCTTGGTCTAAAGGTCTTGGAATTCATCATTTGAAGAATCTTTAAGAAGATAAGAGATTTAAAAGTTTTCATCTAAAGTGGAGAGGTTTTGGCACTAGCTTGCAGCCTATATCATGTGTTCTTGTGTACTATTTTTCTTCTTCTTTTGGAAGTTGTTTGATGATAAGAAAAAATATAATAATAAGAGAAGAAGCTAATAAGAAAGAAAAATTAAAATGATATCATAAGAAATTATCATAGAAATATAAATCATTCTAACTATTTCCTTATACATTTCTCAACATGAAATAAGAGCTAAGGTTACCTAAGGGCATAATGAAGATCTATACTACATTTAATAAGTTCCTAGAGAAGTTCACAATGGTGGAAATTCATCTCAAGAATGGCATCAATGAAGTATGGGATCTCTTATTTTATTTTAAAGAGGAAGTGATTAAGACATCTACAAAGGACAAAGTATTATTCTTAGCACTCACTGGCACATTTCAAGATGATAATATTTGGCTAATCGACAATGGAGCATCAAGACGTATGACTGGTCAACACAAGAAACTAAAAAAATTGTCAAAAGGAAATTCCTCTTACTCCGTTGAGATTGGTGACAATAAAAACTACCCTGTGAGAGGAATTGGATCAACCTCACTAGAGCTGGAGAATGGATGAAATATTCATCTCGATAATATCTTGTTTATTCCAGGTTTTCGTAAGAATTTACTTTCCATTTCATGTATAGAATATTATGGTGATAAAATTGATTTCATATATGGAAAGATTGTAGTATGGGATAAAAAATCAAGAACCAAATATGCAAGGATGATTGGGATCAGTGAAGGAATACTACACAGATTGCTAACTCTCCTCTCTCAAGATATGGTCTAGATTGAAGTTATCCAATGTGAACTTTGGCATAGAATATTTGGTCATATTCACTAAAAAATATGACCAACCCTAAATTAAATGGTGAATGATAGCCCCGAACTAAAAGAAGATCATAAATGAGTATGCAAGGGATGTCTATTAGGTAAAAAAACCAAGAGACTGATTGGAAGTAGTGCTTCAAGGTCAAAATAAATTCTTGATATCATGCATTCTAATGTATGTGGTCCTATCAATCCAAAGTCTCTTGGAGGTCATCTATACTATGTAACAATAATTGATGATGATTCAAGGAAAAAATGGGCTTATTTAATGGAATCCAAAGACGAAGTATTCATAAAATTTAAAGAATTCAACACTGAAGAAGAGAACCTCACATAAATGAGAATAAATATTTTAAGGTATGATAACTAAGGAGAATACATATCAAAGGAAATTATAGCCTTATGTAAGGAGTTTGGGATTAAGAGGGAGTTTATAGTCCCATGTAATCTCGAACAAAATGGATTTGTGGAATGAAATAATTGATCCATTGATGAAAGTGTAAAATCCATGTTACATTACTAAGATTTGTCGAATTTATGTGGGGTGATGCTACTAAGATAGTTGTATACATAAAAAATGTAAGTCCCCATGGGTCACTAGATAACATGACTCCTGCAAAATAATTCATTGGGAAGAAACCAAGCATGAACCATCTCCGAATGTTTTATTTTAATGTCTATATACATATACCAAAGGATAAGGGAAATAAATTATATCATTTAGGAATGAAGGGAACATTTTTTGGTTACAATAATTCTTCTAAGGCCTATAGGATCTACATAAAAAAAGGACACTAAATAGAAGTTAGTCGATATGTGATATTTATGAAAGTTTTGTATTCAAGAAATCAAAGGATCTCCCTATGGACTCTAATGTTTAAGAACTTCATATATTTGAAGAGGAATGTACTACGGAGGAAGAAGAATCATTTCATGAATATTAAGGTCTTAGTGAACCTATGCAAAATCTGGTCATACCCAAAACTCGAAAGAGACCTAACTGTTTGAAATATACTCTATTATATACAGAGGGACATGGAAGAACTAAAGGAACATTCATATAAAGAAAGAATCCCAAACTATATTCTGGGTATGCAACATATATGGAAAAACTAATAGAGGTAGAGCCATCCACCATTGAAGAATTTATCAATCATCAATAATGTAAATATTCCATGAATGAATAATATCAATAGATAATGAAGAATTGGGTTTGGGAGATCATACCTATGCTTAAATAAAAAATTGCGGTGACTTCGAAATGGATTTACAATATTAAACATGCGGCAAATGAAAGTATTGCTAAGTGTAAGGAAATATCTGTGGCTATGGGATTATCTCAACAATAAGGCATCGATTATGAAGTTACATTTTCTCCAATAAAATGGTATACAAGTATATGCTCACTGGTCTCTTTAGAAGCATCAATGGGATTAAATATTCATCAAATGGATGTCAATACTGCATTCCTGAATGACATTATTGATGAAGAATTATATATAGAGAAATCATTGGGATTTTAAGTCAAAGATATAGAGGATTATGCTTGAAGGTTAAGGAAGACATTATATGGCCTCCAACAAGCACCAAGGGCACGGTATGCAAGGATAGATGCATACCTACAAATATTGGACTTCACAAAGAGTTATGGTGATCTATCTATATCAAATTTTTGAAGGATGAGCCTATAATAATTATTCTATATGTGGATCATCTTCTCTTGAAAGGTGTGTAAGGTTGAATCCAAGAATGAAAGAAGAAACTAGCAGAAAAATTCGATATGAAGGATCTTGGGTTGACGCACTACTATTTGGGACTGGAATTTTGGCAGGGACCCGGAGAGATTTATCTAGGTCAAGGAATGTATGTGATTGAGATGTTGAAGAGGTTTTACATGATGGATTTAAAACTTATGAAAACCCCCATGATCACAAACATGAAGGGCTTAAGGATTTTTTAATTGATCCCAGTGGATCAGACCAGGTATAGATAATTGATTGGTCGACTAATGTACCTGGTGAATAATCAACCAAACATATGTTTTGCACTTAATTTTGTCTTTTAGTTCCAAGTTGAGACAAAGTATGACCATTGGATAGTAGCCAATCATATTCTGGGATATATGCAAGGAAAAATTCACTATTTATTGAAGTATGATAGGAGAAATAATTTCCACTTGATTGGATATACAGATTTCGACTAGGGAGGCAATGAGCAGGATGGAAGAAGCACTACAAGAGGATGTTTTAGTTTGGGATCCTCCATGGTATCATGGATGAGTAGAATGAAAGAATAATTTGCTTTGAGTAGCGCTGAGGATGAATATATTTCATCCTCTGAAGTAAGCATATGATTTTTCTAGTTATGGAAACTATTGTTTGACTTGTTTAAAAGACCAATGGACTCTACAGTGATACATTGTGATAAAACTGACTGTATAAGGTTGTCTGAAGGCATATTGTTTCATGGAAAGACAAATAATATAAATAAAAAGTATCACTACATTCGGAAGCTAGTGTAATATGGTGTATTGTATCTACTTTATATCTCAACTGATAAGCAGGTAGTTGATATATTGAAAGAATATTTTCCTAACAAGAAGCTTGTGTATTTGAGAGACAAGCTTGGTCTAGTTGATATTTTTAGGGTCCTATATTATAGGAATATTAGTAATTTTTGTCTTACTATACATTTAAGGTCATTTTTGTAAATATTTGTCTTTGTTTCATGCGTTATATGGTCTAGAGGGGTCTATTTGTCATAATTCAAAGTGTGATGTCTTCAGAGGTCAAGTTAGCTAGGTCTTTAGGTCTAGTTACATCAATAAATCATGAGTAAGATCATGTTTCCATGAATTTCCATCATGAGAATATATTTGTAGGTGTTTGAATTAGTTTATATTTCATTTCATGAGCGTTCATGACCTCATCAAGGTTACAATGGTCAAGAATACATATTGCTGCATTTTTCCACGTGTTGCACTTCTAGCAAGGTGTTACACATTCATCATTTTGATTCGAAATCATGATTATCACTATAAGCTCTACTCCTAGCCATAGTAGGAATCTATTTGCATGGTTGTTTTCATCCAAGATCATTTAGATTCATTTCCATTGGAAGCTTGTGGCGTGATCGTGGTAGGTTGCTGAGAAAGGGAGCCAGGGGCACTGTGATTCCACATAGTGTTTTATGTTTCTCATTTTTCGTTTCCAATTCACATTTTCTCTATGTAAGACTCTACATGTAATATGTGCCTTGGGTTAAAAACTAAATTTAAGCTTCTTCTCTTAAGTGCTTATGCTCGAAAGTGTTAAAAAAGTCAAATACCTTGAGCATTGTGTTTCTGCCTTTTGCACTGTGAATTTGTTGCGCAAGTGGGAATTAACCATCTAGGAGGACTTCAAGCATTAGAGAGACTAATTCAATATTTAAACAGCATCACACAAAATTTTTTATCCCACCCATTCGATCCATTTTTCCATAGGAGTTCTGAAACCATATAGAGGATGGAGGGCTACTTGGATTTGCTATGAATTTGTTGTGAAACTGATTGTTTTTGTCATCATTTTCAAAATTTGTTTCCAACCAAATGGAGCTAAATTTTGGAAAAACAAAAGAAATTTTCTCAAGAAAAAATCAAATAAAAAAAACCTCCTTTATTTTATGCATAGGTTTCATATATTGAAATATTTAAATGCATATTTACAACTTATTTTTAGGTTTTTATCATTTGTTGTTTTAGTTATGATGTTTACGTGCATATTGTGAGGAGCGAGACAAGAATTTTTTGGAAACTTAGAGAGGTTTATCTCAAGTAAAATATCATATAAAAAAACATCCTTCATTTTCTACACATATTTTAGTATTCAGGAGATATGAGCTAGTCTTTGACCCCTATTTTTCCATAAATTTAGTCCATGTTTTGCCGCAAAACTGGATGATGCGCTGTGAATCTGGACATTCAACTTCATTTCACTTCATATTTCAAATTTTTGGTTTATATAAGTAGTTTTTATCATGTGTATAGGTGTAAAATTTTGTTATGAGGTGTAGTTAATGTTTATTTGCAAATATTCCAAGTTGTTCATGTTTTAGGCTTAGATTGGTTGTAAGGAAAACCACTCCTATTTTTCAGTATATGCACTAAAAATTTGATGTATCTTGTTAGAATTTATGTTTGGTAAATAATTTAGACCTCCTAGAGTGGGATATCAAACCTCATGATGTATATAGAGATGGAGAACATAGTAAATGGTTTTGTTGGTTAGATTAAAGAGGGTCATACGTTTTGTGCATTGTATTGTCTGAAAATGTTGCCAGTGAATGAGTGAAAGATAGATGGTGATTTTCAAGGATTTATGTGTAATAATATTTGTGTTTTTTTTCTCCTTTTATCTTGTAAGTTGTCTCATGTTTTTACATCTCTTAAATGTATGTGTTCTTTCTTGGAAAAACTAGATGTTTAACTCATAATTCATCTTAATGGTGCTCTAATTTAGTTTTTTCCAAGTGATCAATGTTTTCATCTTAAAAGAAACATTTTAGAATTCATCTATGGTTTCTATGATCCATGTGTTGTCTTTCAACTTTCTACACTCACCCTCCTACAATGATTTAACCTAAATTCCACCACCAAGGCTTCCTACCTTTCCCTTTTTGAGAAACCCTTTCTTTATTCATCATAACAATGGACAAAAATCTAGTTTGACACGAATCCATGCCCAATGGATTTCTCTCTTTTCTCATCAATAGAAAATAGAAAATTAGACCTTATTGACCATCATACCTAGACTAATATCATATTATTGTGACCAATCTAAGTGAGAGAGCCCTCTACAAGGCTAGAAGCGCTAAATTATGGCCTAGAAGTGGTTTGTGGTTACCTATGGAATTCCTCTCTTCAGCCTAGGGAAAATCATAGAGTGATAATAGGTATATCCTCCCTATTTGAGAGGGAGAGATACGAACATCATTCTTTCCTTCTTTTGGAATAAATAATGGAGGATTGGGTAAGCATCCACTAGTAAAAAATGATGAAATTAATGACTAGGTGACTAAAAAAGTTAGCCACGGTAGCTTTTCTAGTGAAATACTAGCAAAAATTACTAACATAAATGACCAATTTAGTCTCATGTTAAACTATATGACTAGATAATAATTAATACAACTAAAAATGACTAATTTGAATGAGTACTTTAGTCTAGAAAGAAAATAAGACTACCAAATAAGAACTACAATAATAAAAATCAATAGTTTATGTTAGTCATTTTAATTATATCACTTCAGCAATCTAAAATTACAAATGATAGGGGATTCAAATTCTACTATAGATTGGCTGAAAGGTTATACTCACTTAAACACTTATTTATTGCATCAGTGGATAATTAGAGTTATGGAGTTTATTTGAATCTTCAGGGTTATATCATTTTATCACATTCACGGGGAATTAAATTCGAAGGTTGACAGTTTATCCAAAATGGGAGTGAAATTATAGCTGGGTCAAATACATTATGAAAATACCTAAAAAGACAAGTGTTGGTTAATTAGTAGAGGACACATTTACTTTAGTAATGAGAAAATTATAAAGAATTATAAAAACTATAACCATACACTAAGATTTCACTTGCCTTTAACAACAAATAGATAAAAAAATCTAACCTTAAATGAAGAAGTAGCCATAAATAATATTAAAAGACTCTATCACAAGATCAAAATAACAATTAGTATAACAAATTCAAATCCCAATACTCTTCACTTATCTTAATTACCAAAATTCAATGAGATGTGGAGGACATATATGTGCATATATGTATAAATATAAATAAATAAAAATACGAATAGAAAGAAAATCAAAATAAAATTATCTATAAACACCTTGTAACTTTGAAACACATTCTCTTGTTCATCCATAAACACCTCGCAACTTTGAACTTGCTACCTTGGTCATGTCAGTCATGTCTAGAAAATTTTATTTTGGTTTACCCGCCATTCATGTTTACGATGCTATTAAGCCAAGTTATTCACAGTGGAAGGAGTAGGTGGTTTTCTAGGATTTATTTTCTTCTATATACGAATGTGTTTCCTCGTTTATCTAGAAAATAAAAATAAAAGATATAACACATCGTTTTCATAACTTTTTAAAATTAGGGGAATGCAGGCAAGACAAGGGTTTGCATTAGTTGATGGAAGGTTTAATGGAAGCTTCATTTTCATTGAAAGGTGATGCTAGATATTTAGCTACATCTGGTAGATATGGATTGGAAATTGGCAGGAATGTTGGTGATACAATTGGCTTCACCTCTGTAGTCTCTGTTCCAACGGGAGGAAACGTGTGTTTTCAAGCTAAGTAAGTTTATTCAAAGTGGATTGGTTCATGAGCTAAGAGAGGATAGGAAGGAATATGGGACACGTATTGGGTGTGGGACTAAAAGTGGGTTGAAGCCAGGATATGACGTAGAAAATATTTCACCACTCACTTCGTGGGGACGCAAAAAATATGGAATGGGAAATGCCTTGATGCACCCATTCATGGAACTAGAGGAAACTACATGTGACATGGTTCATTGAATCACTAAGAAAATTGTATCTCAATACCCAGGACAAACTTATTTACTGACTCCATCAATCATTTCAAATTGTATTTGTTGAAATACACTTAATTATTCAAATACAAAACTATTAAAATGGGAGGGAAGAATTTCTTTCTGAAATCATTAGAATTGGACAAGACAAGAGGATTTCGAAATGCTTCAAAGAGACCAAAGGAAATTTCTTAAGGTTGTCCTTTAACAAGATCCAAGTCAAATTCCCTTAGTTGAATAGGAAGCATCTCAATGAGCCAAACAAATAAGTATTATCCAAGATTTTTTTTGTCGGAACAGAGTAAGATCTTTAATTCTTAACCAAAACTAGACTACTTGAATCACATATGTCGAAACAAGAGAAAGGGTAACTAGGTGGGGTGGGATCACCTCCACCAAAACTTGTCAAAGAAGAGAAAGGGATCCTAAAAACCTCAGGTCTTAGGCTCAAAGTAAAAAAGAGACAAATTAATCCAAATCAATGATCAAAATTATTTTACTCTTTTGTATTTATAGATTTCCTTGTGGGGGTTTTCTCCTCCTTAATTATTCGAGAGGGGTTCATGGCAACTGTAATTTTGGGCTTATTTTCCCAGTTGCCCCAATACATTGCCCCATGCTTCCAAAGCATTGGCTAATTTGGTTTTTCCCTTTAATAAAATACTATAGTATATGGGGATCGATAGGCTACTTCATCCCTTGGGCAATTAATCGATAGGGGTCATTACAAAGACATGTCCTCGTGAAAAATGGTTTATTTGGTAGATATGACCTACTTATTTTGGTTGTTTATGTAGATGACCCAATAATTATAAGTTATTTAGATAATATAATTGGAAGGTTCAAATCTAAGGTGACACAAGAATTGAAATGGATATTGAATTTATGTAACATTTCTCAAGTCTACATTTGTGGTAGAGTATTGGTAAGGTTTTCCTTGGGCAGGAAAAATACACAGTTGAGACCCTTAAAACTTTCCAAATGATAGATTTTAAACTCGTGACAACTGAAATGATACAGAATTTGAAGTTGCATGTTTCCTTGGATTAAAAAATTTCACATTTTTTAGTGTATAATAGTTCATTGGATCCTTGATGTATCTAGTCAAGACCAGACATTATATATGTTTTGAAGTGAATATATTGAGATAGTTAATGGTTGGGCCAAGATAGATTTACCAAATAGTTACAAAACATGTGCTCCAATATTTGAAAGTTGCAGTACATTACAATATAAGATATGTAAGAGATAGTGAGTTAATGTTGCATGGATTCATTGATTATGATAGGAAAAGAGATGCATGTGACAAGAAGAGTACTTAAATGTGTTGCTTCATTTTTGGTTTAAGATTGGTTTCCTGGTTTAGCAGGAAGTAGGATTTAGTGGCATTGCATATAGCACACATTCATCATAGGTAGCACTCCTAGTTGTGAAGCCATCTAACTTTGCAAGTTGATTTCATAATTGACGTGCAAGATGTTGGATCCTATTACGATCTACTATGTCAATTAGAGTAGTATCAAACTCTGATAATATAGTATTCCATGAATTTTCCAATAATATTGACCTTAGATACCATTTTATCAATGACTTGGCTCGGAAAGGAGAAATTTCTCTAAAGTGTATTTAGACAAATAAACAAGTTGCAAATTTCTTAACTAGACCCTAGGCAAAGGGAAAGTTCAAATCATTTAGGGAGAGACTTCAATCGGCGAAGAACATTTTCTTTGGAAATAGGTAGTGTTAGAGTGTGTTGTCCTTTGAGATGATTGTGGTAAATAATCATGCCAAAGCATCTAAAATGTTTTGTTTGTGTTTTGAAATATTTGGAGGACCAATGCATAAGATACATTTTAATCAAACAGTTAATGTTTTTAAATCTTGCAAATAACATCAGTAATTATAAGTGAGGGCTTCTTGTTTATCTCACACAGTAATTAAGATTTAATGATTCGATTAAGTGGACTTGTGTAAGAGAATATGATTATTAAATATTCAGATCGAATTTTTCAATAAATCATAAGCCAGAAAACCTTTAAACAATGTTCAAAAATTGAACAAAATATATCTAATATCATCAAGACACTGAAAATTAATAAATGAAAAGGACTTACATTAACAGATTGTCAAGTAAATCAGTCTTCATAACGATAATAACTTTAGGACGAATTATAAGGTTACTGAAACACAATCAACCTCACCTAGTTATCTTGACAATAATTAAATATATGAAGAAACAAAATGATTTAAGAAATTTGGAAAAAATTACAGACGAAAAAAATATTTGTATGAAATAAGTTCAGAATCCTTCTTGTATTAATAATGATCAGAAAGACTTAATACAATTTCTTCTTTACAAAATCTGTGCATGCAAGGGTGCAACCCCAGATACTTCAATGAATGAATTATTTATAAAACATATAAAATATTACAATCAATGCCTAAGTGAAGAGGCAAACTAAATTTTATAAAAAAAAACAGAAATGAAAGAAAAACGATCTAAAAGAAGTGAATCTGTGTTCTGGCCTTGTTCTACTGGAAAGTTGTCGTTGCGTCACCACCTTTTTAGCACTGTGTTGGCAAAACTAAATGTTGTGCTGGCAAATATGAGTGTTGTGCTAGCACAATGAGTTTTTATTTACTCTTGCTATTTGCAAAGCTTGTCCCATCCCTCTTCATCCAGAACTGAGGCTTTAATAACGTTGCAGTAGATTTCATCTGCCTTCGTGTACTTTGTAAAAATTGGTTTTACAATGAAAATGTGTTTTATTTCAAGGTGAATAAAAATGACATCTTCAAAAACTTTGTAAAATGCTTTACCTGTCACAGAACCTTGAATAGAAGACATAGATGCAGACCTTTTTCTTTCTTTGAGCTTCTTCATATAATCCTCTCTGGGCATTAACTTGTCATTTATAACAAATAGTGATGGGAGACCTTTTTTAATGAATGCATTAATCCTTGTAAGAAACCTGTTGATTGTCATATCCAAAGTATGAGATTTTTCTGTTAATTGTACTACCAAGTTCTTCTTAATCAGAATTTTCTTTACTTCAAGGATAGTTTCAGTCTTGTCATCTACCATCCAATTCTTGGTTGTCCTTAGAGTTTAGAAATTTTATGATGTTGCTAGTTGTATTGGGAATATCTCCCAGTTGAGTGTTTACATAAAAAATTACCTGATTTTCCTTTTCTACTAACTCTTTATGCTCGAAGATGATCCTAATAGATGACCAAATTTCATTAATCTCTTCAAAAATGTTAGCCCAAATGATTTCTTTGACATTACCCAAAGTGTAGCCAATAGAAGCTTCAGCGAATGACTTCTTCCATATTTCAACTTGGTTTTGAGCTCTCTCATTAGGGGAATTTTGAGGTCTAAAATGGGCCTCCTAAGGAAATTATAAAATAATAGTGGAAATAATAAAATAATATTTGATTACATAATCAAAGTTTAGAGTGAAAAAATAAAAAAACTACTTTTTCAACTTGTATTTTCAACTTATCTCCCATAGTTTTTACTCAAATTTGAGTGAGAGCACTCGTTGGATGTAAAATTTAATTCCTCATCCAAGGAGAACCATGTTGCATACTTTAGATGGATCATTCTACAGGAAAAATGAGAAATACATGAAAAACTTGATTGCAATCACGTTTTTTCATGTATTTATCATTTTTCTTGTAGCAGAGTCCATCAAAAGTATGCAACATGGGTCGTGCTTGGATGAGTAATTAAATTTTGCATCCAATGAGTACCCCGCTCGAAATTTTAATACAAAATTTTGGAGATAAGTTGAAAATACGAATCGAAGAGGTAGTTTTATTATTTTATAAATTTTTAAATTTTTTACCCTTTTAATTAAAAAATGGTGAATCATCCCCCATGGTTGACATCATCATATTGTATCCTATTGGATCTTATAAAGTTTATTTTGTTTGTACGTTTTTCTTAGGAGGCCCATTTTAGACCTCAAAATTCCCCTAATGGAAGTTATGTTCCATGATAAGTAGCAGACTTCTTCTGTTGTTCTTCAAAAAGTTTCACTTTGTTGTTTAGCTTCTTTATTTATTTTTCTATAAAGTCATGTTTTGGAGTGTGGAGGCTAACTGATTTAAAGAATCTCCTTTACTGGTAGTAGCAACTATAGCAGTGGGAATAGTTGTCATTGGAAGTGGCTTCTAAAAGAGAAGATTGTTTGACTGGTTTCTTACTTTCCTTGATCCACTTCTCCATCTCTGTTTCCATATGTTTTAGTTGTGTATTCTATTCTAGAAAAAGCTCCATGAGGTCTGCCTTTTCTATTTCTGTCTCTGAAATTTCCTTGGCTAAAGGATCTTCTGTAGCTAGTAATTTCAACTGCTTCCTTAATGTTGCAATGTCTACATTATTTTTCTTGATTAATTCCTCTGAAACATTGACATTTGTAGGGTCATAACCCAACTTGTCATAACCCAACTTGATTACCAAATATTCCAAGGTTTTAATCTTCGTGTCCTTGGAAAAAGTTGAGACTTTCTCCATGTTGAGTTGTGATCTGACATTTGCTAGTGTAACCTGCATTTTAGATAAGGGCATAGCAATGTTATTTACAGTTGAGAAGATCATCTCCCCAATTTTTTTATGCATATCCATTTGATCAATGGGATGTATATCTTTGACATCAAAATCAAAATATTTTTTCTCATAGTTTTCTTCTCCTTTAGGCTAAGGAACTTGTGCTTGAAGAAATGCCATAAGAATTCTTCCTTGTTCTACATCAAAGGTTGACAATAACATACTTTGGGCACCTGAAGTTTGTTTCCAGAATTGGTTATATGTATTAAACTTCAAGGCTTCATTTTTTAGTTTGATTTCCTTAAAGATGTCCATGGCGATCTTCTATAGCTCGCTTAAAGTTGAAGTACCTATTTGCATGATTTGCTTCTGATTTGAAGCAGTCATGGAAGTAGTAGGAGATTTTTGGACTGCTCTCCTATTAATGAGGATATAAGAGGCTCATTTGTGTTGACAGGGGTCTCTTGCTCTAAATCCTTGCTAATACTTAGTTTGGAACTAAGCTTAGCTTTATTTATATACATAATTTTGAATCCTTTGCTGAAGATGTCTATCTCTAATGGAGAATTTTCTTATATGTTTATTTTTGCTATATTTTCCTAATTTGTTGGAGTCGGTACCGTTGATGATGAAACTGGTTGTTCTTCGACTTCATGTAATGTGTTTTCTATCCACTCTATCTTGTTCTTATATTTCTCTATCTTTGGCCTTGTTGTATGAAACTAAGGAGTATATTTGACTTCTACCCTTAATTTAGACACAATGCCTAATGGGTCATATGACCAGGTGAAGCTTAAATCAAATTGCAATTTCTTTAATAGTTGATCTGCCTCTGCTGCTGCTTTTCTACTATTATATATGAATGGACCAATCTGAATTTTTAGCTTGAACTGTGACTTTTTCTTGGAAGCCACAAAATTTACTTGATCCATGTTGATCATCTTCCTAATGAATTCCAAAGAAAAAATCCTCATTGGTAGGAATTTTGGCAACTTGTATGATTTCATCTCACACCCAAAAACTCTTATTTCAGTGTAGTTTGCATACAGGTACTAATATCCTATTTGAGCCTGTTCTGTGAGCTGCAAAATATTTTGAATTTCTTCACTGATTCTCAGTTCTTCTCTATTGTTTAGAAGGTTGATATCTGGGTGGACAGACATTTCAATGAACTGCCTATAGGTGAATTCATTTTTCTCTTTCATGACCAAGGTGGTCCAAATCATTACTGACTACTAGTCTCCTTTAGTTTTTAATTTTTGCAATGATAATTTCATATTGTCTCCTTGGAATTATATAAACATATAAACTAGAATAGAAATATATTTAAATACCTCCTTTGTCTTGAAATCAAGAAACTATTGATGAATGGATTCTACAAGGAAGTGACTGAAATTGAACACTATGGAAGGCTTAGCATCATTGGAAAAGACAGACAAAAATCCTATAATTGCGTCATCTATGTATTGATCAGAGTAGTATCCAAGCAGGTAAGATAGGATAGTGGCTATTTTCTTGGTTCTCTCGGGGAATAGGGATGAAGGATAAGAAGGATTTCTTTTAGGAAATGTGACATCTTGTGCTAGGAAAAGTTATAAGGTTTGGGTTCTCTTGGCAAGATCTAATCTCTGATATATTTCAACCAGAGATTCATGAGAGAATGGGAAACCATTATCGACTGTGTGAGTTAGCATCATCTGTTCAATAGCTTGAGGGGTTATGGTAAACAAAACTTGGCTATTAGAATTGACTATCTGACTAGGAAAGTAGGAGGAATGACATTTCCTGATGAAATTAGGAGCACTGTGGGTAGGAAGAAAGATAAAATGGGGAAGATTATACTCCCACAGCTGGATTTCATCGGATTTCTCAATGAATTTTTCTTCCATCTAACAGTACATATCAATAAAGTCGATATCAAAGTGTGTTTCATAGGTTCTATAATCTATGTCAACCATAGGGATATGATGAAGGTCTAGAGGAGGAAAAATTAAAGTATTATTGTTTTCCTCGAGATATTTATCTTTGGGAGGCCTAATGGTTACAAGTGACAGTGGAACAGAGGGAAGAAAGATGTTAATGTGATCAAGAAAAGGGAACAAAATTCAAAATGGTAATATTGGGCATGCTCAAGAAATTGTAGCGCTTCTAGATCCTAAAAAACCTGCGAACAACAAATTATTATAAATTGTAATGAGAAAAGGCATCTGCAGAAGGATTTAGCAGGTTTAATAGGGAAATACGTGTTTTCGTTGATGCCATGGGTTCACGGATAGGTAATTAAGTTTGCAACGGAATTATGGAGGGAGAGTATTTAATTGGCTAATGGGCAATAAGGTGGAAGTAGAGTAGTGGTGCACAAAGGTCATCATAGTTGGTGGTATATTGGAAACAATTTTTTATTTTTTATTTTTTTGTGGGGGGGTGGGGGAGTGTGTGTGGGGGGTGTATGGTGGTTTGAGGTTTTGCAATTGGGTGGGTTGAAATCTCGTGGGGCTGACACATATACTCAGGAAATTTGAAAATACATTTCATTTCGGACCCCCACTACCCCCCACCGACCCCCGCCCCCCCCACCCCCCCCACCCCCCCCATGAAAAGCTTCAGATGGTGGATGGGAGCTGAAAGGCCATGAGGGCTGTTGGATGCTAAGGGATATAAAGGTGATTTTCAGATATATGGGAATATGGGGATGATAAATGTGATGATGTGGTTGGTGGGGTCGGGACTTATTAAATAAAGTGTCGGGAGGTTAGGAAGGAAAATTTAAGGAAATGTTTGTAAATATATGAGCGGGGAATGAAATATAAATAAAGGGAAATGAATGGAGGGGATATATGATTAATGGAAATGCATGGTGGGGTATATAATATGGTTTAAAAATTTAGAATATGTAATTAATAATCAAGATTTAAACCATACTAAACACCTTTTCCATAGGCGCATTTAGACCAGCATCCAATCAATTCTTTTAAAAGAGAATGAAGATTTCCTTTTTCTTTTTGCTTCCCTAACATTTTCATTTAAATTTGCCTTATTTATTTATGGAATCTAACACCTAACATTTTATTGACATGGATGCCTATAAAACATAATAATTTTCCTAACATTTTTTAAATTTTTCATTTTTTTGCATGCATATCCTACCTTATCATTTTCAAAATTATTTAACTACTTATGCTAAATTATAAAAAACAAATAATGTTACAACATCGACTCCAATTGGGGACTTATTACCTTTGTGGGATGTAGAGAACAAGTAGTTCCATGTGCCTTCTCCTTGGGCTATGAAGTCTTTGTTGTAGAAAACAAACAGACTTCAAGTGATAAAAGAAAATGATTATGTACAATGATGATGTATGATATCCTTCAGTACTGGATGTAGTGTTTCAAAATGATTCCATTTACAGGCAATGTTGAAAACTTCCCTTCAAGATTCTGTAGAAAAAATGTGTTGTTTCCTTTTACCTCTGCAGTGTTGAGTGGCCCAAACCATAAATTACCAAACTTTCCATGTTTGCCTTTATCTTTTCTCCTAGCATCCTATCTTAGAACTAGATCTCCTTCTCTAAAATCTCTTTCCTTTGCCTTTTTGTCAAAGAGACTCTTAATTTTATTATGATATTTCGTCAGTTTGTACTGAATCTCATCTCTGTTTTCATTTAGCTCAATGATTTGATTAATCCTTCTGTTGATCTTTTGGGATAAATTCTATTTTCCCAAAATGCATAAATCAAATGGTTGTCCTAATTTTTCCTGTGGTATTCCAAAGTTTTCTTGATTACTTTCACTAAACTCTTGTTAGATTATTCAACAAGACTGTTTCCTTGTGGATAATAGGGAGTTGAGTAATGCAGTAGAATCTGATATTTCTGGAAAAACTCGATCATTTTTATGCCGCTAAATGTTATGGCATTATCAGTGACTATTTGATGTGGGAAACCAAATCTGGATAAAATATTCTCTTCAATGAATTTTCTTACAAATGAATCTATAACATTTCTCACAGGAATGGCTTCCACCCACTTGGTCAAATAATCAGTAGCAATCAAGATCCATCAGTGCTGATTATTGGAGGCTGGGTGGATTTCACTTATAAAATATAATCCTAGTTGTAGAAAAAGTGCTAAGGCAACTACTAGAACTAGTGGAAGGGTTGTTATTTTCTTCTTACCAGCAAACATATGACCTGGAACACATGCTTTGACTTTTGATCCTACTTGTGAAAACAATGTAGGCAAATAATCTTGCCCTCAGTATCTTGTATGTTGTTTCTCTCCTAGTATAGTGGCCTCCACATATCCCGACATGAAACTGATAAATGGTTCCTTCAGTTTCTGATTCTGTTAGGCAAAGTAGTAGAATATTAAGAGGATCCTTCCAGTATAAGTTGGCATTGGTGATACAGTATTTTATGGATTTCAACTTGAGTGTTTTGCACTAGTTTTTTCAAAACCGAGCTGGACATTCAAAATGAATTAGAAAATGAACAATATCTGCATACCAATTTGATAAAACAAACTTCTCATCAATATGAACAGGGACAGTTTGAGTTGAAGGAGAAGGTTCTTGTGTATTATTTCCTTGCACTCTATGGGAAGGTTCTTGTGGATTCTCCCCTTCTGCATTCAAGGAAGGTTCTTGTGGATTCTCCCTTTCCAAATTTGAAGAAGGTTCTTGTGGATGCTTCTCTGAAACTTCAAAAACATAGTTTATGCCAAAAACTTTACAATTGGATTCATATAACACCTTAGCTAAACCATGCCCCTTCACTAAATTAGCAGTTTTGATGGTAATATCAAACAAAAGGATTTGAGTTATCCATATTCCTCTTCTGTCATCAGTGTCTGGCTATGAGAGGATTGTTTTAACAACGTTATTGGGAACATAGGCAATGATAGTGGAATGGAGGATATACATTCTAAATGACTTCAGGGCTTGAACTAAGGCATAGGCTTGTTTTTTGATAATATCATATCTAAGTTCAGCATCTCTCTTGACCTTACTAAAGAATGCTATAGGTTGATCATGGTAATCCTCATTATTTTTTAAAAGGACAACTGCAAGGGTAGTTTCAGAGGAAATAAAGAACATGCTGAAAGGTTCTGAGTTGTTCGAATTGGCTAAGGTTGGGGCTTCATAGATGGCTTTCTTTATCTAGTCAAATGAAAATCTTGCGGGAACAGTCCATTTGAATTCATGGTTCTTTTTGAGCATGTATGTTATGTCCTTCACTATTTCTACATAGTTTGGTCTAAACCTTCTCAAAATGTTAATTTTCCCTAAGAAATCTTGAATCTCTTTCTTATTTCTAGGTAATGATAATGATTGAATAGCAGGGACCCTTTTGGGATCAATAACTACTCAATATTTTGAAATAATATGACCTAGTAATTTATCCTCTTTGATGGAGAATAATGAATTTTTGGTATTATTCGCCATCTAAGAGGATAAATTAAATTTTCAAAAACTTTCTTCAATCTGATTAAGAGAAAACAGTTAAATCATCAAGATAAATAACAATAAATTTGTTTACTTTCCTAACAAAATATAAGTCCATGGCTCTCTGAAATGTTTCTCCTGCGTTTGATAGACCAAAAGGCATCCGGGCATACATGAATGTACCCCAAGGTGTGGTAAAAGTTGTCTTCTCCCTGTCTTCTATATTCACCAATATTTTATTACAACCAGAAAATCCATCCAACATATAGAGTCTGTTAGCACCTGAGACTTTTTGAAGTAATTGATCCACCTTTAGGAGTGGATAATTATCTTTCAAGGATGTTTTATTAAGGTTTCTAAAATATACACAGAGTCTTATTTAACCATTCTTTTTCCTCAGAGAGACTAAATTGGCAACCCAACTAGAGTATCTTAATGGGACAATAATTTGGGCATCTAAAATTGTTTCAATTCTTTTTCTATGGTGGGAAGCAAAACTGGGTTCATCCTTCTTAAATTTTGTTGGTAAGGTTTTACATTTGGTTTTAGTGGAATTTTATGCTCAATTAAAGATGTATCACAAGTTTTTAGATTAGCATAAGACCAAGAAAAAACATCTTTATAATCCTTAAGAAGTTTGACAGATTCAAATTTAAGTTCCGAAGTTAATGATGCACAAAGTTTAATGTTTTAAATCTTCTCATCAGTGCCAATATTTCTGTCTTCTATGTCATTTTCTGGTGAAGCAGAGAACAGATTTTTTGGGAATGTCGTTTTGATCAAAAAAAATTCTAAAGGAACAAGTCCCTTGGGGATAAAATTATTTGATAATTGAATTATATCATGATCAACTACCTTTGATTTTAGATCTGAGTTTCCCTTATTTTGGGTAGCTTCTTTAATGTCTGAATTGTCCTCTTCAATTTGCAATACAGAAAATTCGTCAATGACTTGCAGAAAGGATTTTAATTTCTCATCGTCTTCAATTATTTTCCAGTGTTAAAGGTTGTCTAGTATTAATGGCTTATATTTTATTTGTATCTGATATTGAATTTGAAATTTATCTGGAATCTTGAAAGAACTAGTTGAAACAGTTAATGAATTTGCATGCAGGTTTTCATCTCTAGGAATAAAAGTGATATTAAAAGCATCAAAGGAATTTTCAATGGTGTCCCAAATCTCATTTCTATAAGACCTAAGTCTAGGGTGCGTTGTTTGACAAATAATCCTAACCTATCTTACTATTAATTATGAGTTAGTGAAAACACTCAAATTTTTTACCTTTAAACTTCTAGCAAGTTGCAATCCTAAGATAAAAGCTTTGTACTCAACAACATTGTTTGTGACCTCAAATTCTAATTTGCATGATTGTGTAATATTTTATTTATCATGTGAAATAAAAAAAACTCCTGCTCTAGCCACATCTTTGGTGCAAGATCCATCAAAAAATAATTTCCAAATTTCAGTTTGAACTGATTTAGAAGTGTCAGTTACATCCTTAATCTTGAGTTGAGAGTTCTGTGAAGTGTCTGATCATAGTTGAAAAAAACTAAATTATTGATCTACTGTGTAAATGGGATGATTCCCAGCTTGATTAGAATTTCAAACAGTGTTTAGGAATCTCACTTTTCTATAAAATCTAAGGCTCTCTCCACTATATATAGGGATAGTGGAAAAAGACGTCCATTTGAAGGCTTCCTACCAATTTTGCACAACATGATCTCGATAAAATAATTCCAAATTTGGGAGGAATTTCAGTGACAAATATGTCTAATAATACACTTTTAACTAGTATTTGATGTAAAGTGACCACTAGATCTTTAAGTCCTAAACATTGGAGTCTCTTTGAATCAAAAGTATACAAGTCATGATAGGTTGAAGTGATATCTAGATTAAGTTATTCCATGATGACTTTAGGCATTAATTTGTGTGAAGCGCCAGAATAAAGCATACGATTGTATAGCATGGAATCATGCACTTTTAAAGTCACATGGAAGGGTGGTATGGATTCATCAATCATATCAAAACTAGGGCCAAAAGCTATGGTGTGTATTTCATTTTGTAGATTGATAATATCTCCTTCAGCATCTATACTAGAATTTTGGATCCACTTTGCAACTTGACTTTTATACTCTGGGTTTTTCGATAGTTCAAAAAGTGGAATTGAAATTTTGATTATTTCTAATTATTCTCAACATTAAAGGCAGTCAATATTTTTCTGTCAATCTGAATAGAATCAGTTGACTGATTTAGAGGTTGAAAAGAATTAGTTCTGGTTTCAGTTGTGATGATGAGGCTAAACCCACAGTCCCGGTTTTCTCTGACCGTTCAATCTCAACCTATGTGTAAAATGCCTCCAAATTTCTTATCCAATAAAATTCACAATCTGGCAACCCCAACATACTCTGCTTCCTTTTAACTGAAAAATTAAATACACCTGTGTGTATTAATATCTCAATCTGAGATTGATATATTAATTAAATATCCTCTTTTGGTTAAAACCCCGTATTTCATATAAACCCATCACCCTTGGCCGATACATACATACACTTGTTATGTTAATGGTTGGCTGGGATTGGAACACGGTCCTTATTACAATAGTGCTTGACCATAACAAAAATTTAACAAGGAGGACCACACTAGCCTTTAGTGATACCATTCATTTTATAACCAGGGGCTTTATATAATGTTCGGGCTACACATATATTATTAAAATTGTGTCAATGCAACCACCATGCCATACCTTGGTTAAGACCGTAAACCGTAGTTAGCACAACGAAAAATCAACATATATATATCTGTGGGGCCCAGCGCCTACGACCCTTCCACATCCAACGGTGGATAATACGTCACACAGGCTTCGACGATCCAACCATCCAACTAGATATCGCGCGAGTTAATTGCACGATCATTAACTCGCGATGAGAGTGGTTTTCCAAAACTTCTTAAGGCCACGTGTCGGCCTGTGGCATTGATCGCGTTCAAACGGGGAATACAACTTACCGTATAAAGGCGGTGTGATATGCCGGAAACTCGTCTTTACTGTGCGGCCCTCACGGTTCCGACAACTCTTGCTCAGGGTTCCACCTGACTTCAAAACTGAATCTTGCCCACAGAATACAGTTCAATATCTACTCTCCCTCGATTCTCGCTCAGCAACCAGGAATAACAATTACATGCATCCTTCATGAACCCTCATTGATTCCCGTTGGTCTATTCACACGAGGTTAGAGAATATTCAGGATTCGATTGTCAACAAGTTGCGGGGTGCGGCTTTCATACAAAATCCAACATTGATTAATATAGGACTTCGACCTGTACTATCTATGCATGCCCTCACGGAACTTACACACACAGTTCATATATTAGTTTAACACAGGTTTATCACGCATTCAAGCACCGTGACTCATAAACAAATCAACACCTCATCAGATACTGAGTACCATTCAAGCCCTTCAGTTACACAGGACATCATTCAACTCAACTACAAAGATTATTCACACAGAGATTCAAGGCATTCCACACAAAATTTAAATCAATCAATACACAAATACTCAAGGTATTCTCCTATAGAGTTAAACAACGAATGCACAGTTATACTGAGACAAATTCCTCATTTATACAGCGACCAAACTTACAAGCTTTTAGCTGGCCAGATCTTCAATCGATTGGCCCTTATCTTCTACCCTGTCTCCTCTACAATTCTATGTAGCCTATGCAGTTCTCTACGCAGGTCCCTGTGCAGGTCTCCTTGACTCTGCCACAGAGTTTTACTTTTATATCAATTACAATGAATCGATTCGAATTTATCAATGACTCACAAACTCTTCAAATTCCTATAGTTTCAAATTAGACTAACGCTCTGCCAGACAGAGACAGACTGCCTCTTCCTATGCCCACTAATCATCCGGGCAGTTACATTTTCCTCTCTAATTAACTAAAAATAACTCAATTATGAATATTTACATGGGGAAATAAAACATGAGACCCCCCTTTACATTTATTTATGGACAAAGGTTGTTTTGAGCCTAATGCCCCTGCATCAAGTTGTTTTTATTTGAGGTTCAATCATTACATGGTTTTTGGGAGGTCTATCAGGACCAGCTCTAGGTCTTAAGTCATATCTTTTATTGATTTCTGCAATCATAAACTCAGAAAACGTTTGATACTTAGAAACCTGGGAAATATCGCGGTCTTCTTGAGGGATTTGATTTTGGGAAATAGGGACAATGACAGTCTAAAATGATGTATGATCTACATTATTAATGTCTTCAGTAAAAGAAAAAGTATTGTCCTTAGGTTTTTGATCATCAATCAACAACGATGTAGGTACTTGTTGGTCATTATGAGGCCTCTAAATAATTTTCAATGGAGAATCTTTCTTGTACTGACCTTGGGCATGTGTTTGTGGTCTAGAAACAGTTTTTTGGACTGTTCTTGGTTGAGTTTCAATCTTCGAAATTATATTGGATATATTTCTAAGAAGAGGTGTGATTTAATCAATATTTGAATATTCACTTTTAGACTTAGAGTAAAATGCTTCCTGATTTTTTAATTTCCTTTGGGCTTTCTCTTCTTTAGCTATAATTTTACTAGAAGTTGGACTATTGCCTAATACCTCAATAGCATTAGACTGCATGTCTTGTAATGTATTAGAAAATCTCTCCCTTAGCATAACTGCAAAGTCATCATCGAATTATTTAGAAAATATGACCTTTGTAGCAACTACTAGAGGTTTACAATCAACAGGCATTTTGTGGTAGAGTTTGTTAAGTCTTTTGATAAATTTAGCAACTGGTTCACCAGGATTTCTTTTTAACTCCTCAAATCTAATGAGCAAGTAAACAACATATTTCTTTACCCCCCATTGGTTTTTAAATATAGTTATAAGCTCATTCCAGGTTTGAATATAATCTACTCTGAGTTTCCTAAACCAGATCCTAATGTTACCTTCCAAGGACTGTACAAATAATCTCATATAAATATCTTCATGGTCGATGTTCATATTGTCTACAAAATCTAAGAAGGAAACTATATGATCCTCTATTGAGGGACCTGTTTCTCCATTAAATATTGGTAAATTTTTAAGATATCCATTAAGAAAGTTTCCCAAGACGTTAGGAAGAACAAAAGCAGCATACATAGCTTGTATAATGGGTTCAAAGGACATAACAAGGGCATGGGGTGTGTGAATGGATAATGAAGATGATGATGATGAAGATGTAGGTGATTGAGTATTAGAGGGTGGAGGAGAATTTGAAGGAGGAGGAAGTGAGGATCCCAAAGGGATTTTAACAATTAGCTTTTGAACTGATGGTGTTAAATATTATTCCCTATATTCAAACAATGGATTAGAATAGACATAAATTGTCTCTACTTGTTTATTAGAGTTTAATGGAATAGGATGATAAATTGAAGCAACAAAATTTATAGGCTTAAATTCATGCAAACATAAGCCCAATTCAATTTCAGATGTAGGTGAGTCTAAAGGGAAAGATGGGACTTGATATGACAAGTGATTCTGCCAAAAAATCTGACTAAAGATCTACTCCTTTTGAATAAATTTCAGCAACTCTAGGAGGTAATTGAGTCAAATCGGGCTGGGATGATATTACTGAAAAGGGATCTACGGATGAAATTTCTTCAAGGTATAAGGCTAAAGAGGAAGAAGCAGAAATGTTATGTTTTCTTTTCAAAGAGGCTTCCCTAACGAGTTTTTCTGGATCTGGTAGAGGGTTAACAATCTCATATTCAGAACAAGATCTAGTGTGCTTAAAAGGAGCCAGTTCAAATTAGTGGAATCACTAGGTGAAAGGTTTTGACCTTTATCTTTATGCATTATTCACCTTAAAGGAAAAGGAAAAAAATTGTTGTCCCGGGAAGATTTAGCTTCTATTCTTCGTCTCCCCAGAAACAGTGCCAGCTTGATGTTGTCCTTTGAGATGATTGTGGTCAATAATCCTGCCAAAGCATCTAAAATGTTCTGTTTGTGTTTTGAAATATTTGGAGGACCAATGCATAAGATAAATTTTAATCAAACAGTTAATGTTTTTAAATCTTGCAGATAATATCAGTAATTATAAGTGAGGGATGCTTGTTTATCTCACATAGTAATTAAGAATTAATGATTCTATTAAGTGGATTTGTGTAAGAGAATATTATTATTAAATATTCAGATCGATTTTTTCAATAAATCATAAGCCAAAAAAACCTTTAAAAAGTGTTCAAATATTCAACAAAATATATCTAATATCATCAAGATACTCACAATTAATAAATTAAAGGGACTTACATTAACAGATTGTCAAGTAAATCAGTCCTTATGATGATAATAAATTCAGGACGAATCATAAGGTTACTGAAACACAATCAACCTCACCTAGTTATCTTGACAATAATTAAATATACGAAGAAACAAAATGATTTAAGAAAATTGGAAAAACTTATAGAGGAAAAATAGAGTTGTATGAAATAAGTTCAGAATCCTTCTTGTATTAATAATGATCAGAAATACTTAATACAATTTCTGCATTACAAAATCTATTCATGCAAGGGTGCAACCCTAGATACTTCAATTAATGAAGTATTTATAAAAAATATTAAATATTACAATCAATTTTTGAGTGATGAGGAAAACTAAATTTTCTGAGAATAAACAGAAAGGAAAGAAAAATGATCTAAAAGAAGCGGATTTGTGTTCTCGCCTTGTTCTACTAGAAATTTGTTGTTAAGTCACAAACGTTTTAGCACAGCGTTGGCAAAACATAATGCTTTGCTGGAAAATCTGAGTGTTTGGTTGGCACGATGACTTGTTCTTTACTCTTGGTATTCGCAAAGCTTGTCCCATAGCTCTTCATCCGAAATTGTGGCTTTAATAACCTTGCAGTAGATTTCATCTACCTCCGTGTACTTTGTAAAAGTTGGTTTTACAATGAAAATGCGGTTTATTTCATGGTGAATAAAACTAATATCTTCAATAGCTTTGTAAAATGCTTTACCTATCAGAGAACCTTGAATAGAAGACATAGATGTAGACCTTGTTTTTTCTTTGAGCTTCTTCATATAATATTCCCTGAGAATTATCTTGTAATTTATAACAAACAATTATGGGAGACCTTTTTTAATTAATGCATCAATCATTGTGAGAAACACGTTGATTTTCATATCCAGAGTATGACATTTTTCTGTTAACTATACTACCAAGTTATTTTTAATCAAAAAATTTCTTTACTTCAAGGATAGTTTATGGTCCTATCATCTACCCCTAACTCATCCAATTCTTGGATATCCTTAGATTTTAGAAATTTTATGATGCTGCTAGCTGTATTGGGAATATCTACGAGTTGAGTGTTTACATCAAATTTCCTTATTTTCCTTTTCTACTAACTCTTTCTGCTCGAGGATGATCCTGATAGATGTCCAGATTTCATTAATATCTTCAAAAATGTTAGTCCAAATGATTTCTTTGAAATTACCCAGAGTGAATCCAATAGAAGCTTCGGTGGTTGACTTCTTCCATATTTCAACTTGGTTTTGAGCTCTCAGAAGCTCCGATGCATGACAAGTAGTAGACTTCTTCTGTTGTTCTTAAAGAAGTTTCACTTTGTCATGTAGCTTCTTTATTTCTTCTGTCTTTAAAGTCATGTTTTGGAGTGTGGAGGCTAAATAATCTGGAAAATCTCCTTTACTGGTAGTAGCAGCTATAGCAGTGGGAATAGATGTCATTAGATGTGCTTCTAAAGGAGCATCTTGTTTGACTGGTTTCTCACTTTCCTTAATCCACTTCTCCATCTATGTTTTCATGTGTGTCAGCTGTGTATTCTGTTCTAGAATAAGGTTCATCAGGTCTACCTTTTCTTTTTATGTCTCTGAAATTTCCTTGGCTAAAGGATATTACGTAGTTGGTAATTTCAACTACTTCCTCAATGTTGTATTTTCCTCTGCATCATTGACATTTTCAGGGTCATAACCCAACTTGATTACCAAATATTCCAAATTTTTAATCCTGTTGTCCTTGGAAAAAGCTGATAATTTGTCCATGTTGAGTTGTGATCTGACATTTTCTAGTGTAACGTGCATTTTAGATAAAGACATAGCAGTGTTAGTTACAGTTGAGAAGATCATCTCCTCAATTTGTTTATGCATCTCCATTTGATCAATGGGATGTATATTTTTAGCATCAAACTCAAAAGATGTTTTCTTATAGTCTGCTTCTCCTTTAGGCTGAGGAATTTTTTCTTAAGTAAATTCCATAATCATTCTTCCTTTCTCTGCGTCAAAGGTTGATAATAGCTTCCTTTGGGCACCTGAAGTTTGTTTCCAGAATTGGTTATATGTATTAATCTTCAAGGCTTCATTTTTTAGTTTTATTTCCTTAAAGATGTCCATGGTGCTCTTCTCTGGCTCACTTGAAGTTTAATTACTTTTTTGCATGATTTTCTACCGATTTGAAGTGGTCATGGAAGTAGTAGGATATTGTGTGGATTTCTCTCCTATTAATGAGGATATAAGAGGCTCATTTGTGTTGACAAGGGTCTGCTACTATGAATACTTTCTAATACTTAGTCTGGAACTAATTTTATCTTTGTTTCTATACATAATTTTGAATCCTTTGCTGAAGATGTTTGTCTCTGATGGAGATTATTCTTCTCTATTCCTTTTTGTTGTCTTTTCCTGATTTGTTGGAGTCTATAATGTTGATGATGAAACTGGTTGTTCTTCAACTTCATGCAATGTGTTTTCTGTCCACTTTGGCTTGTTCTTATATTTCTCTATCTCTGGCCTTGTTTTATGAAAGTAAGGAGTAGATTTGACTTCTACCCTTAATTTAGACAGAATTCCTAATGGGTCATATGACCAGGTGAAGCTTAAATCAAATTGCATTTTATTTAATAGTTGATCTGCCTCTGTTGCTACTTTTCTGCTATTACATATGAATGGACCAATCTAAGTTTTTAGCTTGAATTGTGACTTTTTCTTGGAAGCCACAAAATGTACTTGATCCATGTTGCTCATCTGCTTCATGAATTCCAAAACAAAAATATTGATTAGGAGGAATTTGGGCAACTTTTATGGTTGAAGCTCAAATCCAAAAACTCTTATTTCAGTGTAGTTTTCATACAGGTACCAATATCTTGTTTGAACCTGTTCTGTCAGCTGCAAAATTTTCTGAATTTATTCATTGATTCTTAATTCTTCTCTATTGTTTAGAAGGTTGATAGTTGGGTGGAAAAACATTTTAATGAGCTACTTGTAGTTGAATTCATTATGCTCTTTCATGACCAAGGTGGTCCAGAAAAAATCTGACTGCTCGTCTCCTTTATCATTTAATTTCTGCAATGACAATCATGGAAAATTTTAGGGGCTAATATTCACAGGTGGGCTAATTTTCCATGGTTTTTCCAAAAAAATAATTCGCCAATATCCATTTTTTTATAAAAATGATTCGCCCAAATTTTATAATATATAATTATTTTACATTAAAAATCATCAAAATTATATAGAGATTATAGAGAGTATATATAATATCATTATAAATCTAAATAATTTTACAAATACATCAATAAAATTTTTATAGTTTGCATATCAAGGACTAGTGAGATTCGCCAATTTTTTAAACTTCAAGATAATTTTCCATCCTCAAAATTCTCCCTGATGACAATTTCATATTGTCTCCTTGGAAGTATAGCAACACATGAACTAGACTAGAAGTATATTTAAATACCTCCTCTGTCTTGAAATCAAGAAACTGCTGATGAATGGATTCTGCAACGAAGTGACTGAAATTTAACACTATGGAAGGCTTGGCATCATTGGAAAAGATAGACATAAATCCTATAATAGCCTCATCTATGTATTTATCAGAGTAGTAGCCAAGCAGGTAAGATATAACAATGGTTATTTTCTTGGTTCTCTCAGGGAATAGGGGTGAAGGATAAGTAAGGATAAGTATGATTTCTCTTAGGAAATGCAACATCTTGTGCTAGGAAAAGTTATAAGGTTTGGGTTCTCTTGGAAAGATCTAATCTATGATATATTTCAACCAGATCTTCATGAGAGAATGGGACCCCATTATAGATTGTGGGAAATAGCATCATCTGTTCAATGTCCTGAGGGGTTATGGTAAACATAACTTGGCCATTAGAATTGACTATGGCTCTTTGGCTGGGCAAGTAGGAGGCATGACATTTCCTGATGAAATCAAGAGCACTGTGGGTAGGAGGAAAGATAAAATGGGGAAGATTAGACTCCTGGAGCTGGATTTCATCATATTTCTCAATCCATTTTTCTTCTAGCCAATAGTTTATCTCAAGAATGCCAATATATGAGTGTGTTTCATAGATTCTATAATCTCTGTTAGCCATAGGGATATGATGAAGGTCCAGAGGAGGGAAAATCAAAGGATTAATGTTTTCCTCAGGATCTTTATCTTTAGGATGAATAATGTCTACAATTGATAGTGGAACAGAGGGAAGAAAGAAGTTTTTGTGATCAAGAACAGGGAAGATAATTCGAAATAGTAATATCGGGTGTGCTCAAGCAATTTTAGCACTTCTGGATCCTAAAAAACCCGCAAACAATGAATTATAATAACTTGTAATGAGAAAAGGCATTTGCAGAAGAATTTAGCAAGTTTAATAGGGAAATTCGTGTTTCTGTTTATGGCGCGGGTTAATAGATAGGTAATTAGTTTTACAATGGAATTATGGAGGGAGATTATTTAATTGGCTAATGGGTAATGAGGTGGAAGTGGAGGAGCAGTGTGCAACAGTCATCAAAGTAGGCGATATACCAGAAATAGCTTTCGGGGGGGGGGGTGTAAGGTGGTTTGAGGTTTTGCGGTTGGGGGGTATGGACTCTTATGGGGCTGACACATATACTCAGGTGGTTTGAAAATACAGTTCATTTTGGACACCCCCCCCGCCCCCCAAGTGATAAAATTTGGATGGTGGAGGGGGGCCGAAAGGCCATGCGGGCCGTTGGATGCCAATGGATATAAAGGTGATCTTCGGATATACGGGAATATGGGGATGATAAATGTGATGATGTGGCTGGTGGGGTCAGGACTTATTAAATAAAGTGTCAGGAGATTAGGAAGGGAAATGTAAGGAAATGTTTGGAAATATATGAGCGAGGAATAAAATGTAAATAAAGGGAAATGAATGGTGGGGATATATGATTGATGGAAATGCATGGTGGGGTATATAATATGGTTTAAAAATTTATAATATTTAATTAATAATCAGTATTTAAACCATACTAAACACTTTTTCTGTAGGCGCATTTAGACTAGCAGCCAATCAATCTTTTTAAAATAGAATGAAGCTTTCCTTTTTATTTTTTCTTCCCTAACATTTTCATTTAAATTTGCCTTCTTTATTTAGAGAATCTAACACCTAACATTTTATTGACATGGATGCCTACAAAACATAATAATTTTCCTAACACTTTTTAACTTTTTCATTCTTTTGCATCAGTATCCTACCTTATCATTTTAAAAACTATTTAACTACTTATGCTAATTTATAAAAAACAAATAATGTTACAAGAGAGTGTATATTGAATATTTTTCTATAGTGTAGGCACATGTGTAGAATTCCTGGGTGCACTTGTGAATAGATCAATACTCTTCAGTTACAAAAATTCAAACTCTATAGTGAGAGAGTAGTTGTTATCTTCTAGATTCAACAACATGGTGCATTAGAATATGTAGAAGCAACTGTTGTTTTATTTCCAACAATATATCCTCAATAACCTACATGTGTTAGATAATTTGCATATCTTAGTTCAATTTTATTCTAGTAATTTTGTATTTTTGACTTGAGTCTAAGTTTAGTTAGGTAAGGCATATGTAGTCTAGTGATAGGGTACAAATATCGAGGAGATATTTATCTTGCTAGAACACACTAATTAAATACTATCACTCATTCAAAGATAAGAGTACAAATCTGAAGACTATGGCATATCTAGGATTTAGATCTAGCCTGGTAAACCTTATTAGGACCACCTTTCTGTTATATAAGGAGGAATGCATATTGATTTTATAATTAATTCAATTAAATAGTGGGAAGTGAATTAGTTTGTCACTTATTTCTGTAGCAGATTTCATTTTAGAATTAATGAGAAATAAATAATAGGTTGTGATAGTCCATCTACTAAGTTTCTGTTATATATTTTCTAAAATATGTGTTTATATATTTTAGCATCATTAGAGATGCAATTTTGGGTGGCCTTCAATTTTCAGCTATCTAGTATTTTTTAATAATTCTTTTAATGAAGAGTTTTTTACCATCATCTAGAAAATCTAATAACGTTTCCCACTTTCAGAAATCATGGTTGAGTGAACCAATAGGTAGGAAGAGGAATATTTATAAAAATGGTTGGAGGTACCATCTAGAGGTTGAATTTGTTTCAAAGAAAGGAAGAGTAGTTGAAGAAATTTTGAGAAATCAATACAAGAAATTTTCGTTGGAATTGAAGTGAGGCCAACAAATGAAAGGGATGTATACTAGATTCAAATGGGCATTTTATCCAATAGAGAACTACTTGTGCAATAGTCATAGAGGAAAGACTTGTTTTATTATAGGGGGTATTCAAGACTCGTTTGACATGTTGCTTCTGCTTCCTAGAGGGAAATACTTTAGGAGGAGAGATACAGAGCAACATTCACATAAGACTTGAGCTAAAAATTCACCACTAAATATATTTGTCTATTTTTCTTAGATATTTTGGTACTCCTATTATTCATCTTATAAAATGTATTTCTTCTTCAGATTATAGTCATCTATAATTATAGTATACCTTCTGCACATGTTCAACACTTTATGGATTTTCCCCCTTACCATTTCAAATTTGGTTTATTTAAAAATACAAGTTGGAGAGTAATGGATTTTATTGTGTAAGGGATTTTGATAAATTAATTCTACTGTCAATGTAAGATATTATTCCTTACCTAGTTTCATGTGTGGTTTTTCCTCTGTGTAATATGATTAAATTTTTGGATTCTATTATTTCAATTCCCAACAAAATTTCATTTATGCAACAAGTGAATGGGAATTCCACCCTCTCATAATTTTTCATGTCAATGCATCTTCTCCAACAAATTTTACAGCTTCATACCTGATATTGCATGTATTTTAGTTTGATAGAAAGGTGATTGATGCATAGGGGGTTTCCTGTGTTTATTCTCTCTACTTATTGTCTCTGATTTAATTGATAAATTCCTTCGAAAAAGGTCATTTCCCTATTGATTATTTCAACTCATTCCTAGACCCCTGATCATGAGTAACTTGAATCCATAGTCCAATTATTTTCACAATAATCCATTGATTTTAATTGTCCATATTTTCTCTCCCATGTGCTCTCATTATTCAACCATCAAACATTTTATTTTTCAATGAGCTCATTGAATAATTACTGTGTATGTGCTTCAATTCAAAATTCGGTATAACAAAGAGTTGTTATTGTGGTCACTTATCCCCTTTGGCTAGAGGATTCTTCATACTTCCATTGGATGGCCTAGGAGCATTGTTTCCTACAAAGGGAACAACTCATAAGACAACATCTAAGTTGGAATTTTTTTTATCTGGCAAGAACTGGTAGATATGTTTAAAGTTTAAAGTTTATATTAATAAAAAAATGTTACAAAAACTACTCGCAACAGATTTTTATAATGAGGTCTGATTTCCTATAGCTATAGATAAAATACGGCTTGAACCCTACCAAAAAGTGACTAATTCAAGCAAATTTACATACAAAATTTCAAGGAAGAAAGCAAAATTTTATTTGAAACCCTGGACCAAAAAAGAGGTGGATTTTACCTCAAACCCCATACTAGTGCATCATTGATTATCTTGACACTTTACCCAATATTCATGCAAAAAAAATTTGGTCAATTTCTTCTAATACATTGATTTTGATTTCAAACTTTGAATTAATTAGTAATCTACTATTTTATCACTATTTCTAGCTCCAACGTCATTTCTATTGATTTTTTTCACATAGTATTCCTATATTTGTATTTCTAAACTTAAATTCATTAAGTTTTGTTTCGAAATTTCAGGTCCCAAACCTTTTCTATTTGAAATCCGCCCCCTAGACTCTAGAAGCATTACAATTGGTATGAACAATTTGAGCACCCCAAGCGTCATATTTCCATGGGCATGAGGGCCCTCAAAATATGAATCAATACTCACATGCACTTCCTTCATATTCATGTCAAGGGGTACTCTTCTATCAAAATATATGTCCCCAAATACTTGTTTGTGTCTTCAACAAATTGGACCTTGGTATGTGACCTTCCACATCACCATATTTGCTAATGAAACATAACCCCATGGATGAAACCATGAATATAGGAATTATTTGTATTTTAAGGCATGCTTAAAACCATGAAAGTGGAAAATCACATAATGTGTTCCCGTCAAGTGCCAAAAAGGTGACACTTTGTAACTCCTCATGCTGCCAAGAATAGATAAGTAACTCCCTAAAGTGGAGTGCCCTCACCTTCTAGGAATGAACATTTGGAACATGTCAGAAATAAGAATTAAAGGAGAGAGTGAACAACTAGTAACTACTAGTACATCAGTTCCTCCCCTGTAGCTGAGTGGTGAATCCTATTTTCTTATAAGGAATCTCCAATTGGTGTTTTCTTATTCTCATTTTTTTTGTAATGAGTGTTTAAAAATGGCCACAAGGGATGTGCCCTCAAGAATTCTAATATATTAACTAGAAATTTTCACTCTCATGCTGATAGATATATATTCAAAAGGTGTAAAGGAAACAAAAATATATCCTCAAACAAGTGCTCATCCATGGGATAATCTCTTGAAAACAACGCACATCGACATGATATATATTACTGCTTAAATCATAATGAAATGGTTTCAAAAGTAGGCGTCGTATACAAGTACTAGCCAATAATAACACCATGAACACAAGCTAATACTCCTCAAACTAAGGAACATTCTTCACGCAAATTTTAGTCATAAAAGGACCAGCATAGTCCATTCAAAAGGAGCACTATAACAAATACTAGATATCACCATAGAAGGTTGGAGGAGTTCCTCATAACAACTGAAATTTGATGTTCATCCTCTCCCAATTTTCTACAAGATGAAAATCATTTGGAAAAAAAGGTCTCTACTACTGACCTCATTTTCTTTGTAATCAACAAGAATTTTCTATTGACTATCTCCTTAATATTCCCCAACAGTTGCAACAGAACAGAATACCCAATGCTTTTATGACTGTTCTCAAGAATCATAACAATTAATGGATTTAATACCATATTTTCATGGGCAATCTTCTTGTTGTCAATTGCAAAGGAAGAAAAATAGGAACTTATGAGGAAAAATAAAAAATCAATGGTCTAATGAAATAATCACTCCAGTACCAAAATCAGCTGCCCCGTTTGAATTTTTATAGCCAAATAGATGAGAAAAAATTGACTCTCCAATATTTCATTAAAATAATGCTTTTTGGACCTAGAACATTTGGAATATGGTAGAAAATCATTGCCTGCACATTTTTTCCTTTGCAAGCTTGCTACCCATAAAAACTAATTTTTAACCTCCTTGGTATGTTGCAACCAATGAGCTATTGGTGAAAAGCAAAGTTAGGGTTTGTTTGATATACGTAGTGAATATGAGGTTTTGGGAGTGCCCCACCACCTTTACTTGGCTTTATGGGAAAAACTCAAATTTTAGGTCTTTATTGCTTATCTAGTTGGGTTTTTCGGCTACTAACAAATTTTGAGAAGGATTCCCTAATAGATGGTGTTGAGGAGTACTCTTGTGGTATTATGGTATTCTTTACCACCGACAACACTTGGGGAAATCACCCCCAAGTACCAGGGGTATCCTTTATGTACGAAGAATGGCAGGGGAATCTATAATGATGGTCACATGCTTGGGGAACATGGGGAAGATAGAGTCATGTTCCCAATACCCAGGTCCACATCCATGTGGAACCCTGATCATAACTTCTTCCACTTCCTCTCCATGTAGTCCAGAATATCCTCTAGAAAATATGTATCTATAGTTTCCTTCTTATCCAAATGGACTCCCCAGCTCGCTAAGGAATGTTGTGGTTCTTACTTGTGTGATGCATGAATTTATTCTTGTTTAACATATTCTTCCAACTAATTTCTTGAATTATATATCAGAAGTCCTTTAATGCACAAAAATTTATAAAATATTATTTGGGAACATGTTCATCATGAATTTAGGTTCAAAGTTTCAGAATCAAACTAGAAATTTAGATATTTTTCAAGGACCACATTATTTACTACTATTAAATTATTTATTGGCACATCACTATTGTAACAATGAACCATGAACACATCAAGCATGCTTGAAAAGCATTGACAACAATAGCCTATGATTTGTATAAGACAAAAAACATTTTTTTATATTATTCACATGATGGTAGGCTCATTTGTTTATGCCATATATGGAGAAATTTACTAAGATTTACATGGTTCTTTATATTATCGCCTTTGGAAGGACTAGCCTCCGGCTTGCATTTTTTTCTACATTTTTTTCACTAGTCATATACTTCATTGAATTTGTCATATTCTAACAATAACAAGCCTAGAAGTTAGAGCATTAAGTAGGACATCTAAAATGATCTTATTATTCTCACTGTTGGACTTACTTCTTTGACTTGGTCAATCTATTCATTTAATATTTTGTAATTTGCAAATAATAATTTGTTCCTTGATTGTAAACTTCTTGCTACTAATTATAAAATTCATTTGTCTAATGTAAAATTCGAAAGGAAAGTATGGGGATAGGTCTACATGTGAAAGAAAATATCACCATAATCATCAATCTTGTAGAAATTATACAAACAATGTGTATACCAATGGATTCAATCTGATCATGTGATATTCTAAAGAAAGATATTGAATCCTTATACAAATCAATTATGGAAAATAAACACGATCTCCAATCACAACAAGTAAAGAAAGAGGAAAATCAAACCACAACACATATATTTTCCCGGGGAAAGCTTGCTACTCAAAACTCATCTATCTTTTATTGTATATTCACCAAGGCATCATGAAACAATTACAATGCACTATTACAACTATCTCACACTGATCTAGATAAAATCGACCAACATTTAGACAATTTTCAGCCTCTGCTCAACTTTTCTTGCTTGCGCAATTCATGTGGAATGCAATCCCTATTCTTTAGGAAATTCAGCCTTCTAAAAATACACAATGCTCATGGGAAATCCTATGGGTGTTTTACTACATGCAGGTAGCCTACTAATAATACAACTAATAGTTAATATCCCTTTAAAATTTGTCTCAATTGGGTCTCCATTGGAACTGGCATGCATGCAACTATTAATATCAAATCATCAGTTACATGACAGATCATTGCATGTGAATCAAATCTGATTTAATTCACTTGACCTCTCACTAGTGCAACAAACAATTACAATTATTTAAGCTGATTTTAACTCAATTAATTGAGTTAACGTATTTCTCATGCATTAAACTAATGCACTAACTCAACAAATTGGACTCAATAACTAATAGAATCACTATGCATGCCTCACCAACCACCCTCAACTATAAATTCATGAGCTAACTGAGTTTATCACATTCAGTTAACTATTACAAGTAATTTTGAGATAAGATTACATTTTATTGTCTAATTTAATTAAGGGAAAATTAAATTAGACACACATTTCTTGTTAACTTTTCAACAAATATGACATTACTTTTGTTTTCCTTTGAACTCTACTTTTGGGAATTTTTTAATTAGAATTACTAGTGTTCTTGTGCATGTCATGTATGCCATCTTATTATGAATTAGCCACTACTGAATTTTTGAGTATTTTGATCTTCTCCATGTTAGTTAATTGGCAACTACTACCACTTGAAGGACAACTTTCTCTACAAGCTAGGACAACTTTGTGTACCTCTAACTGAGCACTAAAAGAAACTTATTTGGGGTACACCACATGTATCCAACAATACAGGCTCCTCTTGTAGGAGGAAGGAGTTACCATATTTTTTCTCCTTGGAGTGAAAGCAGCAGTTTTGTCTCCATTTGAAAAAGAGAATAATAAATAGGTTTATCTCATATCTCTACTTTCGTGGGTAGTAAAGATGTCAACAATTTTATCTTCTAACTTACAATAGAATAACACAACTTGATAGGTCTTTACAAGCTCCCTTATAAAATAATGATGAGTGCTTTTGTGTTTTGTCCTTGCATGAAATATAGGATTCTTTGCTAACATGATTTCACTTTGATTATCATCACTTTCAAGACAGAGCTCCATAAGGACATGGATTGGAGAAAGGAAAAATCACTTCATGCAATTTCTACTAATATATACATACAAGGAGTTCAATTCTAACAATATTATTTTGGACTCTTATGCCAAAAACATATGTGTTGGAAATACTTTGTTCTATCAATAGGGAAATATTTCACTAGCCTTAAATCCATTTCCCAATGTCTATGATAGTTATAAGAGATATATAAATGATATAATATGTCATAATATAGTACAAATTATTTCACAACTATTGGTCATATAGAAAGCAAGGGTTATCCTAATCAGATTGTAAAAGATGGAAGTGATTACACTGGGAAAAGTCCTCAAATGGAAGATGGTTTACAATATTTAAGTAATATGAATGACACGGGATATAGCCAGCTGAGTAAAATGAGGATTGGTTTAGGTAAGAGTTTTGGAAATGATATCTTGAGAATTCCCTCTAGGCACATGCTCCAACAGACAACAGGAATGAATTCAATGAAACAGTGGCATGTAAAAAGTGTTAGACAAGACTCATCTCTGAGAGGAATAATGCACATGAATTCTGAAGGGAAAGGTCTCTTGAAAAAGCATACTTTGCGTAATCAAAGGTGGTTAGGTTGGATTCACAAAATAGCACTATGAATGCAGGAGAGGTATTAAATGTATTCAATGTATTTGGACTCGAATGAAATATCTAATCTATGAATACCATGGCTCCTTGTAAGAAGTTGAATTTTTCAGTATTGTGCATCCTTTTATCCCAATTTAAAATACTTGATGCTTAGATTGATATCATATGCTTGATTTGTTTGTAGCCCTTTTGTAGTAAGTAGTTGTTTCTTTTGTAAGATGTTCTGAATTCAAATTTACAAACCAATTTAAGATAACTACTTGGAGGATAACATCCTAAATAAATTTTTTATAGGTTATGGTTATGCAAACTTATATTTATTTGAAAACCACACAAACATATCTGGTTCAAACAAATATGCATCTTATCAAGGTAAGGTTTTCGTTCATGTTTTTTTATTAAGTAATTTGTCTATTTGTTGTTCCACCATCTTTTAATATTTTTCTAAGAAAGTCAAATAATCCAAATGAAAGTGACACATTAAAGCACATTATATTTAGTGAGCAGAATGCATCTATTGATCACAACGAATCTTCTTCACCTGATTTTTCAGTTACTCATTTTGTTCATAACTAGTCATGAAGAACTCTCCCTTTTGAATGATTTGGATTTAGACCCGGTTCACCAACCCAACTATTGAAAAGGATGAAAATTTTATCTTTACAAACAAGTGCATATATGAAAACTACAAATGTAATATTGGATAGGTAGATGTATCCATCAAAAGGATAAAGTGCCCATAAGAGTGTAGCTTTAGAAACTCATGAAGATTCTTTATCAAAGGTAGGTGATGTTGCCACAGGTGAAGTAAAAAGATTTCAAGTGACCACCTCAACGATTACATGAAGTGTTCCCTCTAGATCATCACTAACATGTGTAAAATATAATTATTGTAAATATGGACAAACCTTCATATTTCATAACCTCTGATATGTATCCTCTAACTCAGTTAAAATATATTAAACACCCATATTCCATTGTACAACTTATATAAACTTCTTGATCAACAGTTCCACATGTAGTCACCGAAAGATAGGCCAACATGCAGGGTAACATGATCACCAATCATCAACTTCAAGGCTCACATGTTGTATTTTTTGTAGGGAAAATAATACTAAGGTGTCATTCAGTGACACCATCTACAGTTTCTTCCTTAAATTCTACTATAGAAATGGAAACTAAGATGCAGGGCTCTCTTACCCGCTCAACTTGACCTTTTAATAAAATCAATTATAAAAATGTTTTAGTTGTCTTCAATAGTGGGTAATAGAAATAATTTCAATCAATATATTTTGAATTCCATATTAATGTAGTGTTGGCCTCATACTAGTGAGAGACTCTTAGCCTTGAAAGTTGCTACCATGTATAAGAGTTTGGATCAATAAGGAAGGTCTCGAACTTTAAGCTCTCAACATATTCCTTTGGGGAGAAATCTTGGGCATTTGTTCCCTGGCCCAGGATTAACACCAATAATTACCAACCACACTAGTCAGTCACACATGAAAGACGTTGAATCTACAATAATTGTGCAAACATTAACAATTGTGTCATTGCTAATGATGGAGGGCCACATTTCATATCAACACCAATACTATTTATCTAAACTAAACATTGGAGCTTCAGTTGCAATTCTTCCTAGTAAAAATAAGAGAAAAGTGTCACAACTCATTCCTTGGCATGTAGATATTACTCAAGCTTGAGGGAATCTTCCCACTACAAGGTTTTGAGCTACTACCTAGCAAATTCACTTCTTTTTTTCTTTTCAGTATTTTGTGAATTTATATCAATGGTGTTCTTTTTGTTTATTCCTTGTAGTTTGAAATGGTTTATGTTTCTTTATGAAGACTAAGCCAATTTTCATGCTAGGGGAAATTTTTTTAATTATTGTTGACAATTTTTTTTCAATGATGTTGTGCTAGCATGGACATCTGCAACAAATTGCTTCAAATAGAAGGTCTGGTTATATTTAAGGTATTCCTATCACTTTTTTACTATTATTTAATTAATAAAAATGCATCCTTTCAAATTTAAAGACATCATATGAATATATTTATTCTTCCTGAACCCAAATTATTCCTATATTGGATATAGGAGAATGATGATATTGATAACCAAGAAGAAGGGGAAGGATAAATACCTCGAGTAAAGAGAAGGTTAAAGTTGAAAATTCAGCTGATGTAGCAACTAATTCCTCCAATGCCTGTTGCGATTGTTCGTGGAAAAGAAAGTATGGAATATGAGAATGCAACATATACCCTTGCTAAAAAAAACTTGCGATATGCATTCTAGCTTCCACCTCCAATAAAGATATGGGAAATAAAGTTGAAAATGAAAACTTGTATGTATCTAGTTGGATTCACTTACAATAATCAATCAATTGTATTAAAATTGGGATTTGGTTAGTTCTACCTGTAATTTTATATAAATTATATTGTTTTATAATATTGACCATCTCTATTAAGATGTTTATTCTATCCAAAATATGACAGTTTTCCTTTTAACATGAAGACTTCTAAGAAATATTGTTTATAATTTTTTACTTGCTTGAATTTTATATCACAAAGTCAACTATATTTTTTCAATACCATAAGAATTTTATGAAAATCAATGAAATTCACTGCTTCATTTGGCAAGGCCTTTGGGAAGATTCAAAAACCTAAAATATTGAATGTGAATTATGTTTTTAGGATAGCAGAAAGCTTCACAGATAGAACAATGAATTTGGAAGATGAGTTCTCCAGGTAGTATAGCTCTTTGAACAAGACCACTAGTTGCAGTTGATTGTAAATATTTATAGTTGTTTATCAAACATCAACAAAAAACTTATCCTTTTCTGATTGATTATTAATTGATGGGTTTGTTATTTCTACTTGTTGCTCTTTCTTTAAGTTTTTGTGCTAGCTAGTTTGAACTAATTGAGGGTCAAACATTGATGGTATCGTTGTAGTATGTTAAATTCTTGTTTGTATTGAATCAAGTATTTGGTGTAAAATATAAATTGATGTGTTATATTTTGGAAATTACAAGTATTGTATGGGAAAACTATTGGTGTTTTTCATGTAAATCTACAAAACATATCAAAACTACTCTCATTTTATCTTTTCATTATAATGATCATTGATGTTCTGAGTTTGAGTGATTTAGTATTGCCAAAGGTGATCCATCAATTTGTAATTTTTGTTGGAATTCAGTGTGGATTTTCCATTCAAGAATCATATAGAAACTGGAATTTGAAATTTACATTCCAAACTAATCATATTTGGGGGATTACTAGTGGTGATTGCTAAAAATTTTCGATGTTGAAATTATGCTCCAAATCACAGCTAATATATTGTACCACAAGTCATGAACACAATGGGAAGGGAATTGTCTTTGCAATTGATCCACTTATACTGTAGTGATCCATAAATATAAGCAAAAAATTAATAATTTGATATATATTAGTTGGCTTATTCATATGTGATAATGGACCCAAATAGTAGTTCTTATCTGAATATTTTCTCATCATACTTAGGCATTCTTGACATCATCAACCTGTAGCAATGCACTTATTCACTTATAATTCTATATTATCCAGTTATATACATGTATACGAGCTATCCTATTATTGTATCATTTTTACTTCGTTTCATTTTATTCTAGACTTAGCTTTCAAATTTTCTAGGACTTTTGTTTGCACTCACATGTATAAGTAATCTACATCTTGAAATGTTTAGCATGTAATTTAGTTGGCATGATTGTGCCTAATATTTTCTTGAAGGTTGAATACTAAGTTTAATAAGGTGTTATTTTCTATGGTGAATTTTTATTTTCTTTGTTGATACAGGTCATTTGGCCACATAGTAACCATTATTTCCCAATTGAAGAAAACTTGTTTGAGTTTCTTTCTTTTACAGGGAAAAATGACATTGAAAATATTACTAATGGTGAGGTATATATCGTACAAATCCTTTATAGTCTACTTTATTTTATATCCTAGTGTTGATCATCTTTCATGTCTTGTACTTTGAACTGTATATTCTTTCTTTTTCAGAAAAGGAACTTAGTATTGACGATAAGAAGCAGGAATTGAAGAGAGAGGAGAACAAAAACAAAAATGGAGCGAAAAAAATGAAAATTAAAGATAGAGAGAAGAGAATCGGTCTAGTGGCACCCGTAGAGCCAATATCCTGCATAAGATACATACATAGAGACTGATGGTCAAGTATTCAGAGTTGATGATTTTACCTGTAATGCCTTGGCAACACAATGATAATGTTTTGAAGTGATAAAACAATATTTCATGCGTAAACTATACTTCAACCAGTATTAAGTTGGAAACTCATAATTTAATACTTGACATTTTATATAATATAATTGATGTGGTTGAAATGGTTTATAGTTTCACTTAATATTATTTAGTATTGTAATTAACATATGTAACTTCGTATTTTCATATTAGATAAACATGTACATTGTATGACATTTTTTTAAATTTAGTTGCGAAATCATACTAATTAATTTACGTTGATTAATAATGAACACATAAAATCAATCTAAAACTACTAAATTAGTAGTTTATGTTGATTAATGATGAACACAAATAAAATAAACTATGAATAAATTAGTTGCTTATAATGGTTGTTAATGAAAGTAAATGAAATGGATATAAACTAGTAGAGTATTCATTTATATAATGAATATGAACATATTGAAAAAATATAAATTACTACTACAAATGATAAATTTGTGATTACAAATGACGACTAAATTTTGCATATATATGACTATTAGAATCTAATTTATAGTATCTTATAACACGACCAAAATTTAGTCATATTTATTTGGTCATTAATTGGTTTCAAACGATGACTAAAATTTGTATATATATGATTATTACTAATTAATTTTCAGTATCTTATAACGAGACCAACATTTTGGTCATATTTCTTTGGTCATTAATTGGTTTTCTCGGGTGATCATTTATTAATATATTTTGTTGTATATGTGTTCATTAGTTATGGAAATTAATGACTGAATCAATGACTAAATTAATGACTAAATATACTAATAGACAATAAAATTGAGACAACCAATTAATGACTAAGCTAAAAATGACTAAAAGTTGGTCGCATTATAAGATATTGTAAATTAGCTACTATTGGTCATCGACCGAAAAATAATCATTTATATGCAAAAAATTTTTTTTAGTAACTAATTAGCCACTTTGTACTAGTGGTATGGAATCTCATACTCTTTGAGGATGAGGTAGTGAATTCAAGATAAGAGTAGTCGTAGAGGATTGATATTATTTGAGGGTTAGATATCCAAGGTAAGAATAGTCATAGAAGGACATACTCTATGAACACCTCAGTGGGTTATGTGCCTTGAGATACAATGATGATGGTGCCTATACATCAGTGGTATCAACAACATTGTGTTATGTTCTTGTGGATAGATAGAGCTATGAGCCAAGGCCTTGCTATGTGTATTGATTATTATAATGTTAAACAGATGGGTTACCAATCTGACTTAGATCTCTTCTGATTGAAAATGTCCATGTACCATTTTATGAATACCTCCCTATTTAAGAGGGAGTGTTGAAATTTTTTTAACTAGGTTCGGTATTCATAAATATGAAATGTAATTTTGATTCTTATATATTGTAAAATTAAATAAAAATTATTATTGTTGTTTTTTACCATGGGTTTCATGCTCAAGTTCTTTTATTTTAGAGGTCAAGCACCCATTGAGTTCTTCTAGGGTTTGTCCTAGGTCAAGAAGTCAAAAGTGTCATTCTCATAACTTTAAGACCCCATAAAGCACATTGTAACTTGTAAAAATAATTATTTTTGTATTTAAAAGTGTCAAAATAACCTTCAAGACCAATTCAACTTGACGGCTAAGAATTCCACCTATTTGGAGGAGCCACGTCCAACTTAGAAGCCTATATAAAGGAGTGAACTCGACCTCCTTTGGTGACACTCGCACTTCTCATCATTCAAGGAAAGGAGAAGCAAAAGAAGGCTAGAAAAGAAGGAGGAGGATGAAGAAATAGGTTTTTAGGCTAATTCTCTATCACAAGTGAAAATAACAGAGGCTAGGGTTTGTTGCTCCAAGGTCGAAATTCTCTAACTGTTGGAAGAGGATCAAAGTTGCTAGAAAAAGGGCCTAATAGGTCACTTACTAGCCCTAAACAAGGAATAAAGTCAAGAAAAATCTCTAGGATTCCTTCAAAGGATAAATTTCACTCACACGTGTGGATGTTGTAGCAGTTGCATGGGTCCAAAAATATCAGACCTGTAGTAGAGGCCAAAATTTTGAAGTTGGGGGTTGAAGTTGTGTTGCTAGAATATATTTGACTGGGTTTGACTTGGAAAAAGGAATCACATCATCAAGATAAGTCAAATTTATTCTTTGAAGGGTATTGGTCTTGGTCTAAAGGTCTTGTAATTCTTCAATTGAAGAATCTATAAGAAGACAAGAGGTTTATTGATTTTCCTGCCAAGTGAACAAGTTTTTTCCCTGCCTTGCTATTCTTTTAGGACTAGCTATCCAAGATAAGAATATTCCTAGAAGGAAATACTCTATGAACAACCAATTATGGTATGTTCCTTGAGAGACAACGATGATGGTGTCTATAAATCATTGGTATCGCCAATATTGTGCTCTGATCTTGTGGATAAATAGATCTATTAGTCAAGGCCTTTGTATGTGACAACGTTGGTCATTATAATGTTAAACAGATGGGTTACCAATCCAACTCTTCTTATGAGATCTCTTCAGATTGAGAATGTCCATATACCATTTTTTGAATACCTCCCTAGTTAAGAGGGAGTTTTGAGAAATGTGTAACTAGGTTCGGTATTCATAAATATGAAATGTACTTTTGATTCTTGTATATTGTAAAATTAAATAAAAATTATTATTGTTATTTTTTTAGCATGGACTTCATGCTCAATGCCCTTTATTTTAGAGGTCAAGCAACCATTAAGCGTTTCTAGGGTTTTTCTTAGGTCAAGAATTCAAAAGTGTCATTGTCATAAATTGAATACCTAATCGGGCACATTGTAACTTGTAAAAGGAATTATTTTTTTTATTTAAAAGTGTCAAAATACCCTTGAAGACCAATTTTTCTAGCAGCTAAGAATTTGGCCTATTTGGAGGAACCACATCCACCATAGAAGCCTATATAAAGGAGGGAACACAGCCTACTTTGGAAATACTAACACTTCTCATCATTCAAGAAAAGGAGAATCACAAGAAGGCTATAACAGAAAGAGGAGGAAGAAGAAAGATGTTTTTGGGATAATTCTCTCTCACACATACGAAGAAGGGAGGCTAGGGTTTGTTTCTTCAAGGTTCAATTTCTCTAACTGTTGTAAGAGGATCAAATTTTCTAGAAGAAGGGCCTAATAGGTTAGTTACTATCCCTAGACGAGGAAGAAGGTCAAGAAAATTTGTTGGGAAACCTTGAAAGGATACATTTTACTCACACGTGTGGATGTTATAGCAGTTGTAGGGGGGGGGGGAATTCAGACCTGTAGTAGAGGCTGAAATTCTAAAGTTGGGGGTTGAAGTTGTGTTGCTAGAAGATATTTGACTGGGTTTGACTTGGAAAAAGGAATTACATCGTCAGGATAATTCATATTTTTTCTGGGAAGGATATTGGGCTTGGTCTAAAGTTCTTGGAATCTGTCAATTGAAGAATCTATAAGAAGACAAGAGGTTTACGATTTTTCCTATCAAGTGGAGAGGTTTTCGCCCTGGCTTGCAGCCTATATCCTGTGTTATTATGTACTATTTTTCTTATATTTTTGTAGTTATTTGATGATAATAGAAAACATAATAATAAGAGAAGAAGCTAATAAGAAAGAAAAAGTAAAAAGATATCACAAGAAGTTATCATAGAAAGAGAAATCATTCTAACTATTAACCTATATATTTCCCAACATGCTAGACTCTATATATACATATTCTATCAAATTTTTAAATATTTATTTAATAATTAAATATTTAACTTGTCAAAGTGCACGTGGAAAATACACATTTTTTTTATCATAAGCTTGTTCTGCAAACTGAGGACCATAATTGTAAGAGCTTGTTTAATTTTTTGGAGTAAGCTTTCACTATGTAGAGGAAGCTTCGTAAATGAAACATTAAATATGACGAAATAAAATTTAAGTTTAAATTTATGACCAGATAAATTTTATTTAATAATAAATTTTATCAATTTCTAAAAATTGTAGCAACTTATGATAAAGAAGGATCTCACAATAATCAACGGTAAATTAGTCTTTGTAATTAATTTAGTTATACACATGTACATTTTATTTTATTAAAGAAAATAACAATTTAAAGAACTCTATCAATATATAAAATGCTATCAAAGTTTTAAATATTTATTTAATAATTAAATATTTAAGTTTCCAAAGTGTATGTGAAGAATACACATTGTTTTTGTGACAATAAGCTTGTGGTGCATACTAAGAACCATAATTCACTACAAGGAAAATATCCTCTAGCGGATTTTTTTGAGGAAACCCTTATAAAAATACCCCAGATATCTGTTTGTAGCAGAGGTTAATAGAGGAGTTTGGCAGGTGGAGGTTTTTGCGGATGTTTTTCTTCCGGTGCATTTATCATCCTAAACTGCATAGGTGCATTCAACTAGAGAAAGCACCAGTGCACATAAAACATTGGTACACCGAGACACCGTGTGCTCGGTACAAACCCACCCGGTGCATCTTATTACAGTAGCACACTGGTGCTTTACAAAAATTCTGCACCGATGCATCTTAAAACCCCCCGCCAAACTGAAACAGCCTGGTGTGGTTTTAAGAAACTGCACCGGTGGGCCTATAAAACCCGTGCACCGGAACAAGGTTAAATAAAAAAAAATATGGCCAAAAATCCGCATTTTTCACTTTTCAGTGCTTTATAGCTCTCAAACACCATTGCAAATTTACCTTGTGTGAGGTGCCCTGCCATCGGTGCTCCCATTGCATGCACTGCTACTGTACATTGCCCACCATCTCCATTTTGAATTTTGCAAAACAGTGGGAAAATTTAGTTTTGCAAACTCTACAACCAATATGCCTCCTCGAAGGCCAAATGTACAGGGATTTTCCTTGTTTTTCCATAGTTAAACCTTTTAGCGGATTATTTTTGTAAAATAGCTTAAAATTCACCTTATATATATATATATATTGTTAGGTCCCTATATCACTAGTATAGTCCCTTATTATTGTTAGTGTAACCCCCTTATTGTTATTATTGTACCCTTGTAACCCCCATTTGTTATTATTGTGCCCTTAAATTATTATTGTTAGGTCGGCTAGGATTACATTGTGGCCCACTAGGATTACATTATGGCCCCATGGACTCCTATATATAGAAAGGAGGTTTTGTAAATTGTATCATCGAAGAATTGTGCATTTATGTAATGTATTGGAGGTTTCCCCCTCGAAGTGGCTTATTTCTAAGCGTTGATATCTCTTTTCTTCTATTTTTGAAGCTGGTTACACAACATTTGGTATCAGAGCTTTGGATTCTAGGGTTTCGCTGCTCTAAACAGGTCATCGTGGAATTTGCGCTATAACTTTTTTTCTGACGTTTGAAGCTAAAATTTTAGGGTACGAAGCCGAAAAGCTGAGGAAGGAAGATTGTCTAAAAATTTCAGGCTTGGTTCGTAATATTTTCGGAGATATGATCTATGGAAGTTAGGTCTTTTTCGAGCTCTAAACGAGGTCATCGTTGCACATTTGCGCTATAAATTTTTTCTACAAAGGTTCAGAATCTGAAATTTGTATGGGTACAAAGAGATTAGGAAATCTGGGAATTTTTCAAAAAATTTTAGATCTTGGTTCGCAATATTTTTGGAGATATGATCTGTGGAATGTAGTGCTTTTTCAGGCTCCTGAATTTCATCTCAAAGAGGTGATCGTGGAAAAAGTTCAATAACTCTCTCTCTGGGCATCGGATTGGAGTGCCGTAAAAAGTGGTCACAAGTACACAGACTGTAGTTTCTTGGCTATCAATTTCAGAGACAAAGGACAAAAAAGTGACACGTGGCAAGTCGTACAAGTTCGCTCTACTGAACCAGTCCATAATTAGGTCATTGTGGGAGATTGGACACAACTTTGTCTTGGAGAATCCAAATCAGGTCAGACCTGTGGCATTCAAAAGAGAATTCAGAGGGCTACTTTAGTGCTGAATTTTAGATATAGAAGAGCCGCAATCACAGAGATAATACAATTTCAATATTGAGCTCCTCAAAAGCAAGTAAAAGGTGTGTATTTTTTTTCCCGAATTGCATAAGTCTTGTTTGAAGAATCAAATTGAATTGATTGCAAGGGCATACTGTAGAATAGATATCAGTATTGGATTATAAAATGGCCCCAAAAAAGAATTCAACACCCATTAAGCCTTTGGAAATCTCTACTATGACTCATGAAGATGAAGAATTGCAACATGATCTATCAAAATTACAAGAGCAAGTGCAACAAATTTCACTCTCGCAAAGAGTAACAAAATATGAAATAGAAGTTTTGAAGAAAGGCATGGAAGCTAAGATGGATGGTGTGCAAGCTACGATGGATGGCATGCAAGCTAAGATGGATGGAATGGAGGCTGGCATGGAATCTAAGATGGATGACATGGAAGCTAAGATCGATGAGAAAATGGAAAACATGAAGAATTTTCTAAAAGCAGACATGGAAGGTTTGACAAAGTTGATACAAGAAAGGTTTCCTAATGGTGAAAAGATAGTAGAAGAACCTCATGATGAGAACAAAATAAATGTTATTTGTGATTTCATAAACTCTAATGTTGGCGGGAAGAACCACCATATTCCAAAGATGGATATGAGGAAGTTTGATGGAAAGGATCCTGTAACATGGATACTACGGATGGAGCAATATTTTGATCTCCATAACGTACAAAACACACAAAAGGTACGCATTGCAACTTTACATTTAGAACAAAATACATTTGTATGGTATCAATGGCTTTGCTCCCGTAAAAAAATTGTCACTTGGTCAATTTTTACGGAGGAAATGATAGCACATTATGAGGATACAAAGAGCAACACCTTCTTTACCGAATTGATAAATCTCAAACAAAAGGGTTTAGTGGGGCAGCACATTGAGGACTTCCAAAAATTGAATATAAGGGTAACTGATATTCCAGAGGAACACAGGATTGATCTCTTCATAGGTACTCTAAAGGATAACATCCAACATGAAGTTCGTGTGTTGGAACATGATTCATTAGAGAAGGCATTCAGGTTGGCAAGAAAAGTTGAATGTAAAATTATGGCGACAAGGAAGCCTACCACTCAATTCTATAAAGAAGGAAGTGTTGCTACGCCTAGATTTCCACAACCTACAAGGTTGACACCACAACAATTGGAAGACAAAAGAGAAAAAGGGCTTTGCTACAGTTGTGATAGCAAATACACCAAAGGTCATAAGTGTGCTGAAAAGAAATTATTTTACATAGATTGTGAAGAAGAAGAAGAAAATGAACAAGAAGAGGATACACACCAGGAACCAACCATAGAAGAGGAAGAAATGAATCCGACCATATCATGTAATGCACTGGCAGGAATTCCCACTCCTCAAACTCTCAAGATAGTAGGACAGATCAAGAAGAAAAAGGTAATAGTGTTGATTGATTCAGGTAGCACCCATAATTTTATTCATTGTAAGGTAACCAAGGAATTAAATTGTTTCCTATACCCAGCACCAGAATGCCAAGTGATGGTTGCAAATGGAGGAACTATAAATTGCTCTAGGAAATGCCATAATATCAAGCTAACCATGGGGGAATATGTATTGACTAGTCCAATGCTTTCCATTCCTATGGGAGGTGTTGATGTTGTACTAGGAGTACAATGGTTACAATCTTTGGGGACGGTAACTTTTAATTTTCAAGAACTTTTCTTGAAATTTTTTTCAGAAGGAAAGGAAGTCGAATTACGGGGTATTGAAGGGAAGCCAGGAAGGATAATAAGCTCTAATGCCATGACAAAGCTTCTAAAGAAAGAACAACGAGGCATAATTGCACAATTATGCTCTCTAGAAGTTTCGACATCAAAATCATCTATTTCTGCAGATCTCCAACAAGTCTTGGACAATCATTCCAAGGTGTTTGAAACTCCCAAAGGACTCCCACCTATTCATGATCATAATCATGCTATTCATTTGATTCCAGGAAGTGTTCCTCCAAACATCAGGCCTTATAGATATCCTTACTTCCAAATGAGCGAAATTGAACGTATGATTGCGGAAATGTTAGAGGCGGGTATAATTCAACCTAGTCAAAGTTCTTTCTCTGCTCCTGTAGTATTGGTACACAAGAAGGATGGATCATGGCGAATGTGTCCGGATTATGGGGAGCTCAATAAGCTCACCATTAAAGATAAATTTCCCATTCCTGTGATTGATGAATTATTGGATGAATTACATGGAGCAATTTATTTTACCAAGTTGGATCTTCGTTCGGGATATCATCAAATTAGAATGAAGACTGAAGATATTCCAAAAACAGCATTTCGAACTCATGAGGGTCATTATGAATTTTTGGTCATGCCTTTTGGCCTTACCAATGCACCTTCTACATTTTCAAGGGTTGATGAATTCCATTTTCAAACCCTTCCTTAGAAAATTTGTGCTAGTATTTTTTGATGATATACTAATCTACAGCAGGTCTTGGAAGGATCATATTGAACATGTTGACAGGGTGCTCAAACTATTGCAGGAGAAACAATTATATGCAAAAAAATCCAAATGTTTCTTTGGAGTACAAGAGGTGGAATATCTGGGTCATATTGTATCTCACGAGGGTGTTAAAGTAGACCTAACAAAATTAAAGCCATTAAGGAATGGAAAGTCCCCACAACCATAAAGAAGTTGCGAGGATTTCTCGGGTTAACAGGGTATTATCGCAAGTTTGTTAGGAATTATGGGAGAATAGTAGCACCTCTAACAACATTATTGAAGAAAGATGCATTTTCATGGACTCCTGAAGCAACTAAGGCCTTTGAATGTCTTAAAGAGGCAATGTGCCTAGCACCGGTCTTAGCTACACCAGACTTCACAAAAACTTTTATTGTGGAATGTGATGCCTCAGGAAATGGAATTGGTGCAGTTTTAATGCAGGAAGGAAGACCCATTGCTTTTGAAAGTCGTCCAATCAAAGGAAAGTATTTACAGAAACCTATTTATGAGAAGGAAATGTTAGCAATACTGCATGCACTAAAGAAATGGCGAACTTACCTAATGGGAAGACACTTCAAGGTAAAAGCTGATCATGATAGTCTTAAACACTTTTTGGAACAAAGACTATCGTCAGAAGAACAGCAAAAATGGGTCACAAAGATGTTGGGTTATGACTTTGAAATAATCTACCAAAAATGAAAGCTTAATGTTGTTGCGGATGCACTCTCAAGAAAGAATGAAGAGGTGGAAGCATTGCTTTGTGCCATTTCTATTATCCAACCAGATTGGATAACCGAAGCAAGAGATGAATGGAAGAAGGACAAAGATGTATGGACACTCATTCAAAAGTTGCGGCAAGATCCTAGTACATCTGATACATTTAGTTGGAAAAATGATTCCTTATGGTACAAAGATCGCTTATATCTTTGTAAGAATTCCCAACTAAAACCAAAGATTCTTCTGGAATTGCACACTTCTCCTTTAGGAGGACACTCAGGATTTTTAAAAACTTACCACAGGGTGAAGAAAGAATTTTTTTGGGATGGCCTTAAATCTGATATTCAAAGGTTTGTGGCGGAATGTTTGGTTTGCCAGCAGAATAAAGTGGAAACAATTAAGACCCCAGGACTTCTACAACCTTTATCCATTCCAAGTCAACGTTGGGAGGAGATTTCAATGGATTTTATCACGGGTTTACCTAAGTCCGAAGGAAAGAGTGTCATCATGGTGGTAGTTGATAGACTTACCAAGTATGCACACTTTTGTGCATTATCTCATCCATTTAAAGCAAGTACAGTTGCTACTACATTTATGGACAGAATTCAAAAGCTACATGGAAGCCCAAGGGTTATTGTGAGCGACGGAGATCCCATTTTTACTGGAAATTTTTGGACGGAGTTATTTTCTTGTTTGGGTACTCAATTAGCTCATAGCTCATCTTATCATCCTCAACCTGATGGTCAAACTGAGATAGTAAATAAATGTTTGGAAGGATATCTTCGTTGTTTTGTATCTGATAAACAAACACAATGGGTCAAGTGGTTACCTCTCAATGAATGGTGGTATAACACTTCCTTCCATACTGCAGCAAAAATGACCCCATTTATGGCACTTTATGGATATCATCCACCATCCATCACATCATCTTTAAGGGAAAATTCGAAGGTTCAAGCGGTGGAAGATCACATCGAGCATCAGCAAGAAGTTCTCCAACTCTTAAAGGATAACCTGAATTTGGCACAAAATCGAATGAAACAACAGGCAGATCAACATCGTAGCGAGCGAAGTTTTGATGTAGGAGATTGGGTATTTTTACGGCTACAACCATACAAACAAATGTCCCTCAAGCAAGCAAAGAAGGATAATAAATTATCGCCAAAGTACTATGGTCCTTACAAGGTGTTGCAAAAGATTGGTACTATGGCATACAAATTGGAGCTTCCTGCTTCTTCGCGAGTACATCGAGTTTTCCATGTTTCATGCTTAAAGAAGGTTATAGGTGAAAATCTTCCAGTTCAAACAATATTGCCAGAACTTGATGAGGAAGGAAAAATCATATTGGAACCAGAAGCGGTCATGGAAACAAGAACTCGACAACTACGGAATCGATCAATTTCAGAGTATCTCATCGAGTGGAAGAACTTACCCACTGAAGATTCTACATGGGAGGATGAGAATTTTATACAGAAGCACCCAGAGCTACTCAAGCGTTGAGGACAACACTTTTTTGAAGGAGAGGGGCATGTTAGGTCCCTATATTACTAGTATAGTCCCTTATTGTTGTTAGTGTAACCCCCTTGTTGTTATTATTGTACCCTTGTAACCCCCATTTTGTTATTATTGTGCCCTTAAATTATTATTGTTAGGTCGGCTAGGATTACATTGTGGCCCACTAGGATTACATTATGGCCACATGGACTCCTATATATAGAAAGGAGGTTTTGTAAATTATATCATCGAAGAATTGTGCATTTATGTAATGTATTGGAGGTTGCCCCCTCGAAGTGGCTTATTTCTAAGGTGTTTATATCTCTTTTCTTCTATTTTTGAAGTTGGTTACACAACATATATATATATATATATATATATATATATATATATATATTCCCGCACGGCACCCTTGAGCCATTCGGCTTGCACCAGTTTGCGCTGCTAGCTGTAAATTTACAGGCCACACCGCAACCAGTACTAACGGTATCCACACCGATTTTGGGGTAGTACCGAAACGGTACACAGTGATTTTTTTAAATTAAAAAAGTGCGGTGTGGTCAGTTACTTGACCGCACCGTTGACCCTGTCGAATAGCGGGAATGCGGTGCGTTGACAGAAATATCCGCCCCGGGGCGGGTAATTTTTTCAGCACACCGCATTCCGTCAATTCGACATGGTCAATGGTGCAGCCTAGTAAAAGGTTGCACCATTGACTATGTAGTGATGTCAAGATGGTGGTGTGCTTCCTAAATTATATTCCCCGGGGCGTATAGTTTGGTCAGTGCACCACCCTCCCGACACTAGTCCATAGTCAATGGTGTGGTCTATTATACCACCACACCTTTGACCTTGGAACAATGCGGGGTTGGTGCGGCGGGAGCCTGGTCTGCTTGCCTGCGGTGTCTTGAAAATTTTACGGGTACAACTCCTCTGGTGCGCGACAAAAAAAAGACGCATCGTTACTGGTGCATGCCTATTTTTTGTGGCGCACCGACTGTTTTTTTTTAAAACAAATTTATATATGTAAATTACTAAATACATGTCTCATTTAATAAAAAAATTGTATTTAATATTTCAATCATTCAGTGACGTGAAAAGAGAGAAGAGAGGGAACAACAGCAACAACAGGAGGACCAATATAACATGGTTCACCTGTGGGAGGCACGAGAGAGGGATAGAGATGCATAACCTCGCCTTATTACAACATCTACCCAGGGGCTCCAAAGGCAGGTAGGCCTCCTCAAGTTCTATGAGGAGGCTAAATCCCTAAAGGGCCATGGTGTGTTTTTGCAACATCTTATCCGCAGGTGGAATTGCCCACCTACATGCTTTCTTGGTTGGTCTTAACTAGTGGCATGCAACCACTGAGGAGGACATCTATTTCATTACTGGCCTATTGAGGAGAGGGGCAGATTTTTGCTCATTCCTAGAGGTCCTAGTTGGCTATGCAGCATGGAGTTAGTTGGTGTACTCCCAGAGATACATTAGCATGGATATACTATCTCCTTTACATTTTCAGGTCTCTAGAGGTCAGTTACGTATTGCTTCATTTGGTAGAGAAGAGGTGAGGTGTATATCACTACTAGTTTCAACCATTTCACACAACACCAATGATGGGAAATGCATTAGTTTTGTTGGGTATGTGTTATATTCTTTCCACGATTAGCCCCACGCGCTGTATGTTGCGTCGGGCGTAGCTGGGGGGTCACGAGGGGCGAAGCAGTCCCCACCGTTGGGGTCCGGGGCAGCGCCCCGGCCAAAATTGGTTTTTGTGTGGACCCACTCATAGGTGGATCCGCCCATGGTTTTGTGCATGGTTTTGCACATGGTTTTGGGGTTCGATGGTTTTCGGCCCCTGGTATTTTGTAGATCCGGTCAAGGGAACTACGGTTATGTTCTAATCCAGGGTTAATGGATTGGGGTTTATGTATGCTCCGACAAGTTTCCCTCTTCTATTTTATGTTGATTCTTTAGTACAGGAGCCGTGACTTATGAGGCGTTCTGCCATTTTTCTGCAGCATTTCTGTACAACTTTAGATAGAATCATAGATTTCATGCTCATGCACAAGGGAGGGTGAACTTCCCTTTTACTTCAGAGCTATTTTGTTTATTTTTTTAGAGGTTTCCAGAGATGAGGCCTACTTTTGTTCGACAATCTCGTAGGCCGATGCTGCATGTACAGATGTAGATGTGGGGACAGATGATGCCCAATAGGGGCGAGTCTGAGTTTTCCGAGAGGATATCACATGATGCACTAGATTTGTTAGCCAGTGTTAATGGCATCCCTTCGTTATGGTCCCATATCCGTATGCTAGTTTGGATTGGTGAGATGTGCCAACATCCTCTTCACATATGATGAGCCGCCAGCTGATAGAGGTAATATTAGTGTTTCATTTAAATTTATTCTAACATGTTATTTAACTTAATTTTATTAAACTATTTAATGAAATTGTCTAATTATTTTTGTGTACTTATATGTATTTTGTAGACATTGGGTCATTTGATGGCAATGAGATGCTAGTGCCACCAAATGGTCCAGGTGTGGATCCTGATGACAATCACTATATGGCAGATGTCGAGGATCAGGCCGGTACAGAAAAACTTGGTCCTCATGGTGCACCGATACTGCCTTTTGCTAGGCGTAGGCTTGACAGTATATTGAGGATGGAGTTGGGCGACCAACTCTGTGCATTGTTTGTGGAGGTGGGAGTCAAGACCGCCACTATGAGAGATATACAGGCCGATGCTAGGCTACTATAGATGTGGAGAGGCATGTTACGTGACATGTTCACCCTGATGCGGCATGTTGTAGGAGCTACAAGCTTAGTTACGCAGTTGAGGAGGGCCCTTCGGCATAGGTGTGGTCGAGATGCAGTACATCGACAGTCCATTAGCAACAATGCATCATCTAATGATCACGATTAGGGGAGTGATCATCGTTCACCCCGTGCCACAGATGAGCAACCTGCAACATAAACCAGTAATTATGATAGAGAGCAAGTTGGACCATCGGCCATGTCGAGTCAGCATCCTGTAGCATCCAGCAGTACTCATGATCATGAGCAGGTTGGACCATAGACCATGTCAAGTCATCACGATGAGCAGTCGACAGTTGATCTTGATCAGCATGAGGCACTAGCACCAGATCAACAGGCACATGATGATCAACATGTATCTGAGCTTGTCGAGGCTGCACCATTGACTGAGCAAGCCTCGAACAGTACTACTATTGATGATGTACCACCAGCTAATATTTGACATTTATATTATAGTTGTATATTTTTGACATTATATATATATATGGTCTATGTATTTTATGTTCATGTTGTAGTTGTACTTAATTTACATGTTGGTGATCATCATGATGTGTATATTGTTAGGTCATGTTAGATATGTTCATTTAATGTGAAGCTTGCAGATAGATGTGTATGTGATAGCAGTAATTTGACATGAGATGTATATTTGATGTTTTTGTTGTGATGATGTTATACAATGCTAATTGTGTTTTGTTAGATGATCATGATCATGATGATTAGATATCGTTAGCGATTTTGAATGTGTTTTTTAGTCGAATATGATGTTTCTACGATGGTTATCAATATTGTGATGTTTATTTAATTTAATATTAAATGATCATGATATTTAAATATTATGCCGTGATTGTAATTGAAATTTTAATTTTAATTGTATGTAAAACTGTAAATTTGTATTTGTATTTGTAATTTTAATTTTAATTATAATTGTATGTAAAATATTTGTAAAATTTTAATTGTAATTGTAATATTCAATTTATTGTGTTATGATTGTAATTGTAATTTTAATTGTAATTATATATATGTAAAATTGTAAAATTGTAATTGTAAATTTAATTGTATGTAAAATTCTAAAATTGTAATTGTATTTGTAATTGTAATTTTAATTGTAATTGTACGTAAAATATCTGTAAAATTTTATTTGTAATTGTAATATTTAATTTATTGTGAAATGATTGTAATTGTAATTTTAATTGCATATATATGAAAAATTGTAAAATTGTAATTCTAATTCTAATTGTATGTAAAATTATAAAATTGTAATTGTATTTGTAATTTTAATTTCAATTGTAATTGTATGTAAAATATTTGCAAAATTTTAATTTTAATTGTAATATTTAATTTATTGTGAAAGGATTTTAATTTTAATTTTATTTGTAATTGTATATATGTAAAATTGTAAAATTCTAATTCTAATTTTAATTGTATGTAAAACTCTAAAATTGTAGTTATATGTAAAATTCTAAAATTGTAATTGTAATGGTATATATGTAAAATTCTAAAATTGCAATTGTAATTGTATGTGAAATTCTAAAATTGTAATTTTAATTTTAATTGTACGTCAAATTGTAAAAATTGTAATTGTAATTCTAATTCTAATTCTAACTGTATGCAAAATATTTGTAAAATTTTAATTGTATTAGTGTGAAATGATTTTAATTGTAAAATTGTAATTGTAATTGTAATTTTATGTAAAATTCTAAAATTTTAATTGTAATTGTACGTGAAGTTGTAAAATTTTAACTTTAATTCTAATTCTAATTAAATGTAAAATATTTGTAAAATTTTAATTGTATTAATGTGAAAATTTTAATTGTATTAATGTGAAATGATTTTATTAAAATTTTTAAATTTTTAAATTTGTAAAATTGTAAATAATTGTAAAATAATAAATCTAGAATAATATAATTTTTTGTAACATAACAAAGTTTAGAAAATAATGCAAATAAATTCATGTACTTTAGAATTATCATTATTTTATTATGATCTTATATACCAAAAAAACAAACTTTATATAGTCACCATTGTTTTTGAGATCAACATAATTGCAAATTATCAAGTGAAATATTTATTTTAACATTAACGCAATGCAAATTACCAATTAATTCAAAATACATATTATAATGTTTCGAAAAAAAGAGTCTTATAAGTTATAAGGTAGTTAAGTCCTCTTCGTTATAAAAACCCATCGTAAAAATTATAAATATTGATAAAATGCTATATCACTCTCGGTTCTCATGATCGCCCTCATTATCTTCCAGTTTGCATGGCTTGATAACACTATTGTTCTAAAAAATATGTTTTGATCTAGGGTCATGTCTCAATACGAACCACCAATCCCTATGCAGCACATCAGGGTAAAAAAACACATGGTTGCAGTGTTTGGGGAAAACATAGGGCTCCTTAGCTTCATCCCACATCTTTCTAGAGTTGATACATATCAGCCTACTATCACGGTATTCCTTTACATTATTCCGATCAAAGAGGTCCCAACACTTGCACCTAAAAATAACACATTGGAAAGAAGATAAATCCACTTCAATGATCTCTTGTATCTTTCCAACGTAACCTAACGTGCCTCATACTAGGTTTTGATCACAGTGGCTAGATCGAATAGATTGATCGAACTCAACTTCCACTCCATAGTCTTGTGTGATGTCTCCATCATCGACATTTTCTGTGAGAAAATGGTGTCCATATGCCCACATAGATGGGAACAAATTCACCTATAAAAAAGTTAAAAAATCATAGTGTCATGTGTCTTATAATAACCCAAGAGTTAAAATATGAAATATAGATGTAATTAAATTTGAAAGGTGCATTATTAAGTTTCAAATGTACATATAAATTAAATAGATTATTACTGAGTTTCTTCACTCAATCCCTATGTTTAGTGCATCCTCTTCAGCACGCGGGTAACAACCAGTTGCACTGTATTTATCACTAACTTGGTCAGCAACCCAACTGTTGGGGTATATTTTTGGCATATTTTCTTTTAAATGATTAGGATAAGGCACACTTCTACCATTCAACCATATGAATTATTTCCTGTCACTATCCCATTTCATCCTCTTTTTTTGTACAATGTGACCCATAGTTGTGTCGCTTTGGAATTGTAAAGAATGAATTTATTGATTTCTTCAATCTTTTCATTCGCTGATGAAATCGAACCGACAGTATATAGTACATAGAGATAAAAATATACATTATATCGAAGTTCAACATGAATATTTACTTTGTGTAAATTTGAAAAATTATAAGTCGCTCACTCTTTATCGAGCGCTTTTTTCCATTCGTTTAGATAAATTCCGCTTCTCTTTTGTCTTCATCCCTTTCATCGTCCCAAATCACTACACTTGGTCTGTTTTCGATCTGCTTGATGCACTCACTGGCATAATAAAAAGACTCATATGATATGTACCCCTTTGTCATATACCCCTCGAGTTTTTCCCTTTTTCGAACAAAACCTTTCAATTTCTTCATGTACCTCTCTAAGAAGAACATCCAACGACAAGAAACCACCCCAACTAATTCAAACTCATATAATACGTGTATTAGAAGATGAACTTGCAAGTCCATGAAACTCGTCGATAGTTCCTTCTCAAACATACAAACAAATTCAACTATCTCTTGACGCCACCGTGGAATGCTAGCCACATGAATCTCCTTTGACATGATCCAACGTACAAATGCAGATAACTTAGAAATGGCACATCCTAGGTCTTGATGGAATTCATGTTTCACACACCCATGCACGAACAAAGGATAATGACACTGCAAAGTTATAAACATGTGCAATAATATACAAAATTAGTTATGTTTTATGATCCCTACATGGGATAAAATTTATAAATATAACGAAAAAAATCATGCTTTTGACATTATACGTACTCGTATAAGATTAAAATGGTCATGTAATCTCAACCCTGACAAATGATCATCCATGGTGAAGTAGCAATGTAGTGAAGACCCGTATGAAGATGGCACCCTCACACCCATTATAACTTCCTTTGCTAAAGAAAGATCATTTTTTTCTAAATCCATGGGACATCACCTTCTTTGAAATACCATTAATTAGAGGGATCATTGCCTGCCTCTGATCTTGTACTTTCTAATTGTCTTGGCCAATGTTTCTTTTTAGTTTTTGAATTAATAAGATCTTTCCTAACAACCAATGTGTCACTTTATTTCGATCATATGTGCCTCCATAAAGAAGATGAAACATTTTTAAATATATGCATGGGATCTAATAAACGGGTAATATTAAGATGCTCCCAATATGGGAGGTTATAAATGATAGATTTCCTTTTCATCCCAATGGGAAATTTCTCAACATAGGTGTCGAAGAATTTTGGATCATCGAACATAGACTCCATTTTTTAATCGAACATTTCTATCAACTCCTTCTCCTTCTCTCTCTCATATGCTCTGAGCCATTCAGCTGGTGTCGTTATTGGAGGCCTTTGGGTTCTCTCACATTTACCATTGAAAGTGGCTGATGATCTTTTGTAAGGGTGTTCTTCTGGGAGGAATACCCTAGAGAAATCATACACTGGCGTTCGTAGGTCCTTGGACCATCTAGCTTTCAGAGAAGGTCCATAATATTTACATCCAAAATACCCTTTTGTTACAAGACCTGTCAGATTATTGTATACAATTTATATGCATGGCACGTTAAAGACTATTATGAAGATCAGAACAATTAAAACGAATTAAATAACTAATATGTGAAAGAATATTGTTACATATATAAAAAAATCGATAAACATGTAATTTACCAGAGAAAACACCTAAGCTTGGATAATCATGTGTCGTATAATTGCATATGCCATAAAACATAAAACTCCTCTCTGTTGTGATGGGTCTTGATACATCGTATACATTTATCCCATCCCATAATTCCTTCAATTCATCTACCAGTGGTTGTAAGTAGACATCCATATTCTTCACCTGTCTTCTACTAGGGACTATGAGAGCCAACATAAGATGTTCATTCTTCACGGACAACCATGGGGGGATATTGTTATTGATTACTACTACAGGCCAAACAAAATAGTTGGTGTTCTGGAGGGAATATGGGTTGATGCCATCCATGGATATGCTGAGTCGTAGACTTCGTACTTCATCCTTGAATTTTTCAGGCCATGTATCCTATATATTCTTCATGGCTATTGAATCAGTTTGGATTCGCATAACTCCCAACTCACTTATGTGTGAGGCATGCCATCCATGCAACAGAAGAGCCTTTGAATCCTTGGGATTATAGGCATGTGCCTCAATATATTAAAGGGAGGACCACATGATTTACCCTTCTTTTTTTTATTTATCATACATGTCATGCCTGCATTTCATACATATCTCTTTGTTAGCATATTATCCTCTATATAGAATACAATCATTTAGACATGCATGATACGATATGTACTCAACACCCAACATTTTCAACAATTTATTTACCTCTTCGCAACTACCGGGCAAGACATTATCACTCGGAAGAACCTTATCTTTGAATAACCTATAGTTGGTGATCATGGAAAATATTAAATGTGCATTAATGCCAATATAATTATTAGAATTCATAAAATTGACCATTTTAAATGTTCGTGATTATATTTCTCAAATTTATATAAGGGAGGAATTTATGGTAACTTACCTCAAAATTTTCGAGAAACATGCATTCGAAAAGCCAAACTTTGCTTTCAAGTTGTACAGTGACATTTTTGTCCCCAACTGGGTAGACTTTGACTGACCACCAGGTGCAAAGATAGAGGTGGTGGAAGCAAATTTAAGGCTTTCGAAAAAGGTGTCAGCGATATGAGCATCATCCCCTAGTTGATCATCATTTTGGAATGCATCTAATAACATTGTCTCCATGGCAGTCATATCCCTTATGTAATCATCCATACCACACTCTATTTGATTTCCTCCATTGCCATCTTGTGAAGAACTACTATTGTTGTAGTCATTCCTAATTGGTGAATCTAGACATAGCGGGAATTGAATCGGTGGTTGATTCAACCATTCTTGGTATCATTCCTCTCTGATTTTTTCTCTTAATCCAACCTTCTCTCGATTTGAAATTGTCGTGGGGTGCAACGAAAGACGGTAGGTAGGTCCCTCATCATCACTAGAATCCTAATAATTTCAAAAAATATGTTTGAACATCATTAGTACAAAATCTATCATATCAATTAGTAAGAACGTTGCAATGCATGATTAATTTGTTTGACGTTGTAATAATTACATTAATATACCAAAAAATTATTATTACCATCATTGTCTTGGGATTTTGGCTAGAAGATGCAATAATGTTACAATTGGCAAGGTGAAGCAGCTGCCCATTTTCATCTACCAAATGTGCTTTCTGGTATGCCTCTCCTGATAAGAGCTTTTGACGTTTTAGAGTTGTTTGATTATTTTGTGCATCTGAACTTGATTCTGAATCTGCATAAACCTACAAATTTGTATACATTATAAATTTTATTAAGCTACTTAACATGGATAAACAACATGAATTCAATTAGATAATGAAAATATAAGTAAAATATGAAGTAAATATTATGTCTCGAGATGGATAGGGAGAACTCCGTGATGGAATTTGAGAAATATTATGGAAGGAGTTGGATTTTTAAGAATTTTCCATTCAATATATTTATGATATTTTATCCCTGCATTTGAGAAAAATCAACAATAAATTTTAGTGCACACACCTAAAAGTAATTTCAGTGCCATAAAAATGGATTTATTATTATTGGTGCTTATGAACAGATAACTGCACCAGTGTTGTTTTAGTTACTACGCATCGGTGTCGTGTTATTAACCGATGCACCGGTGCGGTGTTATTAATTAATGCACCGGTGATGAAAAGCCGCAAATAAAAAAATGCAACTTTATTTTTTTAAAGTGAAAAAAAAAGCAGTAAATTGAAAAATGTGCAAGAGAGAACGAGAGCAATGTGGAGCAGCGAAATAATTTCAAACAAAACTATTCAAAAAATCAAAATTCCAAACCTCTAGTGATTCAAACCCTATAGCATAGAATTTCAAACGATCTTGTGATTAAATTTTATTTTATTTTTGCATTTTCTGCAGTATTTTTTACGCAGTAAGTAAAAAATTTCAATTTTTTATTCATTTTTAGAAACAAAAAACAAACAAAAAATCCCTTTTTACCCTAAACCCTTCATTATTTTCGTTTCTACCCTTGCTTCTTCATGTTTATGTGATTTTAGAATTAGGGCTTTTCATTTTAGATTTATAGGATTTGTATTGCTATATATATAGGCCTATGACATATAACCCATAGGACAACTTGCATAGTCAGATCTCAATCCATGTCGGCCCTTACATAAATTTAAAAAGAAAAAACATAATTTTTTTAATCGGTGCACCATGTGAACCTAGCGCACCAGTGCGCTAGCTTATCCTAGTGCACCGCGCACGTACTCTTTGATAAAAAATTTAAAAAAAATTCTTTTTAATCAATGTGCCATATGTAAAATAGGGCACTGGTGCGCTATTTCATTATAGCGCACCGCTCATGTACTATTTGGAAGAAACATTTATTTTATTTTATGTTAATCGATGCACCATGTAACATATAATGCACCAAGTCTCCTAGTTGACAGAGAGCACTGTACAGTGGTCCCTTGTTTGCACAAGCCATTTATAAGAATAGGTTGCACTGCCCCCTCCACGACACCATATGTTACAAAAACTAACACTATACGATTTTTATTATTTTTCCTATGTTAATTGGTGCAGTGGTTAACATGTAACGCACTGCTCCTTGTTGACATAGAGCATTGTACTGTGTTTATACTGTTTGGGCAGTGTGTTTATAGGAACGCGACACACCAACGTCGGTGCGTACATCATTTAAAAGCGCACCGGTTTCTTGATTTTTTTTTTACTTGAAAAGTTGATAATTTGTTTATAAAATATATTAATGACTGATATGGTATAGGTTTCATATTGATAAATAAATGGCTCATAAGAGATCAAGTAACAAAAATACTAATAACACATCAAGAAAAGAAAAAAAGGAAGTTCTTTGTAAATTCTTTACAAAAAATATTATTTTTGAACTATGTGTAAGTTTAACTAATATGTATTGTTTATTGTGTATCATGTAGAGCCACAAAATGATGAAGCTTGATAAGATTATTTCTGATCTAGGACCAAAAGAACGTAAAAGCTTGATGGAAAATTTGCAAAAGGATGAATCAAGTGAATGAAAAAATACTATCGATCCAATATGAGTTTCTTTTTTATTTTTCATTAAAAATATACTTAAAATGATTAGATAACATGTTTCAAACAATCTATTAATTCACATTTTTTTAATGTTCTACATGGGACAAACAACTCATAAAATGAATGTTGTTCTAAGAAAAGAAAAAAAATAGAACATACAAATGAAAATGAATTGCTCCTTGGCTCATCTAGAGTGGTGTTGTAGGTTAATGAAAGGGGGGGGACTTTTACAAATGTTTGAGGGATCTAGTGGAAATAATGTATAGACATTCTTTCCACTTACAATACAAAAATCAATCCAATGGTTCCAAGAACCAAATTTTATATAAACTACAAGAAGAGTTTCCACATAATTGGTCAATGAGACATGTTAGACTTTTAATAGCAAAAACATACAAAAAAGGAAGGAATGAAAAAGTAATATTCCTTTAAATGTTTTTATATAATTATTTAGAAATATCACTTTTGTTATATTTACTTTTCATATATCAATATAAAATTTAAATAGTTTATTGTAATGTTACATTTTTAGGAAGATTATGAAAATCTCAAAAGATGAATGAGCTGATATCATAAATATGCCAGTAGGAATTTCCAAAAAGGTGTACAAGGAGATGGTCAAATAAATGGACAAAATTGCATCGCAAGAGGAGTCATATCAACAACAACGTGCTTAAAATGTAATATGTAATCATTGAATTTTTCTATCATTAGGTACAATAAATAAACAATTTAGAATTAAATATTAATTTTCAATTATTTTCTTGTAGAAAAGAAAAGAAAATGGAACCCATTCAACACATAAAATAGGATGACAAGGAAGAAAGGGTTGATACCTAATTTTGTGAGTAATTACTACTTCCTTATAAAAAATTAACTAGATTTCATTTTTCTATATTTTAAGTTGTTTTACAAAAATCATCATTGAATGTATTCAAATAGGTGTTAACATACAAAGAAGAACCATCAAACGAATTGATTGACATTGGGTTAAATATGGGTTGTGAGTATATGTTGGCATATCAAAAATTAATTGTGGAATTTGTAAGCATCTATCGATCTTGTTTACTTAGCTCCGTCTATAATTAATAGAAAAAATATCTTTTATATTAAATATATGATTTTTAATGGGGTATAAAACTTGCAAGAAACAAAGTATAGAACTGCGCCAACAAATGAAATCTTGAAAGATAGCATAGTACATGATTTTGAAAGAATGTGTATAGTTCATGAGTCAATTGTTTCTATGGTACGTAATTTATTTTCGATTTACATTGATGTATATTATTTAATATTGAAATTTTCATTATTCTCACCAATGTATATACACTCATTATAGTTTTTTTTTACGTTTGTAGATGGAAGGTGAAGAAGAAGAAAACAATCAACACCATGAACAAAACATTCCTAAAAATAACCCAAGTCATGGAAGTAGCTTGAGCAGTGACAACAGTTCAAGAGAAGAATGATGATCATTATGTTTGGATATCAAAGAAAGAAATTGTATTTTTTGAAGTATTTGTCTATGAAATCAGACATTTTGTTTAATGTAATGGAAATAGTGTCCTAATTGAAAGAAAAAGGGATACCAATAATTGTCCCATTTTATATGACAAAGATTGTCTTATTCATATATATATATATATATATATATATATTATGTTTTAATTTATTCTATTGAGTTCTCCATTGTCGCTATGAAATGTAACACCACTGATTAAATTTATGGATGATTGAATATTATAATGAAGAGATGTGAAATTTGATGATATGATATAACAAATTAATCCAAACATCACATTGAAATTCACTAATAAAAATTTAATTGATATGAATACTGTTATAATATATGTGTCGCCTTTTGATGAATAATGAATTTAAAAAAATCACGATAATTATGATATGATATAACAAATTAATCCAAACATCACATTCAAACACATTAATAAAAACTTAATTAATATGAATACTGTTATAAGATGTGTCGAATTTTGATGAATAATGAATTTAAAAAAAACACAATAATTGCACTCTCACAAGTCGATGTTTCTAAAAAATACAAAATGAACACTAGTGCTTGTCATTTACTGTACACTGGTGCGTTTGTATGATACATCGTACCAGTGCATTTCTACGACCTATGGGCACCGCACAAATACCAATAACAATTATAAATCTTGGTGCGTTTGTGCGATACTATGCACTGGTACGTTTATATGAGACTACACACCGGTGTGTTTGTATGACCCATGGGAACCACACAAATACCAATACGAATTAGAACAATCAGTGTGTTTGTCTGATATTGTGCACTGGTGCATTTCTATAAGACTATGTACCAGTGCGTTGATATGACCTATGGGCACCGCACAAATCCCAATACCAATTAGAACAGCCCCATGATTTGTATCACCTACAGTGCGTCCGGTGTGGTTTTAGACCTTTACGACCCAGTTCATGCACCTTCGACTGCCCCGGGCTGACTGCCTAGATGGCATGCATCAGTGCGTTGACACCTTATTAACGCACCGATGAAAAAAATAGCCATAATAACCTCCAGCCACCTAGTTTTTTTAGTTGTGTTGAAATTCCGTTAAAAGCACCGCCAAAATATCCATTACCAAAAATGGATGTTGTAGAAAATGTTTTTTTGACAATTTTGGCCAATTTTATAACACTAAAAACCTCCTTTATAACCTCTGCTAGAGGGTATTTTCCTTGTATTGATTGTAGTATCTTGTTTCATTGTGCAGAATTTTCCTTGAGTAGAGGCTACAATGAAAAATTTTATTGTGCGGAGAAAGCTTCCTCCACAAAATGGTAGCTTTCATTAAAAAAACTATAAACCTAAAAGTCATAAATATAAATTAAATTAATTTAAATTTATGACCAAATCAAATTTATTTAATAATAAATTTTATCAACTGCTAAAAACAATTAATATTATTATGTGATCAAGTTCAATGTAATTTATGAAAGCATCTATCTATTTATTCTAAGTTCATAAATTTTGAACAATTTAAATGTTAAAAATTTCTTCATAACATTATGCTTACTTATATGATGAAAATATAATTAAAAACAAATAATTTAATAAAAAATTTACTTATCTAAATTCCAACCCAATGTTTTTTCCATCACCTCATGGATTAGGCATATGATCTCATTTTCTCATCTGGTCATAGTGCATACATAATATTTTATTTATTTTTCATAATTACAAAATTAACCACATCCACACAATAATCATCCACTGGGGTCCACTCCCCTTTGGATTTATGTTCAAATGTCTCATTCGAAAAGCATAGAACTTGGGGGTGTTACAGCTCCAAAACATTGAATAGTTGCAATCCTTACGATGATGATATGAAAAATAATTTTATGCAATAGCTAGACTTCTAACAAGTTAATTGAATTAATACTCATCATGTATTGACATATAATTAGAGAAAAAGATAGGAAGGAACTAGTTGATACAAATTATGTAGTTATAAAAAATTACATAAAAACTTTTGGACAAGCCTATTAAGTTGATACAAATCACATATTTACATACTATTATGGAGAAGCATGTGACTGTAACAAAGAACAAGGAGTTCAAAATACCATACCAAAAGAAATTTAAAGCTAAAGACAATCCTAGCATCTATCAAGTTGATTCCCTGCTATTCATATCATTTAATGAATGCATGCAAGGAAGTTAGAGTTGCAGTGATCATTGTCTCATTGTGTGGATCTTACAATAAAATTTCTCATTGTGTCCACATAGTGAAATCTATACACTATAAAACATTAACTTTGATCAAATAAAATTTATTTATTAATAAACCTGATAAATTTCTAAAAACAATACTCTTATAATACAATAAATTATTTTGTTGAAGTTGAAAGCAGGATTTCATAATACATAAAACTATGGGTTTTATTTTTTAAAGCGTTGCGGAAATTTGCATATTTCATTTTGCAACAATCAATGCTACATTAGTGTTTGTAATTAATTTAGTTATATACGTGCACATTTACATTTCTTAAAGAAAATAAGAATTTAAAGAACTCATGCTATACTTTGTATATACAAATTCCCTTAGCATATATATAAAATTATATCAAAATTTTAAAAATTTATTTAACAATTAAATATTTAACTTGTCAAAGTGGACGTGGAGTGTAGCATCCCCCCATAACCTCGCATGAAAATGCATGGGGTTATAATTTTTTTTACACTATTTACACATGGGTAACTATCCAAATTACTATTTCAGATTCCTCATTAACCATTAAATAGAATCTTCATCATTACATATAGTAACTTTAGTAAAGGAATAGTAAATTACATAACCATTAACAACCACTGTTGTACCATATTAATGTAAAAATTATCATGTAACTTTTCATCAGTTTCATGATTCCTTAACAATATTAGTTGATCACATACTTGATATTATAAATTTCACATCATGCAAGGAATCAACATCATCAAACTGACGCAATAATCAATCACGCCATTAAACATCGATATACCCTATAAACCCCGTAGGGTGAAAACCAACAAACCTTTAATTTTATTATTAAACACTCATAAGGGTTTTCACCCCTCACTCAATGTCTTATAAGAGATTACATCCCTTAACCATTGTCATAAAATATTACAAATAAATATCATTAAATAAAACATATCTAGCTAAAAGCTCTTACAATCATCAAGATGTCATTTACCCACAAATCTCCAATATTTATATCTTTGTGGCCTAGTTGTTCCATTAGTTTACCATCATGTAGATTTCACTCATCTCATGTACTATCAGTTCTTTATTTGCCACAATGTAAACATAATCTATCATTTGCACAAGTCATTATCCTTTCCTGCAATTATAGTTGTCAGCATACTTTGATATCATAATTACATAAAGTATTAGTCAGTCAATAATAAATATTTAATAGTGATTCTTCAACATCTATTCATATGCATACATGAAATGTAAATATAATGTCGCAACATTCTTCTTCTAATAACACTGCTCATGAACTAATTATAAGAAAATAATTGTCAAATCATGTCAAAATAAATACCATGTTACTATGATTCTTATTGCACTAGCACAAGTTATTTTCCAAGGGATAACCATTGTAACCATCCACTAGCATTGTAGCTTAGATTTCCATGCATATAATTAGATAAAACTTATTCAAATAAATATAGCCCCTCAGCTTCTTCTTTGTGCATGTAACTAAGTAATCTTTCCAATACAACACATATTATTATTATTATTACTATTATACATGCAAATTATTGTCCCATTTTAAGAGAAAGATAGCATAACAGATACCATTATCATGCATGCAAATGCAAGTCCATTTTTCAAACACACCCTTCCAAAATAATGCTTAACATAATAGAGCTTGCAAACACATGTTTCATTTTTGAGGAAATATAGCACAATAGGGCATACAAAAACATGTTTTCGTATCCATAGCACTAATGCAATAATGCATACCAACATTACCGATATATAATCCAAGGAAACCAACACATTATTATGTTTTTTGTGCATGTAAATTCATCTTCTTTCCCAAAGAACCTTTCCAATGTAAGCTAACACAACATGCTATATTTTCTTACATACAAAAATATATTTTTTCTAAATGAAAGCTAATACAAATCATGCATGCATATACACGATCTTATTCCAAAATAAACTAACATAATAGTTAGGATAGCATGAAAATAATCACATATTTTTTCTAAAGAAATATAGCTCAATAATTCTTATATCCATGCAAAGGACATATCTCTACAACATGACTATTCTTTGAATATGAAAGATATTATCATAATAGTCATTTTTTAATGTATGCAAATGCATATACCTCCTTTAAGAGGGTCTAGCTATTTATGTTATATATGGGAATGCATTCCCTTCTCATAAAAAAAGACACAATTAACTATTGTTTCTATGCTTTTGCATATGCATTCTTTTCAAGAACCCAACATTGCTTCTCTATATTTTATGTAAAAAGTCCTCATGCATTTGTTTTCAAGAAATTATCATAATCAACCTTCTTTAATGCATAAGAACTAGGAAATCATTTTTAAAATAATAACAATGTTAGCATTTTATGTGTTAAACCATGCAATTAAATCAAACTATCCAATATACAACACAAAAATAATTTATCTTTTTACCCACTAAAACATGTAACTCTTGCTAACTCTTTCAAATGATTCCTATGACATATATTATCTATGTGCATTTGATCTATGCATAGGTCATTATATTTTCTCATAACTAAGTATTATTTTTTCAAAAGAAATTGTCATAACTCTCAATCCATGATCTCTTATGCACCAAAACATGTAACTTATGCTCAATGGAATTCACACGGTCGATGTATCTTTCACACAATTGATGTATCTTTCATGAAGATTCCTATGACATATATTATCTCTGTGCATTTGATATATGCATAGGCTATTTATTAATTTTTTTAATTTTTAATTTTTATTTTTTGTATCAGGGGGGAACCGGTAACTAGAACCATACAATCATATTTTCCACACAAGATCACATTGTGTTGCTACCAATGAAAACCCTCCACGCTGGCATCATCCCCTGCTAATAATATACACTACAGTTTTCATGGGCTTACGCCTGACGGGCACGCACAGGGATTGAACCGGTGACCTTTATAAATGAGTGCCTTAACAGAACACTCAATCACCAACAAGCCGCCACCCCATGGGTTAAAGTCGTGGGCTTGGCCTGGATCGGTTAATCTCTCATGGTGAGCCACGCCCTCGCTCAAGATCGAGCACAAGACATGTCCATCTTAACGAGAGTGACATCACCACTATGCAGCCTCCACAGACTTGCATAGGTTATTATATTGGTTATTATATTTTCTCATTACTAAGCATTTTTTTACTTTTTCTCAATGGAATTAACACAATTGATGTATCTTTCATGCACAAGAAAAACATATTATTTCCAAAGAAGATTCTTATGACTTATATTATATCTCTGCATTTGATATACGCATAGGTTATTATATTTTCCTATAACTAAGTATTATTTTTTCAAAAGAAATTACCATAACTCTCTTATGCATGAGAATCCATAATTTCTTACACATGAGAATCCATGAAAATATTTTCCATGAATTTATTAAATAACTAATCTTTACCAACACTAAGTAAATATTTTACAATAAATAAGCACAAAACCATTAAATTCTTTTCAAAAACACTAAAATATTTATTTATTTATTTATTTTTAACCAAAAAAAAATGAAATACTTATCTGTCTGTTTATTTATTTTACATGGTGAGGAAACAAATTGCTACAATCCATCCTACGCTTTTTATCTTTACTTTTGGATCTTTCACATGTAAGTTTTTTCTGTAGCAAGTTACTTGTCCTATACAAGTATAACAAGAATGTTTACATCATTTTTTTACCAAAAACAAATATTTATAAGCAGTTTTTCCATATGAAAACCTTGATTTTCATCATTTTCCACACTTAAGAAATATATACAATACTTTGGAGAAAATTTTAGGTTTAATTAATTATCTTTACTGCCACCATTACAATTGATGAGCCCCAAAAATCGACTCGCCTTCCCGGAAACTGAAGCTAGCATGTTTGAGGTGGTTATTTTAGCCCTTTGAAAAGGAAACTAAAGTGATGAGGACCTTATCTCGGCCAGTACAATCCACTCCATGGAATTATTCTTCCTTGACCAAGGCAATGCTATTGCAGGGCCTAACAGGATATTCAAAATTTCTGGTATTTCATCTTCCGACTCCAGGGAATGCTCAGGCGCCCCTCTCAGACTTCGAGCGTGACCTGCTCTTCTTATCTTCCTCGGAGGACTTCAATCATAAATATTTTATCTTTGCGGTGAGATCTATACCACCTGGTTGTGATGGGTTCTTTTATCGGGTCTCCTCCGCATCATAAACCCCAACATCCTTTTTATTACTAGTACTGTTTTTCCTTTTTTTTCTTTTTACTCGCTATCATTACCCTGTGGTAATTTTTTTTCATTCCATAACGAATTCTTGATTTGTAACCAATCATTGGTAGTTCTAAAAATGAACAATTTGGAAGTATGTTAGTAATTTAATTTATATTAATTCTATACGTCAAGTAGGCTGTTCGTATATTAAATGGAGAATACACATTGTTTTCGTAATCATAAGTTTGTGGTGCAAACTGAGAACAAAAATGGTAGGAGTATATTTCATTGTGTTAAACTTTCTTTGGGGGGACCTTACAATGAGAGCTTTAATTATGATGGTAAAGCTTATATTTGTCTTAATTTGCTGACATTAAGATTAAAAAAACTGAATATCTTTGTTATTTTGAGCACACTACCATTGTTCAAGATAAAATATTTAAAATTCAGAATTCATATTACTCTCTTTCTTTCCTTTTTCGAAATATGTATCTACTTTAGATAAATCATTGTTTCTGGGGGCATCCAAATCATTATTCACACATTTTCCATTAAACTAAAATGCAACAGAACGATGTAACAACCGATGACTGAGGTGCAGAGATTTTCTAATTATGCAGAGCTTTCCCCTCAACAAATTCCAAGAGTTAAGCTCCACACCTCTACATACAACATTTTTGTTGTCGTGGGACCATTATAATGGGAGACTCCATCTTTTTCTTAAATCCATGCAGCCGCTCTCTCGACTGCTACGTTCACCCAAACAACACTGTTAAGATCTACATCTTTGATTTCCCTATAGCAATTCCTCTACCTCTTAAAGAAAACACACAAAAATGGAAGAAACACTCATTCAAAATAAAAAACAAATAACATAAATCACTCCTACTAAGTTAGAATGTTCATTCAAAACAAAATGATAATAAATAATAGAAATTTTTCCTGCTAATTTGTAATTTTGGGACTCATTACATTGTTGTCGAGGAGATTACTTGGAAAAACCACATCTCTGAATGCAGTCCTTTCAGTTGCTAAAGTTCACTCGCTACAATGGCTTGTGGAACTCACGAAATATTGGGAGGGAGATGAACCAATAAGCACAGACTTGAGCATTGTGCGGTGTGCATAAACAATTAGATAAATGGAACATTTTCAAATAACTAGATTTAGAAGTTGTTTATCAGCATACAGAATAGTCTAGTTTTTTTTGGTCTGAATTCGATAAAATAAAATTCAAAAAATCAAGTAGTTGGAGTGTTTGGAATCCATTTTTTATAGTGGAAATGGATTCAGCACTATCAAAACCCTTACAGCACCCAAAATACTGAAGTTTAACAACTATAAACAAGATTCTGATAAAATCTTTGCCAAAACCATTCTATTGTTTTTTTAAACTAAGCAGAAAATTTGGATCCAAAATGATGTCACTATGCAGATTGAGGAAGAAGAAATGATTGTGAAAACCAATCATTCTCAAATAATGAGAAAACATAAATCCGAAACTATGGTCATTGCGATATGTCATTGTGTGGAGTGTAAAAGTACAGATCACGAAGATTTTGTTGTGCTTTTTCCATACTCTCCACAACATTAAACAATTATTTAAGGGTAGAGGAAAGGACTATGTTGAGTTGTAGCTATTAAAATTGTTTATTATATATTTTGTAAATCTTGCATAATTCTAAGTGTGAATGTGTTACATTTTTAAATAGATGTTTATTTGTATTATTTATTATATATTTTATAAATTTCAAAAATGGCTTTTGGTTTAGATATAATTTTGTCTTAAAAAATTAATTTGAAAACACATTTAAAATAACTAGTCTAATTTATCTTAACTTCAAATTTATCAAGGGTTGAGAGGGATAAAATCTATGTTACATTCAGAAGAGATTAGCACTTTGATATATTTGATCTTTCCGAACGTTTGATAGATAAGATGAATTTAGATTGGTTTAATTATTAACTATTATTATTATTATTATTATCATTCAATTTTAAGGTCACAACCAAACCAAGTACCAAATTGGTGTATAAGACCCCTTTGTCTATGGGACAATGGATCCAATTTTTTATTATTTGTCTTTTTAAAAAGTGTTTTCTCTTTTGAATAAACTATATTCCACATGAATATCATAGATTAATACCATGAGTCAATACATTATATAGTATTATTTTTATTTTTTATCATGTTTTATTTACATAACAAGTTATGATAGGAAATTACAATTTCTCTTTCATACTTCATACCAAATTTGAGAGAGCTTTTGATATAATAACAAAAAAAATTAAAATAATAATAAAAATATATTTATTTATATGAATGGAAATATTCAATGGTGTTAGATCTAAAACTTTTGTGGTACATATAATGTAGATAAATGTCTTTTGAATTAATCACATCACTAGGATTAGGTTGATTTTTCCAACCATCTAATATGGTTCATTTTTAAAAAGATGAACTATATTAAATGGTTAGAAAAATCACCTGACTCTAATAATGTGATTAATCTAAAAGACATTTATCTACACTTTCTTAACTTTAGATAGATTGGTGGATTGTTTTCAGGATGGGTTTATCCGGGTAGAGCAATAGCGCGATCAATCGTCAATCACGACTCATTTTAACTTTTAGGTCGTTATCCTTTCTTTATTTTCAGATCTAATAAAATTTAAGTTACTCCTTGTTTTCAATGTTATAAGGTTACAATAATGGGTTGTCTTTTTTTTAATGCAATTATATAATTAATTGAATATTTAATAATAAAGCATTTTAAAGTAATATTGGGTTTGTATTTTCCTTTATGGAATTAAATATATTATGATAAAACATTTATAAAGTTTCATGGATATTTCTTACGATGAGATACGTTTAAGGACCCTACATATTAAATATTATTTATTTCAAATTATTTAATAATTAAATATCTATAAATTTTATAAGATATTCTTATAATAAGATAAGTTCAACGATCAAAGAAATCTATTATTATTTATTTTAGGATGAATTTGAAATTGAATATTTGTTGTTTTAAAATAAGTATTGTACATTCAATAATAAAGAATATATATTGAATATTTTTATTTTAATATTATTATAAAAAACAATTATATGTGAGATTTTTATAAAATAAATATTTTTCTGGATTTATGTTTGAGATTTTTATAAAATGAATAATATTTATTTGTGGAAGTTATTAAAATTAGTTAAAATTAATATTAATTTATTAATCTTTAATTTTTTAAATTGAAAAATATAAATATTTAATATTTAATTATTTTTTAATTTAAGAGGGTTTTTTTATTATATTTTTAAGTCACAATAAAATACATTTACATCATTAATTGATTAAAAAATATATCAATTTTTTAAACCAATCTAGATTTATCTTAATTTTGGATATCAAGAAGGATCACATCTCATTGCATTTTAAGATATTTGTATTTCAAAATATTTGATCTCTCTCATAGTTTGGTAGATCTAGAGTTAAGATGGATCTAGTTTGGTTTAATCCTTCCCTTTAAATATGTTATATTTCACATGAATACCGTTGACAATACCATGGGTTCTCATAAACTTGGAGCTAAACTTACCAAGTCTAGTTTACCTTAACTACCTAGCAAAAATTAATAACTTAGAATTTTTACTTTAATATAGAGTTATTTTAACTACCCAACAAAGGCCCACTAGGGGTAGAATACACGGTAATGAGGCCTACTCTTAAGTCACTTCAAGATTTAAAGGTCGCTTGTAAACTCCGTGGGAAAAAATCCATCCATGCTAAAGGCTGGCGTGGCCCAAGCCATGTGGGATCCAGTGATTTTGACTAATTAGATTCCCCTGGATTGAGGTTTCTCAAACCATAATAAATTAATGAAATGGATAGAGAAATGATAAAAAAATATTTTTTTTAATAATTAAATCTTTAAGTAAAGATATTTTTAAAATTATTTTTCTTAATGATTCTAATTAAATTAATTAAGTAAATGGATATATATCAACCTAGATACATCTTAATTTTAGATTTACCAAGTGTGGAATCAAATCTCTTTTCGCTTTAACATAAATGTGATTCCTCTGTTTCGAGTTCAGATAAATCTAGACTAGTTTTATTATTAATTATAATTAGCATAGATCCATCTTAATTATATATACCAGTTTTATTATTAATTATAATTAGCATAGATCCATCTTAATTAGATATACCAAGTCTTGAAAATAATTAAATATTTCAATATACAAACATTTTTTGAATGCAAAATTTAAAAAATTATTTATTTATACTAGGCTATGCTTTATTGTGACGATGTCTGTTCAATAAAAAAACACTTTCTAATAACTTATATCCTCAAATCGATATTTAATCTAGGATCTTGTGATATAAGTCAAGCATACTTTGCGCAATCACTTCGATATGAGGATATAACTCATTAGAGAGTGACATTAATTGAATATGAACTTATACAATTTATATTCTCAAATCGATATTTAATCTAGGATCTTGTGATATTATAAGTCAAGCATACTTTGCGCAATCACTTCGATATGAGGATATAACTCATTAGAGAGTGATATTAATTGAATATGAACTTATACAGATTAAATCAATCTAAGACATAAAAGAAATGAAACACAAATGGGTAATTGTTTACAGAATAAAATCACAGAAAGAGTAGACAATTGTCTTTTAACTCCTACGAAAAAAAATTACACAGAACTAAGAAAACGATTAAAAAAAAATGACTATGAAAAAATTGAAATCAAAATAAGTGATCAACTCAATCAAACCACAAGTCTGAAAAACTCACAGTATTATTCAATAAATATTCCACTGTCACATAAACCTAAAGATCAATTCTTTCCAAAATTCCTCCTCCCCTATAGCGTCTTGGGCACATCCTCTGCTACGGATCGATCCCATTTCCATTGACTATTCATAGATTTATGCGAAAAGAAACTAAGGTGGATTGCAACGAATTGCCCTCAGTAAAAGCCAATAACTGATCAAAAATATTACTTAATTTGATCTGGATAATGTTGATCCAATAATCACTCTAAATCATATTATAATAATCCAACAAATGGGTTTGGTTGCTTCATTTTGGGCGTCATTGGTTGCAACTTACAACTTTTCCTAAAAATTGAAACATTAATTTCGACCAAATTCGTCCTTCGGCAACTTGAATCGGATCTGAGTTACTGTAATGCTTATCTAGCATAATATTTGTTAAGAAACCAAAGCTACCTCTCAATGAACAAGAGTACCTATTACAACAAACAAAACTGAAATTAAAAATACTAAACATTGATGATTAGAGAGGGCTGCTACAGAAAAAGAAACAAAATAATAATAGACTAGCTCATGCCATAACTCCAAAGACTATTATCATACGAATTAGGAGCACAATATGACTTTAGATTGATAAATGAATGCCAACTTTACGGTGGAATGTGAATATTTTCAATTACATGTTTAGCTCCAAGGAGTAACAACCAAATGTAGAGTGAACTTCAACAAATCTCGGTGTAGCAATAACACAATCTTTTTCACTGATATGGGCGTAAATTTTTTGGTTATGGAATTGAGACATTTATTTGATATAGAACACTGGTGCCACGTAACCAAAATAGATAACCACCATTGATATTCTCCAGCCAATGTAAACGAAACATAGCATAGAACACTGGTGCCACGTAACCAAAATAGATAACCACCATTGATATTCCCTAGCCAATGTAAACGACACATAGCATTTGCATGGGAGATGCGTGGAGTGTTTTCATGGAAGGTCAAAATAAGTCACAAACATAATTTGTTTGTTGCCCATTAGATCAATCCCTGATTTGGATGGATAGTTGTATAGACAACCTTCATTTATTACGAGATCCACGTTGAATAGAACTCTCGGTTTTGCCAAATATCAACCGGTCCTTAAGTTTGTGAAACATGTGTGTGATCCACGGTGACAAGTCTAAAGGGCTGAGTTAATGGCATTGAATCAATTTTAAAATAAATTACACCATATATTTTATATCCTAGGTTATAAGTTGAATGCATTTTTTTGTGGGTTCATTTTATAAAAAAAAAAATTCTACCAAATATTTTTAATTGGAATTGTTTTTAGTGTGAATTTTTGGAGTTTTCAGTATTGGAATAGAGGGAAAAAAATTGAGGTTGAATATTGATTGGAATCTGGCTAAAAAAATTGAGCTTGAATTTTGATTTTTTGTTATTAACACTGTTTTTTTTACTCTATATATGGATTCAACACCCTAAAAAAAACCCTAGAGCATTTAAATTATGCAAGGTTATCCATCAAACTTCTGTTTTCAATGAATTCATGCTGAATTTTAGAAAAATTAGACCAAAAAAATCTACAAAAACCTTCAAAAAGTGACACCGCGTTCAATTTTCCTTTAGCTTTCATTTATTTTTAACTTTCACATTTTATATTTATCCTATGTATGCATTCTGGTTTATTTTTCAAATTCCCACATTTCATTTTTTAAATTAGGCCCCTTTCCTCTATTTTCACTTGGGATATCACATATATGCATGTTGTTTAATTTTTATTTTGTCTGCATTTCATTTTTGCTAAGTTTAATATATATATATATATATATATATATATATATATATATATATATATATATATATATTTTATATAATATATGTATATATATTTTATATAATGATGTGGTTTTAGTTTATATGTAATTTATAATATACATATATAATAAACGTATTTTTTATGATAAATACACTTTACAATATGTACATAAATTGTGTATTTTACATATATTTGAACTGATTTAGGTTATGAAAAAATGAAAAAATTATGTGGGAACCAAGTGAAACCAATAATATTGTGCTTTCATAACAATCAAATGAAAAATCTATCAAAATAAATTAGAAGGAAGGAAACCAAATCGTCATGATCTTTACAATCAAGATATCAAAAGCAAGTTTCATGTGGCTGAAATGTGGAGGCAATGGAACACTTTGAAAACGACCAGAGACCAAGAAACCAAAGTATTAACCTCAAGGATCAAGACAAGAGATGTAGCAATAGATGATCAAACTAAAAAATACCAAAAAGCTCAAAAGTCAAACAATGAGGATATTAAGAGGAAACATCCACTACTAAGCGTTAATAAAAGGATAATTTTTTAAAAAATATAATGGGGTCGGCTTCATTTGGAGTCAAAATGTAAGGGGGGTTGTTGGCAGGCCAACAAATAGCAACATACTAGGAAAACCCGTTATCTTTGATTAAGTGATTTGAAACCTATAAGAGTTAAAGAATAAAAATTAAATGTTGTCATATGTTGGTCCTAAGTAACCTATAAAGTTTCAGCTTTGATTTGTATGAACAATAGTTGTACAATATGTCATACATTTCCATGATAATTCAAAAACAAGATAAAATATAAACCCATAAATGCAATGAGTAAAAATTATTAATAGTGAATTTTGGAAAAAACAAAGAAACCAAGTAAATCATATTTTTTAGATTAACTTTAATACCACGGGAATGGTTGTTGCTTCCAACAAACGTCTATAGCCTTGATAGAGATTCACTTTAACCCGACAAGATGCTTTTATGCTATCTACTAAGTGTAGATTCAATTTTTTTGAAAATGTTTACATTACTTGTGAGCTTTCTCAAAAATCAACCACAAGTCGTTGTGTTGGCATGGTAACCATATGATGACAGTCTCATCCAAAAGAACTAACAGAAGTGAACAAGTTGACTCGTAATGAGACCTACTGACATCTTTTAGTCTTTGACCAAAATCCATTACCCTAGCTTGATGACGAGTAGTAGTAATGCCACTTTTATTAGAACCCATGATCATGGTAGGTCAGCTCGTAATGAGATCTCTTATTCCTCAAATAATCCTTTTAAAATAGACTTTGATTATGATTAACCTTTGATGGATTACTTAATAAATGGGGAAGAAAATCTCCTCCTTAAGAGCAAGGGATGACATGCAAATTTTTCAGCGACTTATCTTTACTATTCAGTCTTGCTACCCCCAAAAACTCATAAGCTTATTAAGTAAACTATCGTGTGAAGATATTTCTTTTGGGTTTAAGACAAATATTTTAAACAATGGTGGAAATATTAAAACAAGAATTAAGTATAATGCAAGAATAAGTTTACAAAATCATAAAGTCAACTTATTAAGAGCGTTTAGTGTCAACACAAGGAAAACATTTTTGTAGAAAATATTTCCTTAACGATAAGATTGTATTTAGATGTAACAAAAAATAAATTATTTTCCAAATGATCATTCCAAAAAGAACTCGGAAATATTAAAATATACCCCCATTCAAACCAAGGAGAAAAGGATCAAGTAGACCTACAAATGCCAAAGAAAACCAAAGCATGAGAAAAAGGCAAAAACAAATATGTATAAATCAAATCTCAAGCCAAGAGTGATAAAAGGATCATAGTGTAGGGATAAAATTTAAATGATCTTCTGTGATGATGTCGTGATGGTGGCTCGACCTTAGCTTCATCATTAGAAATATTTCACAACTGCATTATTCAAATTAAAGGAAGGAAAATCAATCTACTTAAATATCAAAACTAACCTAACTATCCTACCCTAATATTTTTAATGGTCACATCATCAAGTGAATTCATATTTCCTAGAATGATAAGGAAGTTCCAGATTAGAAAAATAAATTGGAGCATTTGATTGAAAATAAATAAAACACATTTACCTTTATGATCTTCATTTAGAAGAAAAGTATGACCTTACCATTTTCACATTGTTTTTCAAAATATGAATCTTCAAGCCATCTTGAAACCTTGTCATAAAACATGAAATGTAAATCACTACTTGGATGAGTTAAATTTGCAAATTAAAAGTGTATTTTTTGAGGATTCATTAAGGAGATGAAATCACTTATTTGAGCCTTCTTGCTCATTAAAACAATTGATCCAAAATGTGAGGATGAGGAATGAATATTATATTCAATAAATGGGTGATTAGAGAATGCGAGATCTTTGAATTCAACAAGGGAGGATGTATGGTCAGTAATTAATGGAATAATTTTGTCATCTCTTCCTTGTGAGTGATTGAAGGAAAGGAGGATCATGTTCTTATTTATAAATATCGTGTTCAATAAGTGCATCACCTATACTTATTATATTTGAAGAATCATATGGTGATGATGCCATGCAAGATAAAGTATATGAAGATTAAGGCACATCGAAAATTCATGATATAAATAGTAAAAATAATTGTACATGAGGAAATGAAAAGGTTTCCTTGAATCATGATAATTAAGATCAAAGAAGAATTCAAGAGACACCTCTTCACTTACCTTATCATGTTGATTATGATTAGGTGATGAATTATCATACATTAAATTATCATTACGATTTTCCTCGTGTATGTTTGACAAGTCACAAGATTCAGTAACAATTTCATGGGAAGCTTCTAGTCTTTCTTGAGAATGAAATGTGACTTGTTGGTTTAGATTTATAGTTCCCTTTTGAAAAGGAAGTTTTTTGTCCCCAACCTATTCTATGAAGATATCAGGAAAGTCAAGATAATCATCTATATGTTCTTTAACAATTAAATTTAATAGAAAGTTGAAGTGATAATTGAATGCATCTTTATCAACAATTAAACCGTCTTCCACTATATCCCTAGTAGAAGCGTGTTCACAAGAGAGGCTAGTTTTCTTATCAATTGAGTTGTGCTCAATTGACTCTACCTCTCGTACTTATTTAATGTAATTAGAACATTCATGTTGCAATTTGGTATTATGATATTTGTCTAATCTACCAAGTGTAATTGAACCAAGATTAATGAAAGGGGAAAACGTGTCAGAAATTATATCTAACATATGAGACAAATCATTAAGACAAAATTTAAACAGGACATGATTGAATTTTGCTACAAATTTTTCTAAATATGAACCATCCTCAATTAATAAAACCCTTAATTCCTCTCATATCTTGTTTTGATCACAGGTTTGAAAAGAATCTAAAAACTCTTCTATGAATTGAAATCAATTAAAGATAGAATGTGATGGAAAGGTTTCAAACCAGTCCTTTATTCCTGAATGTGAAAGAGAATAACCTGCACAAAACATTTAAATCAGTAATTTTATGCTTGATACATTTACATTAAATTTATCTAGATGTTTCATTTCAGGTATACTTGCTTCACCATCAAAATGGATTTTGGATAAGAGATGAGTTGTCTTGTGAGGAATGTCTAGTAATGTGAAGCTAAATGTGTACTCACAAACAAAGGTTTGGGAAGGAGCCATTGACTAGATGAAAAAATAAGGATAGTAACTCCAAATAGGTTATCTTGCCTTCTAACATGCCTTTAAGTACATGTGAAACGACACAAAGAAGAAGGAAAAGATCTCGAAATTATAGAGGTTGAGGGTTTCAATGTTTTAATCAATTAATTTTACCTCAAGCACTCTTTCATGCACCCTATTCAACAAGGTAGAAGTGACCTAAATTGTAGGTATTCAGATAAACCTAGTTATTTGGTATTGTTATCCTTGGCCTGTTTTAAGGATTTTTTGGCCTTTGGATTTCTCCTCTTTCTAATATGAAACCAAGAGAAAACTAATTCTATTATATATAATATCTATTTAAAACTAAACTATTGTTAAATATGTAAAAATATACAAGTTAGTAACTAATGAGATATAATACAAAAACATCAGATTAGTGATACAATTAAGACTTAGTATAAGTGTTAAAAAGACAATATTATATATTTCCGAAGGTATTAGGATATGCTAACTAAGTCTAATTTATATATGTTATTTATAATTTATAATTAAGACTATGAATTAAAATATTATACAACAATATGCTACAGAAAAATATGTTATATAATTATGTTACTAAAATTAAAGTAAGATGTTATAATACAAGAAATGTACAAGACTATGATACATGAAACAAATACTAAAATATATTGTAACGGTGTGAAATTCAAATACATTTTCTAAGAGATACAATATGCAAACTAATATTTAATTTATAAATGCAATTATAAATTAAACTAAAAGAAAATAATTCTTAATACCATATAAATAAAAGAAATAAAAAGTTTAAAGCTATGTAAAAGTAAACTTCAACTCTCTCAAACTAACATAGATAAAACAGATAAAACACTCTCAGTTTCAGTGTTAGCATCATGAATTAAGAAAACACTCTCAGTTTCAGTGTTAGCATCATGAATTAAGAATAAAACAATAATATATAAGATTATACTAGTAAAGGGTAAATGCAACACTCTCTTCAAACGGATAAATGCAACACTCTCTTCAAAACAGATAACCATTCAATTACTGGTTTATGAATCAAACTAATAAACCATCGAAATTAGTGTAAAATTTTATCTAAGTTATAAATTTATAAAATAAAACCATAAGAATCTAGAACAGATGGATGCCTATATCAACTATCAATCTCAATGGAGAGTGATATTGATCGAATATGAATTTATACAAATTGAATCAAATGCTTTAAAAAAAATACAATACAAATTTCTAACTATTTACGGAACAAAATCACAAAAACAATAGACTGCCGTCTTATAATTCCTAAGAAATAAAATTACACAGAACGTAGAGTGACTCACATTATTAATCAATAATATTCCAGTCACATAAAGTTACTGAGAACTTTATTCCAAAATTCACGCTATCCTATAATCTCTCGTGCTCTCCCTCTACTACTGATTGATCCTATTTCCATTGATTTTTCATACATTTATACAAAAATAAAACAAGGGCGGATTACAATAAATCACCCTCAAATATCAATCGTAAAAGGCATTAATTTATAACAAAATATTATTTAATCTGATCTATAGAATCTTGATCCAAGAATTGCTCCAAATCGGATTATAGTCATCCAACAAATGAGGTTTGGTAGCTCTATTAATCTATTGTTCTTTCTTGGCATCATCAGTCGTAACCTGCAAATTTGTGCCAAAAAGAGCCAAATTTATCACCCAAATGTTACATTTATTTGTGAAAATCCTTGCGTTTCGGCTACTTGGGCCTGTTCTGAAGAAACCCATGTTTCAGATTTCTCAAAATCGTCCTCATTTGGCCATAAACTGAACTTGAAAGCCTGAAATTAATCTCTCGATTTTAATTTCGACCAAATTCATCCTTAAGCAACTTGAATATGATATGAGTTCCTGCAATGATTATCCACCCTAATATTTGTTATAGAAACCAAGGCTACCTCTCAGGAGGACATGTTACAAGAAACATAACTGAAATTAAAAATAAACATTGATGGTAAGAGAGGGAGGCTACATAACTGGAAACACAACGTGAATATACTAGCTCATGGTGATAGCTCCAAAAAATATTGTCATAGGAATCAGAATTTCCCAATGGAACTAAAATGGAGAGCAGTCAGACTTCATATTGACAAACAAATGCCAACTTTTCCGTGGAAGGTGAATCTTTTCAATTACATGTTTAGCTCCAAGGAATAATAACAAAATTTGGAGTGAGCTACAACAAATCTCAGTGTAATAATAACACAATTATTTTTACCGATATAGACATAAATGTTTGGTTATGGAGTTGAGACATATGTTTGGTGCCGCATAACCAAAATAGATAACCACCATTGATATTTTTCAATCAATTTAAACGACACATAGTATTTGCATGGGAGATATGTGGAGTGTTTTCATGGGTGATCAAAATAAGTCACAAATATAACCTAGTTGCTGCCCATTACATCAATCCCTGGTTTGGATGGACATTTGTAATGACAACCATAATTTATAGTGGGATCCATGTGGAATAGAAATCTCGTTTTTGCCAAATATCAATAGGTCCTTGCGTTTGTGAAACACGCCTATGATCCACGATGACAAGTCAACAGGGATGGGTTAATGGTGTTGAATCAATTTTGAAATAAATTACACTATATATTTTATATACTATGTTGTACATTGAATGCATTTTTTGTTAGTTCATTTTATAAAATGTCTCTTTCTGCCATATATTTTCAATTTTCCTTTAGATCTCAATTATTTTTAACCTTTGCATTTTATATTTACGCTATGTATGTATTCTAATTTATTTGTCAAACTTCCCATGTTTCATTTTTTTAATTAGGACCCTTTTCTTTTGTTTTCACGTAGCATATCATATATATATATATGCATGTTGTTTAATTTCAAAACCTTATATATATACATCATAATAATAATAATAAATATATATGCCCTTTTACAATATATATAAAATGATTTTGTTTATATTTCATTTTTACTAAGTTTAATATTTTATAATATATATAAATAATGATAAATATGTTGTATATAATATATATATATATATACATATATAATGATGTAGTTCAAGTTATATATATATATATATATATATATATATATATATATATATATATATATATATATATATATAAAATAAAGCATGTAGTATTTACTATAAATACACTTTAGCATATGTACACAAATTGTGTATTTTGCATAATTTTGAACATGTGAAAAAAATACTTGGAAACTAAGTGAAGCCAATGATATTACCCTTCCATTCCATAATAGTTAAATGAAAAAATTATTAAAATAAACTAGAAGGCAAATCAAATCTTTTCTACAATCCATGTATTAAAAAAAAGTTTCATGTGGCCAAAATGTGGAGGCATGGGAAACTTTGGAAATGACTAGAGATCAAGCAACCAAATTATTAACCTCAAGGATCAAGAAGAAACAAGATGTGGCAAGAGATGATTAAACTAAAAAGGAATAAAAAACTCAAAATCCAGACGATGAGGATAAAAGGAAACATCAACCACTTAAGTGTTAATAAAAGGATAATTTTTCAACAAATATAATGGGGCCCTTTCCTTTGGAGTTAAAAATTAAGGGGGTTGTTGGCACGCCACCATAGTGCAAATCTGTGGACACAATTATAGTAACTTTGTGGTTTTAATCTATGGCACGAATATTATACAAACTTTTCAGTGCAAATACAATTAACTTTGTGTACCGATAACTATGGCTCGAAGTATCTCAGATCTATTTATGTGGCTCGAAACCTTTTTTCTCTCACATATAAACATATATGCGGTTTGAAGTACCTATAACTATAGCTCAAACTCTCTAGTTCAAAAAACCCATGTGTATATGTTCCCTCTCACCTACGTTCTCTTTCTATTGTTCTATCTATTAAAACTATGCATACTTCTCCTCATATTTCTAAAACTCTCTCTAACGAAGGGAGGCCAAGTAAAATTACCCTAGAGAATCTATACAATTACATTGAATCAATGGCAAAGGGAAGAGAAGAGAGAGAAGGTCAACTTAAACAAGAATTATCCACAATTATTACAGAGCATAAGCTAAAATTATCTACAATGTTTGACAATAACTACAATTTTTTAGAAAGTAAAAGTATAGCCTTGAAGACTAAACTCCAAGGAATGAAGGATAGGATGCAATCATTTAAACACAAAAAAAACCAATGGTGGAAGAAAATTTCACTTGTAGAGAAATATTAAATAACTAAAAGAAAAACTAAATAATAATTCAGCCCTATGTAGCACATAAAATAAACTTGATATCAAGCCCATAAAATAGGAAATAAATAAACTCATTGAACTAGATCATGAACACCAAAAGAGAGCCCTAAACCTTATAATTGTTGGCATAGAAGAGAAAAACAATGAGTACATATTAGAAATAGTAAAAGAACAACTCAAAACTAAGTCACAAATTCAAACAACTTATCTAACAGAAGCAAAAAGGGTGGGAAAAATACTTGAGCATAAACATAGATTGGTCCATTTTAAGGTAAGTTGTAATCACCATAAATTAGATATACTTGGTAAATGTCCAAGCCTAAAAGGATCGAGAATATTTATAAATGAAGATTTAATTCTCGAAGACCAAGTTGAATTAATGAAAGGGGTCCAAAAGGTAAAAAAGGAATAAAGGAAGTGAAATGGGAAATCATTAGAAATAAGAAAGTTATTATTAAAGAGAGAGTATAAAAAAAATTGATAAATAGGAATTAGGAACGCTCTGGATCCTCTTTTGGAACTTTTGTGGCTTTCCATGGGTTAAAGGTCCTATGTTAAGTTGGATCCCGAGTGATATTGATCTTATTTTCTTAGTTGAACATGAGAGCATGATGAATCTAGGGTTCCCCAAATGGATGGATGCATTCGTCGGTCAACTTGGAACAAGAAATACTCAATAGAGGTTTTCGTGGTTTAGCCTGTTATATAAAAGACAATATTTCTCCTCACATTCGGCTTCATAAGATCGAACCTCTCAAGTAGCTCATGTGGATCAAAAAAATTTAATCCAACACCAATATGATTTTTCTCGCAATTTGTTATTTTTCTCCTGTCAACTCTACCTCCTATACAAAAAAAGCCTACATAAGAATTTCCCCTTCAACACCTTAGAGCAGGATATCCATAATCTAAGGAATGAAGGAAATATCCTTTCTCTTGGGGACTTCAATGTTAGACCGCTACTAACCAAGTTACTCTATTGAGCAATAACGCTATCCCCAACCCATTTTGTCTAGATGCAGACTGTGACTTACCTAATATATTTAAAATATATTATGAAAACAGAACCGAGAACCTATTTGGTATCGAGCTTATCAATATTTATAGTTCCCAAGACCTGATTATCTGTAATGGAATTAATAAGTGGCCTACCTCTTTGCATATGAACTATGTTCATGGGTTGGGTAGTAATGTTGTTAATTATGCAATATCAGACACACATGTTCCCAATTGTATGGACAATTTTGAGATCCTAAATGACCATGATCCTGTTTCTGATGAAAAACCCTTATCCTTAACCCTAAATATTGGTCTGCGCAACAAACATATACAACATAACTATGAGAGACAAAGGAACATTCATTTTGACAAAATTGAAATGGATCTCTTCTTACATGATTTAAAGAGGGATCTTCATTTATTAATGTATAACGATAATATTGGTCTCATCTACCACAATTTTACCACAACCCTTTCCACTACCATTAACAAATTCTCTACCAAGGTGTTATGTAAGAAGAATAATAGAACTTCCAACCCTTCGTATGAAAATTATTGTAAAATTTCTAGAAAAGCAATTAGGGAAGCTCCTAAAAAAACTATAAATCTTGAACAAATAAGTGTATACAAATCTCTTATTAAATGGAAGAAAAAATCATATATTAATATGAGGAAAGATCATATTCTCCACCTTTCTAAATTTGAGCCTAGAGAGTTCTAGAGGATTATACTTATTCTTAAAACTAAAGAAAATAATTCGAACCTCTTAAAGAACTGGGATATTTATCTTTAAAATATTTATGACTCCATGGAAACAATGCAAAGAATATTATATGCTACTATAGAGGAGGATATCTCCTCTCTCGAAGATGTGTAATTTAGGATTAAGAAACTTTCAAATGGGAAATACAAGGACATTGAAGGCTACCAAGCTAAAATCCTAAAAATGGGAAGGTCCATCCTCATACCTCATTTTAACAAGCTTTTCAATTTTGCAGTAAAACAAGACTTTTCTAAGCCTTGAATGCAAAGATTAAATGTGCTTATCTTTAAAAGTGGGGATAAAAAAATTCCCTCTAATTATAGGACCATTATGGTTAGTCACATTTTAGCCAAGCTTTATGGTCTCATTTTGGAAAAGAATATTAGTGTATGGCTAGAAAACCATTGTAAAAGAGCTAAAGGGAAAGTTGGTTTTAGGAAACATCACTCAACTATTGACCATATTATCACTCTTAGGATCAATTCTAAGGAATGACGCAATCGTAAAATTGATATCTTATATTATTTTGTTGACTTTAGAAAAGCTTTCAACACAAATCTTGGGGATACGCTATGAAAAATGCTTGAAGAGATAATTATTCTTCTTGAGTTGAGGGTTGTTGTGATTCAAATTTACGATAATTTTTTTTCTAAGGTTAAGACCACAAAGGATTATCCTAAATATTTTAATTACAATATCGAAATTAATCAAGGGTATCCCCTATCCCTCACCATTGATGATCTAGGATCGTATCTAGATGCTGCAAGATGCGCCGATACCAAGCTCGCGCATATGGTCATTACTCTTCTCCTTTATGTTGAGGATATTTTTCTTTTATCCAGAAGCCATGATGAACTCAAAAAATAACTTAAAATCCTCCATGATTACTGCTCCAAGATGGGTATGACTATTAATATTGACAAGACTAAAGTCGTGATAATTATGTCTAATAAGATCAACCATGACAAATTCATCTATGATAACAATTACTTGGAGAAGGTTTCTTCATAAAAATATTTGGGTATTGAAATTCATCATTAACTCAATTGGAATTATAGCATTAAGAAAATGATTATTGGTGGCTAGAAATCTTATTATGATCTTGAAAGAAATTCCATGATGACTCATCTCTAGGTTTGGAGTAAAAGAAAGTTCCTCTTTGAGACTCTCATTACCCTTGTTATTTTATATGGATGTGAGGTTTGGGGTTGCAGTATATCTAGAGAATCGTGGAGGAATATCGAGTTGATCCAAAATTAATTTATAACCTACAACATTAATATTAAAGTTCCCCATCCTATCCTCTTGAGTGAATTTAGCCTTTCCTCCATTCAAAGCATGGCTATGTTTCTCTCTTTTATGTATAAGAAGAATCTTTACAACATCGAAACCAAGAGGTTCCCCAAAATTTCTTATAACTCTATCCAAAACCCTCACGTCTATCTCAAGCAGGGTTGGCACATGGATGCCCAATCTTGGCTTGAATATTTGGGGATAAAGGAGGAGATCAGGCTTGGAGAATAAAGATAATATTAAAAATACTATTATTTCCAAATTTAAGGAGATCTTGTGAGATTATAAGGAGCTAGAGGGGAAAATAAAGCTCAAGTGTTATAAGGAGGTGATAAACTCCACTCTTTCTAACCAAAATTACCTATTTGTCTTGTCTAGTGCTAAAAAAATAAACATTGAAAATATAAGAACTAATTCCCATGATCTTTGAAATGAGACCGGGCATTGGTCAACTCCAAAAACATCTTAGGAAGAAAGAATCTGTCAAATGTGTGATACTAAGAGAATTGAAGATGAAAATCACTTTCTCTTGGATTGTGTGGCTCTTACTCACATCCATTCTCATTTCCAAAACATATTCCACACTACCAACTTTCTTTACTTCTTTAGTCACAAAAATTATAGTGATCTAGGAACATTTTTTTCCCTTCTATTTTACCATAGAAATAAAATATTAAAAAGTGTCAATTAATATATTTTCTTTAGGTTCGATATACTTCACTGGTTTCATTAGGTCATAATCATTATCATCATCATTATTATCTTCATATATATTGATATGATCACAGGTCGAGTACTACTCTAACCATCGTTTTTGGTGTGAAGATATTTTAATTGACGGTGGCTTATACAGGTTTAATTGAGCACATTAGTCCATCGATTATAGTGCATAAAACACATAAACATAAGTAAATGAACTTAAAACATCAAAAAGCACATGCAAGTATATAAGATAGAGACAACTGATGTTGGTAATGGAGTTCATGCCTCCATCTCTCCGGGGCTACATCTTCGGATCTGCTTCAATTGGAATGTATATATTCTATAATCCTTCTTCAAAGTAAGCTCTCCAAGATTTCTAACATTCAAGCTCTATGGTCGAGCATTAGATAAGCACTATGGCTCTCAATAGCTAAGCATTCTCTCCTTTATTCTCCCTTCTCATGGCTCACATGAGGAATAATATAGTTTTTCCTCACCAATTCTCCAACAAAGAGCATTAATTACAATACCCACAATTGTAGGCCCTAATTACAAGGAAGGAAAAACAAGATCCATGAAAGTAGGATCTCCAACTATCTCAAGCTCATAATTGGAAAAAATTTCAAAATCACCTAAAGACTCTTCAACCATGCCCTTGATTCTCTCAACCTACAATTGAGAAAAATAGAGAATTGGTGTGAGGTGGTTTCGCACATAAAAACCAATTTCCCTAATTACATTAAATGAACAATATGTGAGACAAATTTCCTCTCACAAATATTAATCATTTATATCAAAAATGAATAATAATGCATGAGTTTAATAAAGGCTCATAAAATGCATAATTAAATGCATGAGCATCTCATGAAAATTATTATTCATCATTTCACCCACTTAAGCACTTGTCACCAACGTCAAATCAACATGGCACAAAGCTCTTTCACGTGCAAAGATCCTTTCGGGTCATATCTATATATATATATATATATATATATATATATAACATTGAAATATTTTATTTATGATTCACATTATACACATTAAAAGGCTAATACATTCCTCAATCATATTTGGAAGTAGAAAAAACATCAGATCCAACCAAAGAGAACTATTTCCTCAAAACGAGAACTCTAGAGAAACCAAATTTTTTTTTTTGTGTATAAAAATTTCTGTATTTTTAAAAATATGACAATAAAAACCAAATTATTTTGCACACATACAACTTGATGTTGTGTCACCACCTTTTTTTTAGGGGTAAATTTTCAACATTTTTTATAAATGGCATAAAAACCAAATTCTTTTGCACAAAAAACAAGAGAAAACACATGCAACTTGATGTTGCATCAAAAAAAAAATATTTGGGGTAAATTTTCAACGTTTTTAAAAGTGACAGTATAAATGAAATTCTTTTGCGCAAAAAACATGAAAAAACACATGCAACTTGATGTTGCATCAACACTTTTTTTTGTTATTTTTTTTTATAATAGCATCAAAAACTAAAAATTTTGTGCATTAAACATGAAAAAACAACCTGAAATTAAAAATCGTTGATGTTGGCTAAAATTCCAACAGTTTTAAACAATGACATTAAAAATAAAATATCATGACTCCAAAAATGATTAAAATTCCAATATTTGTTTAACAATACGTTGAAGATAAAATATTAAGACTCCAAAAAAACCTAAAAATTTCAATAGTTGTCGACCATGGTGTTAAAGATAAATATCATGAGTGAAATAAGTTAAAATGTTGACATTTTCCAACCATGACATTAAATATAAAATATTATGACTCCGAAAAACCTTAAAATTTAAATATTTTTTGGCCATAGAATTAAAAACAAATATTATGACTATAACAAACCTTAGATTTTAAACTGATTTCGAGATCAAATATCATGACTAAATTAAATATTAAAAATAAATATAAATAAAAAATTATTATAGGAAATGCTAAAAATATAATTGTTTCAAAATCACATTGCATCGAAAACTTAAAAATCAACCATCAAATTGACATATAATGGGGATATGCTTGATCCATTGCAATAAAAACTTTAAACTCAACCATTAAATTAAGACATAGTGGAAGTGTTTGATTTATTGTAATGAAAACTGAAAAATCAACTATCAAATGGACACATATTAGAGTAAGGTTTCAAATCAAACATCGAAACAACCCCTACAACAATAAATAAATAAAATTGAAAAAAAAATTAAAAAAATTAAATTAAAACATTAAAAAAGGATAAATTTAAAATTAAAATTGACCCCAAAACAAAATCATATATATATATATATATATATATATATATATATATATATATATATAATATGAAAATTCAAACATAAAAAATGATAAAAAATGAAAAAATATATTAAAAAAAAACCAAAAAAATATATTTAAAAGAAAACACTATTTTTTTTTAAATGTGAAAAAATATACAAAATAAAATAAATAGATAAAAAATGCAAAAAAAAAATGAAAAAAAAAAAAAACATTTAGAAAATAAAACTTAAAAAAATATCCCTTTTAAAAAACTTAAAATAAATAAATATAAAAAACTAAATAAAATTTGAAAGAAAAAAAGGAAAAAATCATAAAAAAAAATAAAAGTCCCCATTAAAAAAAATAACAAAATAAACATTAAAAAATATAAAATAAAATAAATAAAAATAAAAAACGCAAAAAATTACATTTAAAAATTAAAAAAAAAAGAAAAAAAAGAGCCTTTTTTTCCCAAAAATGACATGGAAAATAAATTATTTTATATGGGAAGATTTTAACCAAATAAAATTAAATTAAAATAACATTTTTTTACAAATTATATGTTAAAAAAAATAATATTCTTTTTTTTTCAAAATATAATAATTGACACAAACATTAACATAATACAAGTATTAAATATATAACAACAACAAAAAATACCCTCACCCAAAAAAAAAAAAAATTAAATGAAATTAAATAAAAATATATATTAAAAAAAAAAAAAAAACATAAATTTTTAATGTCAAAATTATAGTGAGCTCGGGAGGCTTCTCTCCAAGCTTTTTGAGTATAGGAATAAAATCTTAAAGCAAACTAAGTAATTCGCTTTAGATTTGATAGACCAAAGATTGGTCAACCATCATCATCATCATCATCAATAAAAAAATAGGAAAAAGAAAATAAAAAAAATTCCCCATTAAAAAAACATTGAAAATATATATAAGTGAAATAAATAAATAAAATTTATTTTTTCATTTTTAATTTTTATTTATTTAATATATTTTTTACTGTGTGTTTATTAATGCGGAGATTTTCTTTTAGGAATATATATTTTTTAATATATTTATATATTTTATTTTGTATTTTCTAATTAGTTTTTTATTTTAAGGGGGAATTTTCTTTAACTTTATTTATTTATTTGGTTTTTTTTGTTGTTGTTGTTATATTTATGTCTATCACTATTTTTTGGAATATATATATATATAAACTGTTATTTTTAAATTTCTTTTTATAAAATTTTCCCATAAAAATCATTTATTTGACATTTCTTTTTTAGGAAAAGAGTTTCAAAATGTGTTTTTTTTTAGCCGTAGTCTAATTTATAAACGAAATAGCCTTTTTCACCTAAATTTACCAAAATCCGGCAATACAATTTCAATATTTTTTGTTCTTTAAAATACATTTTTGAATGCATAAATGGATTCAGCACACTGAAAATCCTCCGGGGAACTCGAAATATCCAGATTAAACAATTTAAACTGAATTTTTCAAAAATATTTATCGGGTTTTGATTAATATTAACAAGAAAAATGGTTGTCAAAAAAGTCATTTCGTCTATAAGTTAGACTACACATTATTTTTATTATATCGATATTCAAAATGTATATTTTTTTGTTAAATGTTTAAAATTATTGTTTTCTAGTGACACTTATTTGATGTACATTGAAATTTTAATTAACAATACATAAATATATAGAAAAACCTAACTTTAAAATATTGACATTTTTCTAACTATGCAAAAAAATGAAGGTTTCCCTACAAAAATAAATTGAAAACAAAAACAAAAAACACAAACCTGAAAAATACTTAAAAAATTATTTTAGGCAAGAAGAAGACGATGACTTCAAAAATTGTTAAATTTTAAAAATAATTATTCACACTAAATATATTAGAAAAAATAAAGTGTCAAAAGTAAGCCCCCAAATAAGGGGTTGATGTTGCATCAACCCTTTTCAAAATCAACATGAAAATCACTAACATCTTAAAAAAATGTTCATGCTTGATACATAAGAGATTTAAAATGTCAAAAATATGCTAAAAAAAATGTGTATTCTGAATCAACACTTTTCAAAATTGAATGATTTTTTTCTACCTCTAAAAAGTGAGAACTCGGTACAATTCTTATTTGATTGGATCATGTGCTGAAAACATATATTCATAGGTGACTCTTTCTCTTTGGTTATTTATTATATATATATATATATATATATATATATATATATATATATATATATATCAACTCCATATTAAAAAATGAATGAATTATAAAACTCTCTAAAGAACGTATTAATGGAATAAGAACTCTTTCTCTTTATATATATAATCCATATTAAAAAAAAAAAAAATTAATCTTTTTCAAATGTTATATATCCACTCCATATTAAAAATGCAATAAATTACACATATCCCTTACATTGAAAAATGAAAACATCAGAATTTTTTTTATTTAAATTACTTTGTGTTTCTTTAGAAAAACTAGATGTTAAACTATGTTATTTAATATGGACATTGAATATTTTATTTATGAAAAGCAATAATTTTTTTTAGTTATTGATATATTTTTATTTTAACTATTACATGCCAACTAAACATAGAATAAATTATATATCATGTAATATCAATTATATTATTTTTACATGACATTCATCAACTCAATATTAAGTATTTTTTTAATATTAAAAAGTAAAATTTCCCCCCTTTCTTTCAATCACTTTGTCACTATATAAAGTAGATGTAAAATTAAGGGGACAATTGAGGAATTTTGTTTATGGAGGACATTGAATTTTCATTTTTTATTTTTATTTGTATTTGTTAATGTAATTATTATTTCATTATTTTTAAATGTAATGTTACGTGACAACTTTCCTCATACTCGGTTGTAGAGCGCCCCTCGATGCAATAATTATAATTATAATTATAAATATAATTATGTCTTTTTCATTTTTATTTTATTTTTATTTTTATTTTAGTTTTATGTAATTTGGCCAAGTTAAAATGTTTTATTAATAATTATCATTAATAATTATTTTATTTTATTTTGTAATTTTATTTTATTTTGACCAAGTCAAAATATTTATAGGATATTACAACATCTCTACCATACTAAACTCAAGAGCACCTCTCCACGCAATTACATTTAAGTTATTATTCATTTTTAATTGAGGCCACGTGTAAATGTTTACAAATATTTACATGAAATATCTCCACCACACATTTTTTCTTTTAGATTTAATTTAAAAATTATTCTAAAATAAAATTAAAATAAAATATTTACCCTGATGGTGGTGTTTGCCCACGAGGACAGTTGGGTGGTGGTTAGCACCCATGTGAATACATGATATATTATATACGACGAGGTGCTATAAGGGAAAGCGTGATGCTTCCTCATAATGTAACTCTTAATTGGAAAGCGTGTGAATGTTTGGGCTCGCGAGAGTGTAGAAGGAAGTTTCTAATGGACCGGGGAGGTACCTGGCTGGGCCATTCTACAAACAAACTTCTTGAGAAAGCAAACCTTGTGGATTATGCAGGCTATGAGTGGGATTCACAAAGAAAAAAATGTGCATGCAACCTATGACATAGACAAGGCACTGGGAGCCTCCGACGAATAGTGTGAGCTTGGACTCCAGGATGGTGGAGCTCCTTTGGTAAGTGTTCTTGTCTCTCACTTTTGGTTAATTTTATTTTTTTCGGGTATGCTCTTCCTGTTGGGAGGTCTTTCCCCATTTTTTAGTATGTTGGGTTTTACAGGAATTCGGCTCAAACTCTAGGTGTTCTAGTTGACGGGTTGGTTTTCTCAAGGCTCTGCATTGGTCGAGTGGATTGTGAATAGAGTTCTACAGGGTTGCTTGCAGTTTCTAGGCTCCTTTTTAATATTTTCTTTTTGGAAATTGTTATAACCAGTGCATTGGTGAATTAATCATTTGGAGTCTTCATATGTGATTGAATTGCAAACTATGTTATTACTTGGGGTGCCTGGAGTAATCTAGGGAGTTGCGGGGCTCCTCCCTCAATTGTTGGAAAAGGGACGAGGATTTGAGGCGCTCCATAGCTTTATCCTGGTGATGGGACTCTGGCAGAGGTGGAATTATAAGTTGTTGGTGAGGTGGAAAGAGTTGTATGTATGGTGTCCGGGCTTGAAGAGGTAGGAAAAGCATCGGTGGAGTGATGTCTGGTGGGAGGTGGGAATTATTGGGCTTGTAAGTGGGTGGCGATTTCCGGAGGGATCCTTCACTCAATTCCTTTCAATGTTGGAATAGATGGCTGAGTTGAGAGACAAGAGCATCCTCTGTGAACAGTATAGTGGTCGCAATGGTGTTGAGACACAAGGAGCCCAATTGTTGGTGCATGTAATTTTTGGCTTCCTAGGGTTCCTTGTGTTGTAGGGGGAACCATGAAACTAGCCCCGAGGTCCTCTCGCATGGACAGAGGCTCTCCAGTGTTTCTTGTTCCCAAAAGGAAATCTCGCTAAGGGGGTGTTATGGTCGGTTGTGGTCATGGAGTTGGAAGTATTCAAGTGGAGGTCATGACCGTGGAGGTGGTGTAAATAGGAACGACGACAGAGGTGGTAGTAGAAGAGTGGCTTGGCATGGTTGAGGTCGTGAGGGTACTCAGCACCATAAGTTGTCTTCCACGTCTACAGGGCAGACTGTGCAAAAAATGTTGGAGGCACAGGATATAACATGTAAGGAGGAGCATGAGGTAGTGATGGCAACTCTTCTGAAGCTCCAATATTTCCAAAGACATCTTCGTAAGTGAGTGATTGTGGTGTGTCGTGGCCAAACTCTTTTGTCGTCCAAGATGAATAAATTGGAGGCATGGATGACTCATTTGGAGAAACATGCTGGTTGTCAGTTTTTCCCTCCTCCCCCCGGGGACAGGTCTGACAATCCGACGACCATCACTCTTGATGACTAGCTATGGTGACTAGAGTGTTATGCATTTTTCATGTGTTTTGGTTCTTCTGGCCTAGTAGGATTTGGATGGTAGCGCTCAGTATATTTTGGATATTCTGTAATGGTCTGTTATCGATGGTCAACAAACCTGGTCAGGGTGAAACCACTAGTTTTTTGTTATGATATGTACTTTTTTGATAATTAATAGAAATTCTGATTCAAAATAATAATAATAATAATAATAAAATATTTAAAAAATATATTGATTTTGAAATAAGTTATGGTTTTTGGGCATTTGGTATTGATAAGCCATGGTATTGCAACAAAGCTTATTTACAAGTTAATAATATACATGGTAAAATGGGAGTGAATATCCATGGTTTATAATTGTGTTATATTGTAAGTATTGAGATTTTATGTGCTTATTAATTAAATTTAAATATGGTTACCAAATCATTGTTTTAATTTATATGGTAAAATTAGCCTTAATTTATAACTTTTATTTATATGTTCTCTATTTTAACGTGATAAGTATATTATGATTTTCTTTTATTTAAAAATTTGTTCTTGATTTTATTAATAAAAATAAAATTACAATATAATAAATTACATTTTATTATTTTTATCTTTCATATAAAAACTACTCCCAACCATTGAACATGTTAATCTCAGCGATATGGAACCCAAGTGGGGGGGATAATAGTGACTCCTAACTACCACCCAATCTACACCCACTTGACTAATTTTATTATTTTTATTATTTTTAACTTCTTATTATTAATTCAGCTAACATTTAAATGTTTACACTCATTTACAGACACTACAACATCTCCCCCATACTAGTTTGTATATTACTTTTACGATTTTATTTATTTAATATTGATCCCACATGTAAATGTTTACAAATATTTACACCACTACAACATCTCTCTCATACCTTTTTTATTTTAGATTTCATTTTAAAAATATTATAAAATAAAATATGTATATTTAGAAATGAGTTACTGTTTTTGGGGATGTGGTATTGATAAACCATGGTATCGCCCCATAATATTGTAACAAATCCTATTTATACATTAATAATATCCATGGTAAAGTGATCGAGAATATTCGTCATTAAGAATCTTGTTATATTGTAAGTATTAATTTGTATATGCTTATTAATTGAATTTAAATATCATTGTAAAATCATCATTTTAATTTATATGGTAAAATAGGTCTCGCATAATGTTGTGTGTTACATTTTTTATATTTATATTTATATTATTTATTATATATATTTTACAAATCTCAACTAATAAATGGCTCGTTTTAACTTAGGCTCAATCTAGTATTACAAAAATAATTTAAAACTACATATTTTAAAATTTTAAAATTAATAATACAATTTTTTTGTTTGCTCCATGGGGTATTTGAACTTTGGATATTATGATTTACATATTAATTCATAACACAATCATCACCAATGTAGCTTCCCCATAGACTTATAATACAAAAAAATATAAAATAATAACTTTTTTTATTTTATTTTATATGTTTATGAATGGAGATATTAAATTGTTTTACTATAATGAATATATAATTAGTCTTTTCCATAGCATGAAATATAGAAACAATTTTTCAATTAAACCTTGCAAAAAACTTAGTTAACTCTAGAAAATTTGTTGAGTTTTCTATAGTTTATTATAATGTTATGTAAAATGAAATATTTATGACAATACTGTAAATTAAGTAATTGGCTTTTTAGTTTTTAGAAATTAAATTCCAATTTTTTATTGGTTGGAAGACCTGAAAAGAATAACTACTTGTGGTGTTTGTTCCATTGTGCGAGTCACAGGTTTAAACCTCGAATTACCCATGTGTCGTGCTTGGGGTCGGTGTGGTTGCACTTGGAGGTTATAGTGGCAGTCATCGGGGATCGACCCTGTTTCATGCAAGTACCGAAGCTGGTGCATTATCGATTCCGCCAGTCATATATATATATATATATATATATATATATATATATATATATAGAGAGAGAGAGAGAGAGAGAGAGAGAGAGAGATAAACATTTCACTTAAGTTGTGGGAGTGAACATTGAATTAAAATAAGGATATTTATATTCTATGCATTTAAGAACATTGATGATCAAATCTCACTGTTGATTTACAACATTATTAACAAACCTTGAACATTCAATATATCTCCTTGATTAGAGAGTGTACATTTTAGGATTCAGCGTATAAAAATTTGTGTTGAGAAGTGCAGTTTCATTTGCAAAGTGCATTGGTCATGTAACATTTTGCAAAGAGAAGTGAAACTTGTTATGAGGTAGAGTTGCATAAGGCATGTAGAAGAAAAATACGGGAGATTATAGTTTCTAAAGTCGTCGATGAAAAAAGAAAAAATATAAAAGAGTGAAAGTGGTAAGTACATGTTTTTTTTGTTTTCAAAGTGTTTATTTTCAATGTGTTTGAATTTTAAACATATTTTTTATGGTTTTTTGTGCTTTGTGTTTACATGTGTTTGTTAGTCGGGAACCTAGTGATGCTTGATCATAAATTTTGCATTGTGCATGAACTGCATAACATTTATTTGGTGATAGGCCCTTTGAGGGGAAATGAGCTTATTATCCTTTGCTTATATAGAAATATAGTTCTCAAATTCATCTTTTCCCGATCCATCTACTCAATCTTGTTATATGTTGGCTTTGCTACTATTGGTTCCTCTGTTGTCGAATATTTAGCTAGTACACATAAATGTATAGCATGATTTATTTGTCTATCAATAATTGTATTTGTTTTTTTTTGTTTCAAGTTATATGAAATTTAATTGACATTTATAGAATATGTTGGAATGCATATCCAAAGTAGGACACTATATATATATAGTTTTTATGCATATATGTTAGTGTGTTTCAAGTTACATAATGTGCATTTGTTTATGTGTTTGAAATTACATGTATTTAGTGGGTTTGCGATTATACTTTAGTGGAGTATGAAGCAACAATTTAGTTAACAATAGTAGATTAACATAAAATATGAACCAATGCTTCAATTAACGTTAATACAATATAGTCAAGTGTAAGTGACCTCATGAGTCTAGGTCTTATTCTTTGTTTCAATATGTGTGTTTGTGATTTTTGAATGTTAGAAATTCATTTTTCCTTAGGTAATTGTGTTAGGTTTTATAATATTTTTCAAAATGAGAGGCACTTAATAAAACTAATTTCATCTATTCCAATTTTATGTTTTATGTTTCTATTTGTGGTTGTGGACATGGCCACCAAGCAGGTGAATGTTACCTAATTGACTTGAAGTAAGGTAGTCGAGTCTAGCATAATGGACTAACATATGAAATGATATCAATCATAAAAAAATTTGGGACAAGTTAACAAGAAATAAATTTGAAATGCATGCATGGAAGTAACTTGAAACTAATATTTGAAATGATTGTTGTATGTTTTCCAAGTTAAAATATTTGGGCTAGATTTAACAATACCATTGTAGATTCAATATTTTCTTTTAGGTTCACCTTGTGCGAAGTAGTGGAACATGTCCTTTTATGTCTACGGTTCTTCACATGTTTTAGTTGAGTCATATTTAATAATATATTCATGATTATAATGTTAAGGATAAAAAAGAGACCATATAGATCGATTCACTTTTTTATTTTGGGCTTACCTTGTGTGGAGCGATGAAACTTACACTTTTATTTACACTTCGGCACATGTCTTTGTTGCATTTTGGTTCGACATGTCTTTTTTTGTATAAACTTTAGCTATAGAAAAAATATTTGTTATAAATTTTTCATACATTAATGAAAGTAACTTGAGAGTAACATATGAAATTAGTAACCTTTTTTTTTGACGATTACATTATTTTTGTATGTCTTCCATGACTAGGTATCCGGGTCATTTTTTACAATATGATTGTAGATTCAATATTTTCTTTTGGTTTTCGCCATGTGCATAACAATATACTTATAGCTTAATGTGTGCACTTGCGCACATGTTTTAGTTTTTCATATATTCATAAACCGCATTTAGTTCCACATATATTATCCATTTGATATATGTGATATAGTCATGATTATAATGTTAAGTACAAAAAACGGATAACATAGATTCAATATTTGTTGTTGGACTCACTTTTTGCGAAGTAGTTAAACTTTACCTTTTATGTTTACGCTTCCGCATACAAGTACTTGTTGCATGTAGATTTAATTTGATGGAACCTGGCAAATTTAAATGATGTGCCATGAATTTGTGCCGGTTAATTAGTCTCATAGTGACATGGTATGAAACTCCACGATGCTATCACATGGAAGTCGATAACTCTACCACATGCCACCATTTTTTGGTCAAATCAATGTATATAATTTTTTTATTATTTAATGCCCAAGTCCTTCCACTTCCGCAGTAGGACTTGAGTGTATATTAAATGACAAATTATTATCTGCAAGCTACTATTAGTTGACAACACCAAGAAATTTTAAACGATGTGCCATGAATTGGTGTTGAGGAATTAGTCTCGTGGTGACATGGACTCAAACTCCATGCTATTATCATGTGACTCCTCATAATTCTTCCACATGCCACATATTTTCAGTAAAATCAACATATGCAATTTTTTTATCTTTTAAGGTGTAAGTCCTTCCACTCCTGCGACAAGACTTGAGTCTTTGTTAAATGACAAATTTTTTTTTTTGGCTACTGTAAGTTCACAACATTTGGCAATGTTTTCCAACTGCATGTAGTTTCAATATTTTTGTGAGCACACATTGTACAGAGTCCTAGAACTTATCCTTTTATGTCCACACTTCTGCACATGAATGACAATAACTAGAAACTAATATTTGAAATTATTCAAGTTTTTTTTCATGAGTACATTATTATTATATGTTTTTGAAGTGTAGGTATCTAGGCTTCCTTTTAAAATATTATTATAGATTCAATATTTTCTTCCAGTTCACTTTGTGCAGAGTGGTAGAACTTATGCTTTTATGGCACACTTCTACGTATAATTTAGTCCTAAGTGTCTTTATTGCACACAAATTTTAGTGGTGCATCTCTTTCTTCCATATATACTATAACTACAGACAAAATTTAGCTAGTATATCTTTTATGTTAGAGATCGATGTATTCTTATTAATTTTATTAGACTTGGTAATATTTTCCGAAGTGAGAGACTTAATTTTCAATTCCGATCAATATAGTTTATAAAAATTTTGCAGCGAAGTGTCACACATCTCGACTTTCACAACTCCATACATATTTTTGTGTTTGAAAACTTTTCAGAAAAAAAACATATATTAAAAAAACTCACGTTATATTAGTATTCAAACCACATTATAAAATATATAATTTGAGGCATCCTGGCATTGACACAAGGAACAGTTATCTTATTTTATCGTACATGAATGAATGGAAATATGTTTTGGTGTACATTATCATCAGTTGAGATTTGTATTCATAATGACTAAGAGAATTAGAATGGCATTAAATAATGTCATAGCATGAAACAACTCAAATCTTACTATAATTAAAATATTTGGTGTGATACAAACATGTGTAGAGGAAAATGTGTGTGGAGGGAAGCTTAAAAGATTATTTTATATATTTTATTCCTCAAACATTCTTCCACACAATTTTCTTCTACACATTCAAGTGTTTATTTTGTATGAAAAACAAAAGTGTTGTATTTAGCTTAGTTTCCGATGAATAATTTCGAATTGATATGTTCTAAATCAATTTAGAAAAATTGAAGTTCATAACTCTGAATACTGAGCTAAGTAGTTAGCATAATTAGGCATTGACAACCTTATTATATAATTTGATACAAAACGTTGCTCATATCATTGACCAGTTAGCACTCACATCAGTCGCAAGCCATGAATGTAATTTAAAATCTAATTATATTACACAAAAACCACCAGAGAAGGTTGTTATTTAACATAAATATTAAACCATAAATGAAAGTGGTTTATATATATATATATATATATATATATATATATATATATATATATCCAATAAGGTAAAAACATAATGCAATATCCAAATAATTATAAAAGGACAAGATCATGACCAATATGTGGATCATAATCTAATAAAAAATAGCTATGCTAATACAAATAATACAAAATAAATAACTTTATAACCCTATGTTTTCAAGGTGTATGTAGATTCAAAATTTTCTTTTGGGTTCACCTTGTGCAGAGTAATGGAACTTATCATGTTATGTCCATACTTATTCACATGTCTTAGTTCATCTTGTGAAAATGCATGAATGCTAGTAACTTGAAACTAATATCTTAGTTTCAATTTTTTTCTCATGACTACATCATTACTGTATGTTTTCCAAGTGTAGGTATCTGGGTCACCTTGTACATTACGATTATAGATTCATATTTGATTTGAGTTCAAATTGTGTAAAGTAATGGAACTTATGATTGTATGTTGCACTTCACATATACTTTAGTTATCCGCATATTTTTTTTGCATAGATTTCATTTATGTGTGTTTTTCCTCTATACATACTTTAATTATTGAAAAAAATTAGCTAGAACAATCTTGTATGTTAGAGAGCCATGTATTCTTAGGTAATTGTGTTGGAATTTGTAATATTTTTTGAAGTGGGAGACTTAGTTCACGAGTCTGAGGAACATAGTTTATAAAAATTCCACGGTGAGGTGTCAATTTTTTTGTTATGTATCATAAGACTTTCACTTTCCCATCTCTCTCTTCCCATTGACCACAACCCGATGTGTTACTGTAAAGGCATAAGTACTTATATGTAGTCACGCATTGGGATGTGAATATTCCAATTAAATGATGCAAATGAGTAAATTTTAACAACAAGTCTCTCTAATACCCATATAAATAGAAACACTACATCCTTTTAACACTATATATGCATGCCTCAAGTATGTTAGTGACATGCCTAAGTTGTATTTTTATTATAAAATAAAATATATGACACTTGTGTCGTATGGCCTCATGGCAAGAAAAAGTTAGATCTTTTTTTTCCATCATCTAAATAGTCAATCATGTTCCATTAAGTTCATGATGGAATATGAGGTTAATGGTAGCCTTCCTTTCCTCGACGTTCTTGTTTCAAGAAAGGAAGATGGTTCTTTCTCTCATCAAGTTTTCAAAAGAAAACTCATATTAAGCAATATCTTCACACTAATTCGCATCATTTCCTTGCTCAGAAATTAGGCGTCCTCAGCACCTTAGCCGCAAGGGAGTTGAGAATATCTGATGAATCTCACCTCAAAGTAGAAAAAACCCACCTCTTGAATGTCTTTAATAAGAATGGTTATAGTAGATCCCAGGGCCTTAGAGATTTTCTCAAAGCAAAAAAAGGTCCTAAAAATAAAAAGAGCTTAATGAATGGTCCTTCGGAGTGCACCTTCCCTTTATTCAGGGAACCATCAATAAGATTTTTAGGATCCTTAAGAAGCATGAGGTTTCTTCGACATTCAAACCCCTTAACACTATTCACAGCTATGTCAGATCGACTAAATACCCTGTGAATCCCAGGGATGGGAAAGGCATCTACATCATTCCATGCCCCTATGGGACCCACAGGGGCTTCACTATGGGAGCAATACCATACCACGTGGGTTCATATTGGGGGATATATAATGAGGAAAAAATGGCATTATATATTGGGGGATATATAGGGGGTAAAGGGTTTTTATATTGGAAAGTGTAAAAAATGGAGCTCAAAGTTAATGAAAAAATATAAAGGGGTATAAAAAATGTTAATGAAAAAATGGATACCTACAATATATAGTGAAAGTAGGGGCTTTTTAAATTGGGAAGGTGTATTGGGCTTATATTGGGAGGGGGTTAAATAATGTGATTTTTATAGGTATTTTCCAATATTTACTCAAATTAAGGGTGTTGTTTAATATGCTATGATCGCACGTGATATGTTAGAGGTTCATTGAGTGAAGCCTCTGTGATGGGACCCCATACATTGGTGAAATTGGTCAGTCAATAAATCAAAGGATCTGTGAGCATGCTACTCATAGTAAGCATGGAAGATCTTGCTCATCTGCCTTAGTCGAGCATGCAGGAAATACTAACCATCACATCTACATCAAAGAGGATAAGGTTATTGCAAGGATTAACCATTTTCATCTCCGTAAGCTAAGGAGGCCTTAGAGATTGAAAAAATACTTTTCAATCTCAATAGAGACGATGGTTGAAATATTAGCAGGTGTTGGATCCCTACCCTATATTCATATATGTTGTTTTTATTCTTTTAATTATTTTTCAACCCCCTTCCTCTTTCATTATTTTCCTTATTTTAATTGTTTTTAAAACAAAATTAGACAAATTTTATATATTTTGGACTATAATTATAATAAATTATTTAAATAATGTTTCCTTTTGACCTTAGGCTTTTTTTAAATCAAATATTATAATAGAAAAATCCTTTGAATTAAAAATTATAATAATTTATAAACAGTAAAAAATATATAATATATTGAAACTAATTATTAAAAATTATCAAAAAATTTAATTATAACATAATGAAATTTTAAATTCAAAAATTAAATAAAAATTATTTGATTATCATTATTTTTTCCTTCGTAGTCAAACTAGTTGTTATTCTAACGGCTAGTTTAGCCTTATATACATATATTTAATCTCAATGAGATCTGATCTCTCATCTCGTCCTGAAGGTGAACCACATTGGTTGGTTCGAAACATGTTGACAAAGTTCTGTCTCGTGTGATTATTACCAAAATATATCTGGAAAATTACTATGGATCACAGAAGCATGAATTCAAATATTTGTTATTATTAAATCAAAAGACACAATCACATTTATATTTCAAAAATAATGCCCATGCACTTTTCAAGAGATAATTAGTCACTGTAATATTAAGACACCATTAAAATAGAATTTTATAGAGACCCTTCAGGTACACCTTTTAAAACACACAGTGGCATGCTTAAGATGTACAAACATAGTTTGAAATCTATAAGTCCCTGTATCTATTTTTCCATGCTTTACATATATAAATGTAAATATTTGTGTCAATTTGAAAGATGATTATAACATAAATATCATTTTTTTGGGCCACTTTGTGCGGAGAAGTAAAACTTATGGTTTTATCTACTTTTTTCTGCATAGACTTTAGATGTGTCGTTTAACATTATATGAAGAGATATGGAACTTGCTATTATGAAGTAAATTTGTAGAGATTGAAATATATATATATATATATATATATATATATATATATATATATATATATATATATATATATAAGTTTATGAAGTCATTACTAACACAAACAAATACAAAGTTGTCAAATTGGTAACTACGTGTTATTTTTCTTTTTTCTGTGTTTTTTCTTTTCCTTAATAATCTAGTTGCATGAAATATGAAGCAACAATTTACTCACTTGTTTCCAAGATATAATAGAATGCATATAAGTGGAATAGATTTAATAAATTTTGAAATGCATAAAATTACTTACATGAAACTATTGTTATGGTGAACAACAAACCTCTGAAACCTTGTGCTAATCCAAGCTCTATGAAAACGATCTTAAATTTTGTGGGGAAAAAATAATAATAGTAAAACATCAAATGCATATCCATGATTATTTGAATGTATATTTCGTAGAAAATAATTAGATATTTCATGGCATTTGGTTTGGCTCTTCAAATCATTGCGAAAAATTATTCAATTCCAAATTGTGAGTAACTTGAAACTATTGTCTAAAACTACTGCCATTTTTTTCCATAATTGCATTATTTTATTAGATGAAAAAATTATAGAATTGTTTATGATTTGTTGTTAATTTATTTACGACAAATTTATTATTTATAAATTACAACCAAGTATACCTACTTTGGGTTATATATTTGTCTTCCATGCATCAAACTAGATTCATTTCTCTCCACATAATGCAAGAAGAAATTCCACGACTAGAGAAATCATTATACTCGAGTGCAAATATATGGGATGCTCTCCCAACATGATTATAAATTAAATATTTTCTTTTGGTCCCAATATAAATTTTTGAAACTTATCATCGTATTTTTTTACTTTTGTACATGTGTATGTTCCACATAGACTTTAGATACAATCATATATCTTGGTAGATGACTACTTTCTAATATTTTGTGATTGTTGATGTTAGTGGTTCATAAATATACATGTCCATAATGGAAATAATTTGAAGCTATTTCGAAACTATTACCTTTTTTTAGCATAATTGCATTATTTTATTAGTTGAAAAAAAAAATTTAATCATTTATGAGTTGTTATTAATTTATTTATGACAGCTTTATTTTTTATAATTTAACTCCAAGTGTAGCTATTTTGAGTTCTATATGTCTTCCCTAAATCGAAGTAGCTTGATTTATCTCCATGTAATGGAATAAGAAATTAGATGACTAGAGAAATCAATATACTTGAGTGTAAATATCTATGATCCTTTTGTTGGAATTTATCTCACTATTGAGAGGGGGGGTGAATTAGTAGTGAGGATTTATTAAATTTTTAAATTTTTTTATCAAAACAAACAAGAATAAGTGACCCATCATCTCACATAAGAAATGAACATAAAATAAACATATGAAAACACCGTGAACAACATCAAACATGCACACAAGAAGAAAAAAAGGTTTTCTAGTGGAAAACCCTCTCTAAGGAAAAAAATACTCGTTGTTCCTATTGCTCAATGTTCTATTAAAGGTTGAACAAATTTTACATCGAGTGACTGGAACCCACTATATAGAAAACTTGAATCCTACAACATTGTGCTGACATCCATCAGTTGAGAAGTTCCTACTCACATGAATCTACATATAATAATCTGATTGAAGCCTCCACAACCAACGAGCCTCACCTAACATCCAATAGAATATCCAACTAGCATTGGATTGAGATTCTCCTCCTCTAATCATTGTCTTCTAGTCTCTGCAAGAACGAAGTCTCTACACCTCCAACTCCTCCATGTGAACCACATTCCAAAATGTTTCAGATTGGCTTCTCAACTCTACTCAACATGAGAAACCCAACAACCACTGATCTGCAAATAATATCTAATAAAAATAAAACTCCACAAAATTACATATATGCAATATTATAGATAAATAAATGTAGTGCACTCTCACTCTCACACCAAAAATCAATCAACCAACTCAAAATTGTCACACAATTTTATGCCAAATTATCCTCAACAATTCTCTAAGTGAATATAACAGGAAAATACCATGGTTATGTAATTCCTAGGGCACTTATACCATGGTAATATCCAAACCAATAACATAGGTAAATACCATGGTTATTTCAATACCCAAGAACCTATACTATGGTAGTATCCAAACCAATGCCCCAGGAAAATACCATGGTTATGTCAATACCAATACTATATGTACCAAGGTAATATCACATGACAACCTGCTCCACACACATACCAATACCAAGGACACTTGTACCATGGTAATACTCTACTCATGAAAGTATGCAAGATGCACAACTAAACTAGAGAAAATGATAAAACATATTAGCGCCCCGTGTACTCTTCTTTCCAAAATTATAACATTTTCCTCTAAGCCCTTACTAACGTTACTAATTCTTTGTGTCCTCTGTTGACATGTGTTACCGCTTCTGCACCTCCAAACTGAAAACAAATCATCTCCAAAACATTAACCAATCACACACAAACCATAGATGATAGCACATACCACATCATCCACACACATACCAATTTTATCCATCTTCCATAGGATCCATACAGAAACCAATACCATCTAGTGTTTGTACTAAACACATGCAACCATATGTCACATATACACACTCAAACCACTTGCAACACAATCATCAGCCATACATGCCTAGGTTGACATCAATTCCAAATATTAATCATTGCAACCAACAATCTCATCATCAATGTCAAAAATATCCCCATTTGGAATTGATGCCAACCCCAACTGATCCATCTAATTGATATTTATCTCTGAAATTGATCTCCTTATGCACTCCCCCTTCGACATCAATGGAAAATGGAAAAATTCATCAAATACTCTACTCAAAACACAATAACTCCCGCTGAATACTAGCTGGAACTAATCATAACATAAGTCTATCTCTCCTAATGCAGCAGTAGCATGGCCAATCAACAGCTCCAACAACACTTCTCCAAACAAGAAAATAACAACACTCCCTCCATCAACATCACCAACAACATAGCATAATGATCAACAACATCAGTATAATATGAGCAACAACACATCACAAGCACCAAGAAAAAAATCACTCTGAAAAATGAACAATAGTTGTAAACATGATCTTCCTTAGACAACAACACATTATCCACCTAGTGAGCAAGCACATGCAAAACATACTCCCCATGAGCATCATAACATAAAGCAACAACGAAAAATTTGATCATCAATATGATATATATATATATATATATAGTATCAACAACAAACGTGTGCATCAGCTCCACCTATTCCAAGATCAACCTAAAGCCAACAACAACATGCCATAAGCATCATCATCTTCCTCTAATAAATGAATAGTAGCAACATTTTCTGACTGATACACATTGCCTTAAAAAGCATAATCACAATGCATAGTGAAAAAGATGATCAATCTATATCCCATCAAAAAACATTATGGAAAACACATATGGGAAACAACCATGCACTAGACGTACGCCCCTTAAGCATGTACTTATATTGAACTTGTCATCATTAATGTAGCACCCTCTTCCCACATATACCCAAGTAATCAGACAACCGAGGTAGACATGCGACGATAGACTACTATAATGAGATTCAACCTCCTAAGTGACCTTAAGGAAGTGGAACTGATGGAAACACAACATATAGACCTTGTACAGCAACAACAACACCCCCAGGAGGTAACCCAACCATTCAGACCTCTTACCATTAGGTAACACTATCATTTTGACCTCTTTGAGCCATAGACGCAGGTACAATCTTGCAATTAAGCATCCAAGAGGCTATAGACGCGAGCATAACATTGCATGCCAACATCTAGGGATTCAATTCCTCAGTTTTGTGCCATCATCCCCGAGATTTCAGCTGCCTTATTAGGCCCAGAACCTAGTGCTCTACCCAGAACTTAATGTAAAGTTCAGAGATGATAAATAACAATAGGAAAATTATATGGAAGCAATCACAAAAATAAGTACTCATCTGGACCCCTCCAAGCCATGAAAATTATTTTGTCAAACATGTCATGAACATTGAAGCTATAGGTGTAAACAACAAATCTGAGCATAGGGTCTCATACTTATCTAAGAATCACTAAGAAGCATTTATCCCCTGCATCATAATTTATAATACAATCTATTTGACCATAGATGCATTTTGCATTAATTTACAAGTAAAAACGTGGGGAGAGCCATACGTCATCATTGTTAAAATACATGCTCATAACCAGCATAATAACAACAAAATTATAGTGAATACAAAAAAATAGAATCCACATAATAATCAGTACAATTATACATAAAATACCAAAGGAATTAATTTCTCATTAATGGAAATAGAAACCAACTGGGGATGGGACTATTATCACTCCATCGGATCTCTGAAGGCTGAGAAGGAGACCAGCAAAGGTAACCACAGACCACTTTGACCTAATAGCTAGCCCTAATAGGATGAGAATTCTCTCTCAATTGGATCACAGTAAAATTGATTGGATCATGGATATTTTAGGCTAGGTATGTAGGCTCTTGGGTTTTATTGATTTGGATTTGGTTCTGGATGGTAAATTAGGTCTAGGAAAAACTATCTCAGGGCATTGAAAATCAGACTTGTAGAGATGTGATGGGGCAAGGTAGGCACACACTTTAGCACTTTAAGGTATCTTGGTGAGTGTCATAGACTGATAGGGTTTCAAACGAATCTTAAAGACAGAAAATAAACAGTAGCAAGAGCATAAAACATAAAACAGATAAACACAGAGATTTTCCCCTGAATCCCAAATCGGGATGACCAACTTGATTTTTCATTATATTCCTTTTAGTGTTACAACACATATATATACATGCTAAACCATACATAAACCCCAATCCATTAACCCTGGATAAGAACATAACCGTAGTTCCCTTGACCAGATCTACAAAATACCAGGAGCCTAAAACCATCATGCCCCAAAACCATGTGCAAATCGATGCACAAAATCATGGGCGGGTCCGCCCACCGGAAAATAAGGACCAAAATTTATTTCCGAGGCACTGCCCCAGACCTCGATAGGGGGGGCTACGACCCCACCTTGTGACCCCCCCCCGATGTTTCACCCAGCACAACCTACAGGGGGGACTATCACCCCCCCCCCCCCACACACGTGATTAGTCATGGAAAGAATATAACACAAACCCAACATTCTCCCACTTGTTATTTTCTTTCCACAGGAGAGCTGAGTCATTAGCCCAGCTTTGCAACACCCATTGTTTTCCTACACCAAGAGAACTTCTGAGTGCTCACAGACTTTGTCAATGGATTTGCAACATTCTTCAAAGTGTCCACCTTTACCAGGACACCCTTTTAGCTTCAACCATATATCTCACAAAGTGATATTGAACATCAATGTGCTTTGTCTTTGAATGATAAGCAGGGTTCTTAGCCAAGAAAATTGCACTTTGGCTATCATAGTCTATCCTTATAGCTTGCTGCACCAACCCACTTCTGAACACAATCTCTGCAACCAAATCGTCTTGCTTGCATGAGTGGCTGCCATGTATTCTGCCTCTGTAGTTGAAAGAGCCACTACAAACTGTCTTTTACTCATCCAACTGACTGCACCTCCAAATAGGATAAACACATACCCACTTGTAGATCTTCTTTGGTCCAGATCTCTAGCCCAGTATGCATCAAAAAAACCATGAATTTCCAACACTCTTTCCAATCCTAGTCTTCCCTGTTAGCACAAGCCATAATCACTAGTGCCACGCAAATATCTAAAAACCTGCTTCACTGTTGTCCAATGCTCCTTCCCTGGGTTTGACATAAACCTGCTCAATACTCCCACTGCATCTGCAATTTCTAGTCTAGTACATACCATTGCATACATTAGGCTACCCACTGCACTTGCATAAGGAACATGGGACATATCCTCCTCTTCTTCTTATGTCTTGGGACATTGTTCAATAGACAGGTTTGTACCTACAGGAATTGGAAAATTCACCAGTTTACTATCCTGCATATTGAACCTCTGCAATATAGTATCAACATACTTCATCTAGTTTAACTAGATCTTCCTCTTTGCCCGATCTCTCTTAATTTCCATGCCCAAAATATAGTTTGCAGCACCAATATCCTTCATGTCGAATTTGGAGAACAGCTGGGTCTTCAAATCTTGGATAATTTCTTTTTAATTTGCAATCAGCAACATATCATCCACATACAAGACCAAATAAATAACACGGTCACCAATTAATTTAAAATAAACACAGTGATCCTCCTTGCTTCTGGTGAAGCCAAGTCCCCGTATATAGGTATCAAATTTCTGATACCACATCCTTGGTGACTGTTTTAACCCATACAGAGACTTCTTTAACCTGCATACCGGCTCTTTCTTCCCCTTCACCATAAAGCCTTCAGGTTGTTTCATGTAGATCTCCTCTTCCAGATCCCCATGAAGAAATTTTGTCTTCACATCCATCTGTTCTACCTCAAAATCAAATACAGCAGCAACAGATAAAAGTAATCTAATAGAAGTAACTTTGGCAACAGGAGAAAAAATATCACCAAAATCAATTCTCGACACCTAAGAATAACCTTTTGCTACCAACCGAGCTTTGTATTTCTCCACCTTGCCTTCTACATTCATCTTCTTCTTAAACACCCATTTTCTCCCGATGGGCTTCCTTCCAGCCGACAACTCCACCAGATCCCATGCCTCATTTTTATGCAAGGATGCCATTTCATCAACCATGGCCTCCTTCTAGAGTTTTCCATCCTCTAAATATACTACCTCCCTGACGGTTCTGGGATCATCATCAGTTATAGTTAAAGAAAAATTTGAATAGAAAGTAGATGGACTATACCTTTCTGGTTGTTTTCTTTCCTAAATTGATCTTCTCACAGCTAGATTTTGTGGCTCTTCCTCTTCTGAGTCTCCTTCTGTTGTAGAGTCTGATTCATCCTCCTTTAGCTCAAACTCTATCTTCTTAGGTTCCTTTGGTAGGACTTCATGTTTAACAATATCTTTCACCTCTCTAAACACCACATCTCGGTTGTACACAACCTTCCTTGTTTCTGGGTTCCAAAGCTTGTAACCCTTTAAACCATCCTTATACCCAATAAAGATGCACCTTTCAGATTTATTATCCAACTTGGTCCTTTTCTCCTTTGGAACATGTACATATGCAGCACATCCAAATACCCTCAGATGTGAAAGAGAGAGTTTCTTACTAGTCCATACCTCATGTGGAGTCTTATCCTCCAACGTCGATGAAGGTGATCTATTAACTAAGTAACATGCAGACTCCACTGCCTCTACCCAGAATTCTTGTCCTAACCCTGTACCACTGAGCATGCTTCTTGACTTTTCCATCAACGTTATTTTCATTCTTTCTTCAACTCCATTTTTCTGAGGTGTGTATGGAGTAGTCTTCTGTCGTGCTATACCATACTTCTTACAGAACTCTTCAAATTCCTTCTTGCAAAACTCCCACCATTATCTGTCCTCAGCACCTTTATCTTCTTCTCTGTCTGGTTTTCCACCAGAGCCTTAAATTCTTTAAATCTGTCACAGACTTCATATTTCTTCCTCAAGAAATATATCCATGTATTCCTTGAGAAGTCATCTATGAATGAAACATAGTACACAGACTTACCCAGTGATGGAATCGACACAGGTCCAAACACATCACTATGCACAAGCTCTAATATATTGTTCACCCTCTTAGCACCAGAATGAAAACTCACCCGATTCTGCTTCCCATACACACAATGTTCATAGAAATCAAAATCCAGAGAGCTATTGGACATACCTTCTACCATACCATTTCCATGCAATATCCGAAGGCCCTTCTCCCCAATATGTCCAAGCCTTTGATGCCATAGCATGGTCTTTTCTCTAGAGACCGTTAGGCTTTCGGCTCCACTTTCAGGAACCACAGAACTATTACACCCATCAATAACAGTGCTACCTTGTAGCTTGTACAGAGTTCCAATCCAAACTCCCCGCATTAATATCAGTGCTCCCTAGACCATCTTGCAGGTATCTTTCTCAAACACTATTTTTACACCTGCATCATCCATCTTGCTTACAAAAATCAGATTTCTAGCCAATGCAAGAATATGCAAAACACTAGGAAGTGTTCTAATCCTTCCACCTTGCAGCTTCAGCTTGACCTTTCCACGTCCAACGATTCTGTCCTTCCTATCATCCCCTAAGAAGACATCGCCACCATCATACTTCTCATACTCGTATAACCACTCCCTATGGGGAGTGAAGTGAAAGGATGCACCTGAGTCAATCAACCATGACTCATGATCTACATGTGTATTTGAAGAAGAAGCCAAATACACATCCCCACCTTAATCCGAGGTGGTTTTTTCCTCTGCAGAAGAAGCATATCAGATCCCTTACCTTTCTCAGGAGCTTTATATCTACAGTCCTTTTTGCAGTGCCCTTCCTTTCCGCATTTCTAGCACACCTTTACAAACTTTCCAGGAGATTTATATCTCCCTCTAGATTTATATCTCCCACTCGAAACCTTATTCTTGTTTCTATTCTGGGACCTTCCTCGTACAGATAAGGAATCTCCATTCTGACCCTCCATATTTATCCCTCTCATTTCCTCCGACAACAAGGCTGAGACAATGTCATCAAAATTCAAGGTAGTTGTATTGCTACCTATTGCAATAACCAGACTATCCCACGAGTTTGGTAGAGAAAACAACAAACTGATGCACTTGTATTCATCTGAGATTTTAATATCAACAGATGATAGCTGACTTACCATAGTATTGAAGGCGTTCAGATTCTCTGTCACCGAGTCTCCATCCTTCATCCTCAGGTTATACAGCTCTTTCCGCAGGAACAATTTGTTCACCAGAGACTTGGATTAGTACAATGTCTCTAGCTTGTCCCACAAGGTCTTTGTCGTAGCTTCCCCAGATACATTCAACAATACTGAATCTGAGACACACAACCGTATTTTTCTCTTTGCCTTCCGATCCAGTTTCTTCCAGTCTTCATCTGACATAGTCGTTGGTTTAGTACCTGGATCTACCGCAATCCACTGATCTTTATCCACCAAAAAATTCTCCATCCTGAGCTTGCACAACTCAAAACTCTGACCATTAAATTTCTCGATCTATATCTTCCCACTGCTCGCCATCTTCTTTCACCGCAAGAATCGATCCCGTAGATCTCCCACTAAATAGGGTCTACCTTAGGCCTGAGCAAAAAACCCCTCAACAGCAAAGGTGTCCCCTTGAAGCCGAAACTGCTCTGATACCAAATGTAGGTTTTAACCCTATAAAAAAATTATCTTCAAATGAATCTTAAAGATAGAAAATAAACAGTAGCGAGAGCATAAAACATAAAACAGATAAACACAAAGATTTTCCCCTGGATCCCAAATCAGGACGACCAGCTTGATTTTTCCTTATATTCCTTTTAGTGTTACAACACATATATATACATGTCGAAGCATACATAAACCCCAATCCATTAACCCTGGATTAGAACATAGCCGTAGTTCCCTTGACCAGATCTACAAAATACCAGGATCCGAAAACCATCATGCCCCAAAACCATGTGCAAACCCATGCACAAAACCATGGGCGGGTCCGCCCACTGGAAAATAAGGACCAAAAAAAAAATTCAGGGCACTGCCACCCCCTCTGTGACCCCCCCGACATTGGGCCCAACGCAATGTACACGGGGGGCTATCACCCCTCCTGTTACCCCCCCCCCCCGCGTGCGTGATTAGTCATGGAAAGAATATAACACAAACCTAACAAATTTCTCCAAAACAAATCATTGAAACCAATGAATTCTGCTTATCAAACTTAGAAATCAATCACATTAAGACATGGAAATGTAGATGGAGGTACAATACTTTCAAAAATATGAAAAAAGAAGAAGAAACATTGTTAAAAAATATACCACATGAATCCCACCACAATAGCTGCAAATTCTATCTATTTTTTCCTGGCAAAATCACTGAATACACTAGTGTTCAAAGATCAATTCCACAGCATCCAACCCTTGCAATGACAAGGGAAAAAAAATACATAGATCAAAACAGACTTTGTGCACTCTCGGGGGTTGAATCCATGACTTGTGGAGTTTTTCCCCAAAGTCCTCAACTAGAATCCTAATGACTAAGGAGGTCAACAAACTCTCCCTTTTTTGGTGAAACTGATTCATTTGACCCAAAAATATAAATTTACTTGATGTATCTACTTAAGTAACTAAAATAGATATAATTACATATGATTTACAAGTTTACATCAGTAATAATTCATGAAATTATTCAGCCAACTAAGAAAAAGTGAAAATTCTAAGGATAACAAGCAACTGGAAAAAGTGCATACTGTGTGCAAAAAGCGCAGCGTGCCCATGAGAAAAGCACAGCATGAGCTTCAAGTTGACTTTTGACTGCCTTGTTGAAGTCCAAATTGAGCTCAAGATATCTCATTGGAAATATGTTCCTGTCTGGTTGTATAAAATGTCCGGAAGCACTGAAAATTATGGATTTAATCCCCTCAAAATTAAATTCTCCCAATATTGGTCAAAAAGCGCAGTGTGTGGCTGAAAACACTGGAAGAAAAGTGTTTTTTATGATGTTTTTTGGCTTTTCCACTTGTCAAAAGCTCAATTTTTTTGTTTCCAAGTGTCAAAATGTGATGTAGAGGTCATTATCTATCCAAACCAAGTGATTTTTCATCATTTATAGGCCTCCAGAAAAAGCATAGCTTGGCCCACGCTACGCTTTTTGTAGTCTGACTGTGCAAAAAGCTAGTAAAATTTGACCAAAATGGAAAAAATGCCAAAAACTTGTCCAAAAACCTTTAAAATTGTTGAATGAGGTCCTGATAAATTGTGTTAAGTAACCAAGGAGGCATCAGCTAGCAATTCAAGTTTACCCTTCTCCCTTTGGCTGATTAGGGTTTCCTTGTGCTTATCTTGCAATTGCTTAACCTTGACATTACAAATCTTGTTTCTTGTATGGTAATGGTGGGCCATATGCCTCATCATCTGATTTTCCTTGTTATCTTTGTGAAGGAGCTTATTCAGGCGTAATTTTACTTTGTCTAACCAAAACTTTCTATCTTCTTCTATCTCCTTATCAATCCTCTCATTCAAAGTGAGCTGGTCATATTTCTCCTTTTGCAATGCCTTTTTAAGACCCCTAGTTCTTGGTCTTTTCCTTGCTGTCTATTCTTCATCCTCAATGATAACTACTCTTTTTCCTTTGAAATATTTCCTCTTAGATTTAAACAGGTCCTTTTCCAAGAGTATTTTTTTTTCCTTTAATTGTTTGTTCTCCTGCTCAAGGAAAGAGATAAAAAATTTGGACCTTGCCAAATTGTCTTGTAGCTCTCTAATTTTAACATATTTTTCTTTGATGACTAGGTTTAGGGTTTCATGTTCATCTTGGGACTCCAAGTCCACCTTCTCAATATCATGGTTAAGAGCTTCCTTCTCTTGGAAAACTGTCTCCTGTTGCTTATGATATCCCTACTTTGTTGATGTAGAAGGCAAGGCCCATTCCATGAGTTAGAAATAAAAGGTTTCTTGGTTATAAGGTTAAGTATTCATATTTATAAAAAACCATCTTAAAAAGTATAAATGATGAAATAACACATGAACCATATCATTCTTAGTTCTCATGATCACCCTCATTATCTTCCAGCTCGCTTGGCATGATAACACTATTGTTCTCAAAAATATGTTTTGATCTAGGGTCATGTCTCAATACTAACCACCAATCCCTATCCAACACATCTGGGTAAAAAAACACCTATTTGCAGTGTTTGGGGAAAATATATGGATCCTTAGCTTCATCGCACATCTTTCTAGAGTTGATACATATTAGCCTACTATCACGATCTTCCTTTACATTATTCTGATCAAAGGTGTCCCACCTCTAGCACCTAAAAATAGCACATTGGAAATAATATAAATCCACTTCAATGATCTCTTGCATCTTTCCGACGTAACCTAACGTCCCTCGTACTAAGTTTTGATCACGGTGGCTAGCTCGACTAGATTGATCGAACACGGCTTCCACTCCAGAGTCTTGTGTCATGTGTCTATCATCGGCATTTTCTGTGTGAAAATGGTGTCCATATGCCCACATAGATGGGAACAAGTTCACCTATAAAAAAAGTTAAAAAAAATAGTGTCATGTGTCTTATAATAACCCAACTGTTAAAATATGAAATATAGACGTTACATTTCAAAGGTGCATTATTAAGTTTAAAATTTATATAAATAGATTATTATCGAGTGGGTGCACCCAATCCTTACGTTTAATGCATCCTTTTCAGCATGCGAGTAACGATCGGTTGCATCGTATTTCTCTCTGACTTGATCAGCAACCCAACTGTTGGGGCATATAATTGGCATATTTTCTTTTAAATGATCGAGATATGGCACACTTATACCATTCAATCATCTGAATTCTTTCCTGTCACTGTCCCATTTCATTCTCTTTTGTTCATATAATGCGACCCCCGATTATGTCACTTTAGAATTGTAAAGAACGAATTTATTGATTGCTTCAATTTTTGCATTCGTTGATGAAATAAAACCGACATATAGTACATATGAGATCAAAATATACGTTATATCGAAGTTCAACATGAATATTTACTTTGTGTAAATTTGAAAAATTATAATTCGCTTACTCTTTATCAAACACATTTTTCTATTTGTTTGGAGCAACTCCCCTTCTCTTTTGTCTTAATCCCTTTCATTGTCCCAAATCACCACACCTAGTCTATTATCGATCTGCTTGATGTACTCACTGGCATAATAGAAAGACTCATACGATATGTACCCCTCTTCCATAGACCCCTCGTGGTTTTCCCTCTTTCTAACAAAACCTTTCAATTTCTTCATGTACCTCTCTAAGAATAAAATCCAATGACAAGAAACCACCCCAACTAATTCAACCTCATCTACTAGGTGGATTAGAAGATGAACCTGCAAGTCCATGAAACTTGTCGACAGTTCCTTCTCAAACATACAAACAATCTCAACTATCTCTTGATGCCACCATGGAATTCTAGCCACATGAATATCCTTTGACGTGATCCAACGTACAAATGCAGATAATTTAGATATGGCACGTCCTAGGTCTTGGGGGAAGTCATGTTTCACACACCCACACACGAACAAAGGATAATGACACTGCAAAGTTATAAACACATGCAATAATAGACCAAATTAGTTATGTTTTATGATCCCTGCATGGGATAAAATTTATTAATATAAAAAATAATAAAATCATGCCTTTGACATTATACGTACTCTTAGAATATTCAAATGGTCATGCGATTTCAACCTTGACAAATGGTCATCCATGGTGAATCAGCGTTGTAGTGAAGACCCATATGAATATGGGACCTTCACACCCATTATAAATTCCTTTTCCAAAGAAAGATCATATATTTTTAAAATCCATGGAACATCACCTTCTTTGAAATACCAATTAGAGGGACTAGCGCCTGCCTTTGATCCTGTACTTTCTAATCATCTTGGCCAATGTTTCTTTTTAGTTTTTGAACTAATAAGATCTTTCCTAACAGCCAATGTGTCACTTTTTTTCGATGATATGTGCCTCCATAAAGAGGATGAAACATTTTTAGATATATGCATGGGATCTAAGAAGTGGGTAATCTTAAGATGCTCCCAATATGGGAGGTTATAAAAGATAGATTTCCTTTTCATCCCAATGGGAAATTTCTCAAAATAGGTGTTGAATAATTCTAGATCATCGAACATAGGCTCCCCATTTGAATCGAACATTTTTATGAACTCCTTCTCTTTTTCTCTCTCATATTCTGTAAGCCATTCAGATAGTGTTATTATTGGAGGCCTTTGGGTTCTCTCTCGTTTACCATTGAAAGCAGATGCTTCTATTCTGTAAGGGTGTTCTTATGAGATATATACCCTGGGCATTCATACACTGGCTTTCATAGGTCGTTGGACCATCTAGCTTTAAAAGAAGGTCCACAACATTTACATCCAAAATACCCTTTTGTTACAAGACTTGCAAAATTATTGTATACAATATGCATGGCACATTAAATAATATCATGAAGATCAAAACAATTACAATGAATTAAATAACTAATATGTGAAAAAATATTGTTACATATATAAACAAATCAATAAACATGTAATTTACCAGAGAAAACTCCTAAGCCTGGATAATCATGTGTCGTGTAAGCACATATGCCATACAATGTAAAACTCCTCTATGTTGTAATGGGTCTTTATACATCGTATACATTTATCCCATCTGATAATTCCTTCAATTCATCTACCAGTGGTTGTAAGTAGACATCCATATTATTCACTTGTCTTCTACCAGGGACTATGAGAGCCAACATAAGATGTTCATTCTTCACGGACAACCATGGGGGGATATTGTTATTGATCACTACTACAAACCAAACAGAATATTTTCTGTTCTGGAGGGAATAATAGTTGACTCCACCCATGGCTATGCTGAGTCGTAGACTTCGTACTTCACCCTTGAATTTTTTAGGCCATGTATCCTCTATATGCTTCATGGTTATTGAATCGATTGGGATTCACATAACTCCCAACTCACTTCTCTATGAGGCATGGTGTCCCTGCAACATAGCTAATTCTTTGCAACGAAAGAGCGTTTGAATCCTTGGGATTATAGGCATGTGCCTCAATATATTAAAAGGAGGACCACGTGATTTACCCTTTTTTTTTGTTTATCATACCTTTCATGACCACATTTCGGACATATCTCTTTGTCTACATATTCTCCTCTATATAGAATAAAATCATTTGGACATGCATGATATGATATGTACTCAACACCCAACATTTTCAACAATTTCTTTGCCTCTTCACAGCTACTAGGCAAGACATTATCCCTTGGAAGAACCTTATCTTTGAATTACCTGTTGTTGGTCATGGAAAATATTAAATGTACATTAATGTCGATATAATTATTAACTTTCATAAAATTGACCATTTGTAATGTTCATTGTGTGATTATATTTGTCAAAATATAAGGGAGGACTTGATGGTCAATTACCTCAAAATTTCCAAGAAACATGCATTCGACAAGCCAAACTTTGCTTTCAAATTGTACAGTAACATCGTTGTCCCCAACTAGGAAGACTTTGACTGACCACTAGGTCCAAAGAGAGGGTTGGTGGAAGAAAATTTAAGGCTTTCGAAAAAGGTAGCAGCGATATGAGCATCATCCCCTTACTGATCATCATTCTGGAATGCATCTAAAAACATTGTCTCCATGGTAGTTGTATCCCTTAAGTAATCATCCATACCAACCTCTATTTTATTACCTCCATTGCCAGCTTTTGAAGAACTACTAATGTTGTAGTCATTCCTAATTGGTGAATCTGGATGTAGTGGGAATTGAATAGGTGGTTGATTCAACCATTCTTGGTATCGTTCCTCTCCAATTTTTGCTCTTAATTCAGCCTTCTCACGATTTGACATTGTCGTGGGGTGCAACGGAAGATGGTAGGTAGGTCATTCATCATCACTAGAGTCCTAATAATTTCAAAAAATATATTTGAACATGATTACTACAAAATCAATGATATAAATTAGTAAGCACGTCCATAATTCATGATGAATTGTTTTGACGTTGAAATAATTACATTAATATACCAAACAATTATTATTACCATCATTTTCCCAGGATTGTGGCTAGAATATGTAAATTTAAAATTGGCAGGGTGAAGTGGCTATCCATTTTCATCTACCAAATGTGCCTCGCGGTATGTTGCTCCTAATAAGAGCTTCTAACGTTTTGGAGTTGTTTGAATATTTTATGCATCTAAACTTGATTTTGAATCTGCATGAACCTGCAAATTTGTATACAGCAATTTTATTCAAGTGATTGACATGAATTAAAAAATATATATATATATAATGAAAATATATATAAAATCTGAAGTAAATATTACGTCTTTAGATGGATATTGAAAACTCTGTGATGGACTTTAAGAAATATTATGGAATGAGCTTTATTTTGGAGAATTGTCCATTTGATATAATAATGAGATTTTCAACTTGTATTTGAGAAAAATCAATAATAAATTTTGGTGTACATACTTAAAAGTAATTTTGGTGCCTTAAAAACGGACTTATTGTTATCAGTGCTAATGTACAGTTAACCACATCGACGCGTTTTAGTTATTGTGCACTAGTGCAGTGTTATTAACTGACGCACCAGTACGATTAGTTAATAAAGTAACCGAATATCTGGAAATAAAAAAATTACAACTCTTTTTTTAAGTGAAAAAAAGCGGTAAATTGAAAAATGGGGGATAAATTATTTTCAGAAATCTAATTTCATAAAAAAGTTCTTTAAATAGTAAAAGCCATTCATTATTTCAGTATTTTTGAAAAAAAAATTCAAGGAGGGATTTGCACAAGAGACATAGCTAGAGAAAGAGAGCACGACAGCACTGTGGAGCAGCAAAATACTTTAAAACAACAACAATATTCATAGAATCAGAATTTGAAACACCTGGTGATTTGCTCAAAACCCCTGTAGTATAGTAAAATTCTTAAATTTTACCGTAATAATTGTTTTTTTTGCAGTTTTTGTTGGATTTAATACATGCACAGTGAAAATTTTAAATTTTACAATGCCTTTTTCAGAAAATAAATAAATAAATAAAATAACAATTAAATAAATAAATAAAAACAAAAACAAAAAAGAATCACTCTTACGTTAAACCCTTGCATCTTCTTGTTTATGTGACTTCATAATTAGGTCTTTTAATTTTAAATTTATAGGGTTTGTATTGCTATATATATATATATATATATATATATATATATATATATATATATATATATATATATATATATATATATATATATATATATATATGTGTGTGTGTGTGTGTGTGTGTGTGTGTGTGTGTGACATCTAACCTGTGGAGCCACTTGTAGAGTCGGATCCCAATCCATCTCAGCCCTTGCATGATTTTTTAAAAAACATATTTTTTTAATCGGTGTGCCCTATTTAAAATAGCACACGGGTGCGTAATTGTTATTATAGCGCATCGAGCGCGTATTGTTTGATAAAAACACCTTTTTATTAATTTATTTCTATGTTAATCGGTGCACCGGTTATAATATAACACATCAAGTCAAATTGTTGACCGAGAGCACCATATGGTGTTTCTACTGTTTTGGCAGTGCATTTATAAAAACCTATCGCACCGCCTTAAGTGCGTACTGTTTGAAAGGCCCGCCATTTTCTTGATTTTTTTTATTTTTTTTACCTGAAAAGTATGTGATATAATTATAAAATATATTAATTAATGGTATGGTACAGGTTTCATATTGATAAATAAATGGATTACAAGGGATCAAGTAACAAAAATACTGATAGTGTTGATCAGCAATTGTCATTGATGTGAACCCAAGTAGCACCAGGGGCTACCCAAATATTGCATAGGAATGTTGACCTACCAAATTACTATATTTTGGGTCCATAATGCTTTTGATGGTTTCTACTTGTTGATATGTTTCCGTTGATATATGGCACGCCACATAATTCTTCACGGTTTGAAAGATATTCATGTTTGAAGTTTGTAACCCTAGTTAGTGAGCTAAAACCCCATGGGGTTGTGGCATGGGTCATTGAAAATTTAATAATTAATAATTTTTAAGCTCCTAAAATCCCTCCCACATTCAATTGTTGAAAACCCTCTCAACCTAAGCATTTATGTAAATTGTGATCCTTATATCTTCCTTATGTAGGGATTTTTCTAACTGAAACGGGTAATCGTGAAATTTGCGCTCTAACGTTTTTTCTAAGAAGGTTCAGAAGCTGAAATTTTTATGAGGTGAATCGGAAATCCTGAGGAAGCTCCTGTAAAAATTTCAGATCAAAGTGCGCAAAATGTTCGGAGATATGATATGTGGAAGTTAGTGTTTTTGCATGCTCCTAAACATCATCTCAAAGAAGTGACCTTGAGAAAATCGTGATAACTCTCTCTCTGAGTGTAAAATTGGAATTATGTAAAAAGTGGCAGATATTAAATGGATTGTAGTTTTCTCTGTACCAATTTCAGAGCTTGATGAAGAAACAGTGACACGTGGCACTACGTACAAGTTCGCTCTACTGAAACAGTCCATAATTAGGTCATTGTGAGAGATTGTGCAGAACTCTGCCTTGAAGAATCCAAATTGGATTAGACCTATGGAATTGGAAAGAAGACTTAGAGTACTACTACAAAAATTAAAAATCACATATTGGGGAGCTGAAATAACAGAGATACACTAGATTCAATATCGAGATCCTGGAAGGCAAGAAAAAGTTAGTGTTGTCAAGGGCTGCAAAGGACCAGAATTTCTAGGGAAGCAAAGAAAAGTAAGGTGCAGCAGAGGGTAGCATGACAAGAGCAGTAATCAAGGTGCAGAACAACATCAAGAATTTCAGCACATGAAGTCTTCAAGTGGGCAGCACTGCATACAGTCATTGTAAAGGTATAATTGTACTAACTCATTATAGATGCATCATTGTAAAAATTGTACAAGTGTCTATCTTCCCAGAGTTGAAGAGGCGGTGTTGGGAGGTCTAGGATCATCATTAGGTGGTTGTGTAATAGTTGGGGTTATGGTATACTATGTCTTCTTCTTCTACATCGTTCTATATCATTTTAAAGTGGACCATTTTCCCTGGTACAGGAGTCCGTTCTTGTTTTATTCTTCTATAGGGTGGTAGGGTGGTGCTAGGTTGGTGCATGAAGTCACCAATAGGTTCAAGCCTTTGAAAACTTTAGGGTGTTAGGGTGGTGCTAGGGTGAGCTGTAGCTCATTGGGTGTTAGGGCATCCGTTCAGTTGACTATTGAAGAATATCGAGCATTAGAGTGTCCATCCAGTGGGAGCTAGATAAGAATTATTTTCTAGATTCTAGGAAGTTGGAGCTTTATTTTCAATTGTAGTTGAATATTGAATAATTATTAGAAAATCATTCAGGTGGTTTTTGTCCCAGAGAGGGTTTCCACCTTAAAAACTGTGTGCATTTGTGTTCCTTTTATTTACTTATATCATTGTACAAACACTGAAAATAATTGAAGATTAACTAATGCTCTAATTGAAAAGAATATTGATTCACCCCACCCCCCCCCCCAGTATTTCCAACAATTTTTTATCAGTGGTTGTCATTGATGTCAACCCAAGCAGAACCAAGGGCTACCCTGATCTTTCATGGTAATTTTTACCTAAACAATTACTATATTATTGGTCAATAATATTTTTGATGGCTTCTACTTGTCGAGATATTTATGTTAATATATGACATGCCATGTAATTCTTCACGGTTTGAGAGATATAGATATATTAATTTTAAAGTATTTTATTGCAAAAAAGAAAAGAAAATGGAACCCATTCAGCACACAAAACAAGACAAAAAGGAAGAAAAGGGTTGATATCTATGTTTCTAAGTAATTGTTACTTCCTTATAACAACTTAACTAGATTTCATTTTTGTATATTTTAAATTATTTTAAAGCAATAATCATTGAATGTCTTCAAATAGGTGATAACATACAAAGAAGAACCATCAGAATAAGTGACTGACGTTGGGTTAAATATGGGTTGTCAGTATATGTTGGCATATAAGAAATTATTTGTGGAATTTGTAAGCATCTATCTTGTTTTACTTAGCTCTGTCTATAATTAATAAAACAAAAAAATATTTTATATTAAATATATGATTTGTTATGGGTTATAAAACTTGCAAGAAACAAAGTATGGAACTGTGCCAACAAATGAATTGTTGAAAGATGGCATGAAATTTGGTTTCGAAAGAATGTGTATAGTTCATGGGTCAATTCTTGTTATGGTACATTTCTTTTCGATTTACATTGATGTATATTATTTAATATTACAATTTTCTTTATTCTCACCAATGTATATACACTCATTACAGTTTATTTTTATGTTTGTAGATGAAACTTGAAGAAGAAGAAAAAAATCAACACAGTGAAAAAAACATTCCTCAAAATAACCCAATTCATGGAAGTAGCTCGAGCAATGACAGTAGTTCTAGCGAAGAATGATGATCAATATGTTTTGATATCAAAGCAAGGCATTATATTTTTTGAAATATTTGTCTATGAAATCAAACATTTTGTTTAATGTAATGGACATAGTGTCCCAATTGAAAGATAGAGGGATACCAATAGATCTCCCATTTTGTATGAAAAAGAGTGTCTTATTCATACATATATAATAAAATACGTTTTAATTTATTCTATTACATTCTCCATTGTCATTGTGAAATGTTACACCACTAATTAAATATATGGATGATTAAATATTATAATGAAGAGATGAGAAATCTAATGATATGATATAACAAATTAATCCAGACATCACATTCCAATGCACTAATAAAAATTTAATTGATATTAATACTGTTATAAGATATGTGTCGACTTTAAATGAATAATGAATTTTTAAAAATCACAATAATTGCACTGTCACAGGTTGATGTTTCTAAAAAATACAAAATAAACATCGGTGCGTGTTAGCTACTGCACATTGGTATGTTTTTATGATAATACGCACCGGTGTGTTTCTACGACCTATGGGCATCGCACAAATACCAATAACAATTAGAACTCTCAGTGCGCTTTATCGACGACTACCACCCGGGCGATCTGATAGGCATTGCATGCACTAGCGTGGTTTGCCTTTAACACGGCAGTGCATTTTTATAACTTAATGGCTCAATGTGTTTTGTCACCTAGAAGGCCCAGTGCGGTTTTACACCTGAACGACCTGGGCATGCACCTTTCGTCGGCCTAGTGAGACTTTCTGGCTGACACACAACGGGTCGTTGCTAAATGCCCCAGGGCATCCAAAATTTGTTTACATCTCGGTTCTTGGTAGGTTTACAGTACTGGTGTGTTCACGGTACAACGCACTTGTGCATTGACACTGGATGCACACACCGATGAGAAAAACATCCGTAACAACCTTTGGCTGCCCAGTTTTTTTTAATTGTGTTGAAATTCCATTAGAAGCTCTGCCAAAACCTCTGTTACTGAAAATGGATGTTGTAAAAAAAATTTTTAGACAATTTTGGACAATTTTATAACACTAAAAACCTCCTTTATACCTCTGCTAGAGGGTTTTTTCCTTGTAGTGTGTCCAGATGGGAATCTCAATCTGTGTGTCTTATCTTAATCATGTCACTCGTTCTTCCCTAGTACACAAATTTTCCTTACATTCATACTTTATTTAAATTATGAAATTGGGTCAAGCAAACATTGAATTTATTAGGGATCCCAATTGGGAAAATTTTCCTAATCTGTAAATAGGCCAAGACAATCCTTGAACTAATTCAAATGGGGTTTGATTGGGAGATGGGTCCTGATGTTGAAATTGGCCAAGATAAAAATTGAACAAGTGAAATGGGGACTTGATTGGGGGATAAATCATGATGTGGAAATTGATTAAGGAAATCGTTAAAGAAGTGCAAGGGGGCATAGTTAGGAGATCAACATTGATGTGGAAATTAGCCAGACCATCATCAAACAAGAGAAAAGGGGGCTTGAATAGGAGATTGACCCATATATGAAATTAAACTAAGGAAATAATCCAAAAAGTGTAGTTAGGGTTTATTGGAAAAATTAGCAAAGAAAATCACTTAAATAGTGCAAAGGAGACCCATTTGGGAAATTGACCCTAATTTGGAAATTAAACTAGAAAATCATGGAGGATTGTAATTTGTTTAGCATAAGAAATCTAAATTGTCATTTTCATTTTAATCAATTATGACATTTTATCTAATATATCGAAATTATTTTAGCTACTCTTGCTAAGAGATGGGGAAGAAAATAGAAAACATCTATTGAATAAGTTTCATGACTAGGATTTTCTCTTAATATAAGAGACATTTTTCAATAAGTTTGTTCCCATTTGGAGAGATTAGCATAAATTATTAAAATATTTTGTCTCTTATACATGAAACATTCATCCAAATATACCCCTATATAATGAGAGAGAGATATTCTAATGCATTGGAGAATTGATAGTTTTCACTATAAAGAGAGAGAGATATTGAAAATTAGTGGGAGAATCCACTATTTCTTCTACCATAATTTATATTCTATTGCACTATTTCTTGAAATGGTTTAACTACTTGAGTCACATAGGAATATTTTTGACCAATTGTTAAATAGAGACTTATTACATTTTGACACTTGTGATTAGGAATAATATAAGTAGCTACAATTTCCTTACGAGTGTGTTTATCCCCAATAATTTAATCTCATGGATCATGTGCCATAAGAGACATAAAGTTTACATAAAGTTTACATATTTATGCTCAATGAATAAAATGCATTATTTAGAAATGGGAAAAAGTGTGAAGTTAGATTTTATCACCTCTTTTGATTGTTTTTACATGGAACTCAATACTTTGGTTGATAAATTATCGAAAAAGGGACTCTAAATTTTAGGACTTTAGACTATATTATTCCACTTCAATTTAGAAATGGTTTTCTTTTCAACATTATTTCTACGTCAACATTTTTTTCTTGGATTAGTTTATATGTATTATATGTAATAATTTATTCAACATTTTTTTCTTGGATAAGTTTATATATGTATTATATGTAAGATGCAGAGACATCTCTTATACGCCCCCCAACAGTAGGTTGTTGAAGTGAAAGGTGGTTTTCTATACATGGTTAGGTTGGTGATAGATCACATAGCACAACCAAAGTGCCTGTTACACTCATAGATCCTGGCTCTGACACCAATCAATGTGTCAGAGGCCATTTTTTTGTATTTTTGGATGATCCTGTTACATATAGTGGACCTTCTTCACCACTTACAGGTACACCCCCTGCATTTTTAAATTCTCTTTAAAATTTATGTGTTTATGTCTTGAAATTATATTGAATTTTTTAATCTCCTTCAATTGATGTGTTTGAATTTAATGCATATATTATTATGATTATAGTTTGTTATATATGTTAAATTATGTTTATGATTCGCAGACCCACAACAGGGTGAATTTGAGGATCACAATGCATTGTTGATCCCTCCATGGAACAATGTTATAGCTAGTGTCATAGTTGAGGATGTTAGGGCTCAATAGACATCGATCACATGATAGTTGGGTAAAATCTCTACTAGTTCACCTACTAGGCATAATTTGTCTATGATGTTAGAGAACATCAATAGGTTGATCGATACATACCAAAGGTCGGGCCCACAGAACCACCTCATACATTCCATACATAAGATTAGGAGGTTGAAGGTTACAGTCCCACATACTTGGGAGATGGTGAAAGATTTCACCAAGGAAATTGATGTTCGTGGGGAGTTGTTTGGCATCCCTCCAGACCATCATGCTAGACATATTGGTTTGATTCTGCCCAAATATTTTAAGAATGTTGATGCGACCCATTTTGTTTATGATTGACTCAATGGAGCTTGGGGCTAGCTCCCCCACCATGAACAGGTCCCCATTTACTTTGCAAATAATATATATGTGGAGTTCGTGCTACATATAAGTTGGATTGCACCAACACTAGATCTGATTTTTATGGACTCATGTTGGGACGTAGCTACCATATTTTCAAGGTTTATAGGTACCCTATGCATGTAGCACCACCTCCAATATTATCACCATGACCGTCTCACAGTTTGGTATTTCCAACAAAGCTAGAGAAAAGATCGCAACTTGGCGCTAAGACCAGGCATACCATCACAGAGAACTGGCATAGGAAATTAGCCAATGCACATGTCACATTGCGTGGAGAGATGAGAAGACCACCTATGTTTCCTCGTGACCCACCAATTCCATTATATGATGATTCATATCTCGAGATTCTAGGGAAAAACCAACTTTTGTCATATACATGTACGTGTTGTGACACCATCCGTGACACTTAAATGGTGCATGACCCACGTGACACACACCATGTACGTATATACGAAACTTTTGACTCTTATCATCAAATTATACATTATTTATATTAATAAGTTCATATCATATTTCATTTATATTAATAAGTTCATGATAACATGCATACACATCCCAGCTACATGGATGAGCTTTTGAAGTCATCCAAGGGGGTTGTTGAAAAACTAGAGAAGCCTTCTCTAGTGCATGTTTCCATGGCTTAGTCTACTTCACCTCCACTTCAATACACTCATGTGGAGGAGAGTCACTATGTACATCCACATGGACCAGCAGTTGAGGTAAACTTTTTTATTCCTAAGTTTTCAACATTTTATTTTTTTAAGTGACATGTATGCATGCTAATTAATTTGTAGAGTAATTATAATCTATATTTTACATTGTGTACATTGGACCATATACAGACTGGTGTCGACGTTGCAGTTACGTGGATGCATGAGTGGATGTTGGGTATGGAGGAATTGGCGATGCAAGTCCATCGACACAGGCCCCAATATTTAAGCCATGGGTAGGGGAGCACCAAACCCAGGTTGATCAGACCCTCATCTCACCTAACTTCCATTTTCACTCGACTGAAAGTAGGGGAATAATTAAATGCACAACTCAAAATAATTTATTTCCAAATTGTTTATTTTGAACAAATAATGTTCTAATTAATTTTAATTTGAATGTGTTATATTGCAGTATCATATTACAGATGCTTACCTTTCATAACGTAACTCACATAACAGTTTTATAAGTGATACTTTCTAGAGTGGATCATAGATAGTGTGTATATTTTCAGGCCCATTTCATAGGGCACATTCATATGCGATACAGACTTTGTATATTTTCATACATGGAGAGTTTATGGATGCATGAACATTATTTCAATTTATGGATGCTTATTATTTCATTTTATGGATGTTTATGTAATATAATTTCTATATATTTTCATGTGGAAAATTTATTTTTACATTCATTATTTCAGTTTAAGGATCTCTTAATTATTTCGCTAGTTTAAAAAAAAATGATATTATAACTTTTATTAAAAAAGATAACAATTTTGATTTCTAGTTTTATAGACTAAGAAAATAAGTACAATCTTACAATATGATTCAAGTCACTTTTATACTTAAAATGAACTAAAATATTTCATGGTTCAATTAAAAAACACAAATAGGATGGAAATAAGTTTTAAATTCAATTTTAAAAAATATCTTTAACCAGTAAAAATCAAATAATTTTTGTTCAATTTTATTTCTTTTGAGGTCATCTACAAGAGCTTAGTCATAACATGATAGATGTCACATGTATGGGAATTTAATATACCAAAAAACAATTAATGATATCTTTCTAGATAATTTTATATAATTTTATGAACTTTCCTAAATTTACTTGGCTATCCAAATATTTCAATAAATTCATTATCTTAAGACCTTTGATTAAGAACATTCAAGAAGTAAAATTTTACAAAATAACAATTTTGATTTCTAGTTTCATAGACTAAGAAAATAAGTACAATCTTACTATGATGTAAATCACTTTGATACTTAAAATGAACCAAAATATATTATGTACATCAATTTAATATTAAACTTGTAGAAAGTGTCATTCAATGCAATCAATGTATGTTAATTTAAAAAATTAATGATATGTTTCTATAATTTTATATATAATTTTATGAAATTCCCTAAATTTACTTGGTTATCCAAGTATTTATATCAATTCCTTATCTCAATACCTTCAATTAAGAACATTCAAGAATTAAAATTCTACAAAATTTAACAATTTTGAATCTTTATAATTTCATACTAATAGAATAAGTACAATCTTACTATGATGCAAGTCACTTTCATACTTAAAATGAACTAAAATTTATCATGTATCACTTTAATATTGAGTATGGCAATAATTACAAATTTGTTGCCATATTGGCTTGTATAAAGTGTCTTTTAGTGCAATCAATGTATGTTAAATTACAATGATTTTAAAAGATGTTAAGATGTAAACTAAAAATATGTTGTATTCAATTTTATTTCTTTAGAGGTTATATACAAGAGTTCAATAGCAATAACATGATGGGTGTGTGTGTGTGTGCTCTATTTGTTGCACTTTTTACAATCCAATATGAAGCATGTGTAACTCTTTCCATGCTTTATATCAAACTAACACATGACATTTATTAATAACATAAAAATATTTCGATGATGTTATTAACATAGATAGTTGAATTTCCATTTTAAGTAAAACAATATTATATCAACTTGGTTGTTAGATACTGAAATGGGTTTTCTAGAACCCATTATGATGTATATTTATAATATTTGTTCCATGCTCAACATGAATATTATATATGAAATTTAAAAAAAAATAGTATCACAAATTTTAATTAAATCTAAATCTAAATACCACTTGATTATAAATTTTAATTAAACTTTAGATTTATGGGGTTCGCATAAGGATCCTATCCCTAAAAATAAGACCTCCTTGAAATTTGGAAAACTTTAGAAACTTAAGCACCTCAAGGAAACTAAAGCTTATATAACATATATACACCATTATGAATCCATCATATAACAAAGGGATACATTTCTCTATTCAAAATTACAAAATTATAAGAGTATTCAACTGTGAAATTTCTAAATTAAAAAATTAATATGTTGATCTCTTATACTAGATTAGATTAAACTTGATTTCTATAGACTCAGCTTCAGGATTTGTCATTTTCATCATCTTCTCATCTCGCTAATGGCTTATACGAATGCAAGTCTCCATAATATGTTCATGGTCTGATTTATATGAGATTAATTTGAGCTGCTATGAATAAATTATTGTATTGGAAAGATATATATTTAAGAATAAAATATCTATAAATAATGCAATGAACCTTTTTTCTAAAATTTTCAAAAAAATGTCCCATCACAACCATGTCACCAATTTGGTATGTGAATTTTCCATCTTCATATGGTAGCACGAAGCTGCTTTTCACCTGTGTGCATCGCATAAAATAGTAGGCCACGTTCTCTTCATTTCCTGAGGGGGAAGTAACAACAAACACATTGCCTATAACCAAAATATAAAATACATGTTTTCAAGGTTTCAATTTATAGATCAAATTGTTAATGATAGATGAGCCACATACCTACACTTACAACATCATAGACTCAATCATGATTAAGTGAAATGATGACCTCTTCTCTTTCCATGTTGTAATCACTACAAGAAAAAATGGCATTAGTGAGGGGTGAAAAATGTCACCATAAGCTCATTGGTGACGGTCAAAAGAGCCTTCGTCACTACAAACTGAACGTCACCAAAGGTGGCATCGCCGAAAGTATAGGTGTTGTGGTGACATTCAAGGTTCATCACCAATAATGATTTATAATGATGGATAGTGACTGTCACCATTTCATATGAGAAATGGTGATGGAAAATAACCTTTGTCACCAAAAAGTTGAACGTCACCAAAGGTGGTGTCACCGAAAGTATGTTTTGTAGTGACATTCAAGGTCCGTCATGAATATTGACTATAATGACGGATAGTGACTATCACTATTTCATATGAAAAACAATGATTTATTGTCATGAACCTTCCATGGTCATCACTATTGGTTCGTATATATGGCGACGTTCGTTGACCGTCACCATTTCATATTTGGTGAGGGTCAAAAAATGTCATGATAAGTTCATTGGTGACTTCAAGGTCTATCACAAATAATGACTATAATGAAAAATAGTGACCGTCACCATTTCATATCAATAACAACGATTTATGGTGACGGACCTTTCATGGTTGTCACTATTGATGGATATATATGGTGGCATTCATTGACCCTCACCATTTCATATTTTGGTGAGGGGAAAAAATGTCACCATAAGCTCATTGGTGATGGTCAAAAGAGCTCCGTCACCAAAAAATGATTGTCGTCATTTCATATGTATATCAGGGCACGATAGAATTGAACCACCGACCTTCTTCTTGTAAAGCAGGTTCGATTCCATTGAGCTAGCACCCTTTAAAGAATTAGAATCATCAATGGTATTAAATTCATCCAACGCGGACTTTGGAGATCCCACTAAAATCTGTGTTTCCATTTCCATGCCTGAAAATCATGGAGATCCTCGTCGATAGTAGAATAAGATGTGTGCCTGCTGCTCAAGAACACATTCCTTATTAACCATTCTTACCTGACAGAAACTAAAGAGACAACACAACATCAGCATACACAAAATTCCCTACTGATATATAATCATAACTTAGCTAAGAATTCTAAAATATGTTCTTAATTAATAAACTTTGTATTTGGAAATATTGTTTATTCAAATTTAAAAAAGACTATGTTGTACAACAAAGCTTTACTTAGTTTAACAACAAACTAGTTGGAGTTTGAAAATTAATATCATTCATAGGAAAAGAACATGACAATGGACAGAGTTTCTATTCATACAAATATTAAAGCTAGTCACTATTTCCAATGTAGATAACTAAAATTTGGGCAGTGGTCTAACAATTAGAGCTGAATAGTGGGGAAGACTCGTCAATGCCATCATTTTTTTTCCACTGTCATTACAAGGAAAAGACCCTATAGTGGATGTTTTTGAGGAACCCCTTATAAAAATACCCCAAACATCCATTTGTAGCGGAGGTTACTGGAGGAGGTTGGCGGGTGGATGTTTTTGCAGATGTTTTTCTTCCGATGCATTCAACTAGATAAAGCATCGGTGCGCACAAAACATTAGCACATCGGGACACCGTGCGCTTGGTAAAAGCTCGCCCAGTGCATCTTATTACTGTAGCACACCAATGCTTTACAAATATTCTGTACCGATACGTCCTAAAACCCTGTGCCAAAACTGAAACAACCCGATGTAGTTTTAAGCAACCGCATCGGTGCACCTATAAAACCCGCACACCGAAACAAGGTTAAATAAAAAAAAACACGACCAAAAATATGCATTTTTCACTTTTCAGTGCTCTAGAGCTCTCAAGCACTGGTGTAGCTTTACCTTGTGTGAGGCGCCCTACCATCGATGCTCCCATTTTACACACTGTTGTTGTCCATTGCCCACCATCTCCATTTTGAATTTTGCAAAATGGTGGGAAAAATTAGTTTTGAAATTTCTACATATAGTATGCCTCCTCGATGGCCAAATGTACAGGTATTTTCCTTTTTTTTCCATAATTAAACCTTTTAGCAGATTAGTTTTGTAAAATAGCTTAAATTCACCTTATTTCAAATAAAATAAAAAAATCTTGTGCAGTGTGCTCGAGTCGTTAGGCTCGCATCGGTTCGCAGAGCTGCTTGTAAATTTAGAGGTTGCACCGTGACCGGTGCTAATGGTATCTGCACTGGTTCCAGGGTGGTACCGAAACAACGCACCTTGATTTTTTTAAATTAAAAAAAAAATTGTGTGGTCGGTTACCCGACCACACCGTTGACCATGTCGAATTGCAAGAATGTGGTGCATTGATGGAATATTTGTCACAAGGTGAGTAATTTTGTTAGCACACTACATTCCGGAAATTCGACAAGGTCAACGGTTCAGTCGGGTAAACAACCGCACCGTTGACTATGTAGTCCGGGGTGTATAGTATTAATCAGCGCACCACCCTCCCGAAAATGGCACATATTCAACAGTGTGGTCTGTTATACCACTTCACTGTTAACCTTGTAAAAATTCCAGGAGGGTGGTGCACTGAAAATTTGAAGGTGATCTTCCTCCGGTGCGCTAAAATTTTTCTGGTGCACCACCTCCGGTGCGCGACACAAAAAAAACGCATTGTTACCGGTGCATGCCTGTTTTTTGTGGTGCACCAAATGTTTTTTTTTTCAAAAAAATTATATATGTATATTACATGTCTCATTTAATAAAAAAAATATATTTAATATGTCAATCATTCAGTGAAATGAAAGGAGAGAAGAAAGGGAACAACAACAATAACATGCAGACCAGTATAACATGGTTCGCCTATGGGAGGCATGAGAGAGGGAGAGAGATGCATACCTTCGCCCTATTACAGTAGCTATCCAGGGGAGCCTAAGGTAGGTAGGCCTTCTCAAGTTCTATGAGGAGGCTACATCCCTAAAGGGCTATGGTGTGTTTTTGCGACATCTTATCTGTAGGTGGAATGCCCACCTACAAGCTTTCCGGGTTAGTCCTAACCAGTGGTATGTGCGGGGGAGGAGGTCCATTTCTATTGGTGTTGTGTAACCGGCTTCAAAAATAGAATAAAATAGATGTCAACGCCTTAGAAATAAGCCACTTCGAGGGGCAACCTCCAATACATTACATAAATCAACAATTCTTGGATGATAGAATTTACAAAACCTCCTTCTATATATAGGAGTCCATGGGGCCATAATGTAATCCTAGTGGGCCACAATGTAATCCTAGCCGACCTAACAATAATAATTTAAGGGCACAATAATAACAAAATGGGGGTTACAGGGGTACAAAAATAACAATAAGTGGGGCTACACTAACATAATAAGGGACTACACTATTAATATAGGGACTTAACATGCCCCTCTCCTTCAAACAAGTGTTGTCCTCAACGCTTGATTATTTCTTGATGTTTCTGTATAAAATTCTCATCCTTCCATGTGGAATATTCTATAGGAAAGTTCTTCCACTTGCTGAGATACTCTGAAATTGATCGTACTTGTTGATTTCTTGTTTTTGTGACTTCTTCAGAACTTATTTTAATGTGATGTTGATATTCCTTTTGTTTCATTAGATTCTGCACCAAAGTTAAGTTATCCTTTGAGAGTTGGAGAACTTGTTGTTGATGCTCGATGTCATCTTCCACTAATTTATCATCCATATTAGCTATTATTTTATCCTTAAAACCATCCAAATTAGCCTCCATTTCTGCTTTTAAACCATCTATTTCATCTTCGATTGCTCTTCGTAAGATCGAAACTTGTTGCACTTGGTACCGTAGTTTTGATATCTCATACTGCAATTCTTCCTCTTCATGCATCATAGTATAGATTTCTGAGGGCTTAATGGGTGTTGAATTCTTTTTAGGAGGCATTTGAACACAATGCGAAATATATGCTCAATAGGCCCTTGGAATCAATTCAAATTGATTCTTCAAACAAGACTTATGCAATTCAGAAAAAAATACACACCTTTTTCTTGCTTTTGAGGAGCTCGATATTGAAATTGGATTATCTCTGTGATTGCAGCACTTCAATATCTGAATTTTGGTACCGACGTAGCCCTCTGAATTATCTTTCGAATGCCATAGGTCTGACCTGATTTGGATTCTCCAAGACAAAGTTGTGTCCAATCTCCCACAATGACCTAATTATGGACTGGTTCAGTAGAGCGAACTTGTACGACTTGCCACGTGTCACTGTTTCATCCTTTGTCTCTAAAATTTATAGCCAAGAAACTACCGTCTGTGTGCTTGTGACCGCCTCTGACACTCCAATCGATGCCCAAAAGAGTTATTGAACTTTTCCCACGATCACGTCTTTGAGATGAAATTCGGGAGCTGAAAAATCCCTACCTTCCACAGATCATATCTCAAAAAATACGCCGAACCAAGCTGCGAAATTTTTAGACAAATTTCCCCTCGGGATTTCGAAAAATTCGCGCCATACGAATTTTAGATTTTGAACCTTCGTAGAAAAAAAGTTATAACACAAATTCCACAATGATATATTTACAACCTGAAAGAACAACTTCCTGAGATCATATCTCCAGAAAATATTGCCAGCAAGCTTTGAAATTTTAGACAATCTTCCTCAAATTTCGACTTCACACCTAAAAATTTCAGCTTCTGAAACTTCGTAGAAAAAAAGTTATAGCTAAAATTCCACGATGACCTGTTTGGAGCAGCGAAACCCTAGAATCCAAACCTCTGATACCAAATGTTGTGTAACCAGCTCCAAAAATAGAAGAAAAGAGATATGAACGCCTTAGAAATAAGCCACTTCGAGGGGCAACCTCCAATACATTACATAAATGAACAATTCTTGGATGATACAATTTACAAAACCTCCTTTCTATATATAGGAGTCCATGGGGCCATAATGTAATCCTAGTGGGCCACAATGTAATCCTAGCCGACCTAACAATAATAATTAGAGGGCACAATAATAACAATATGGGGGTTACAGGGGTACAATAATAACAATAAGTGGGGCTACACTAACATTAATAAGGGACTACACTATTAATATAGGGACTTAACAATTGGCTTTATCCCCAGGAAAAGGGTGGATTTTCCCTTGTTCCCAGAGGTCCCAGTTGTATATGCAACAGGGAGTCAGTTGGTGTACTCCCAGAGATACATTAGTGCAAATATACTATCTCCTTCAGATTTTCAGATCTCCGGAGGTCAGTTACGTATTGCTTCATTTGGTAGTGAGGAGGTGAGAAGCCTCTCACTACTGATTTCAACCATTTCACACAACACCGGCGACGGGTAACACATTAGTTTCCCACTTATATTTTATGTTGATTCTTTAGTATAGAAGCCACAACTTGTGAGGTGGTCTGCCATTTTTTGTGGTAGTTTTGTACAACTTTAGATAGATGTCATTCTCATGCACAAGGGAGGGTGAAATTCCCTTTTTCTTCAGAGCTATTTATTTTTTATTTTTTGAGAGGTTTCCAGAGACGAGGCCTACTTTTGTTCTAAAACCTCGTAGTTCGATGCTACATGTACGAATTCATATCTGGGGATAGATGATGCCCAAGAGGGGCGAGTCTAAGTTTTCCGCGAGGATATCGCATGATGCACTAGATTTTCTAGCCAGTGTTGATGACCATCCCTTCGTTATGGTCCCCTGTCCGTATGTTGGTTTGGATTCGCGAGGGTGTGCCAACATCCTCTTCACAGATGATGAGTCACCCGATGATAGAGGTAATATTACTATTTTATTTAAATTTATTCTAACATGTTCTTTAACTTGTTTTTATTAAACTGTTTAATGAAATTTTCTAATTATTGTTGTGTACTTATGTATATTTTGTAGACATTGGGTCATTTGATGGCGATGATCTGCCAGCGCCACCAAATGATCTAGGTGTGGATCATGATGATGATTAGGATATGGCAGATGTAATGGATCAGGTGCCCGGTGTAGAGATACCTAGTCCTCATGGTGCGTCGGTACCACCTTTTTCTAGGCGTAGGCTTGACAGTAGATTTAGGATGGATTTGGCCGACCAACTCTGTGCATTGTTTATGGAGGCGGGAGTCAGGCCCGCCACTATTAGAGATATACAGGCTGATGCTAGGCTGGTACATATGTGGAGAGGAATGTCGCGTGACATGTACAGCCTGATGCAACATGTCGTAGGAGCTACGATCTTGGTTACGTGGTTGATGAGGGCCCTTCGATGTTATAGTCGTAGTCGAGACGCAGTACGTCAACAATCCATGAGCAGCGACGCATCATCTGATGATGATGATCAAGGGAGTGATCATCGTTCACCTCACGCCGCGCAATATGAGCAACCTACTGCATCGACCAGCAGTCGTGATGGAGAGAAGGTTGGACCATCGGCCACGTCAAGTCAGTAGCCTACAACGTCCAGCAGCACTCATGGTCATTAGTAGGTTGGACGATCTACCATGTCGAGTCATCACAATGAGCAGCCAATAGTTGATCCTGATCAGCATGAGGCACGAGTACCAGAACAGAAGGCACGTGATGATCGGCATATATTTGAGCTTGTCTAGGCTGCACCATTGACTGAGCAGGCCTCAACTAGTACTACTATTGATGATGTACCACCAGTTGATATTTGACATTTATATTACAGCTGTATATTTTTGACATTATATATATATAGTCCATGTATTTTATGTTCATGTTGCACTTGTACTTAATTTATATGTTGGTGATCATCATGATGTGTATATTGTTAGGTCATGTTAGATATGTTCATTTAATGTGCAGCTTGTAGATATATGTGTATGTGATAGCAGTTATTTGACATGAGATGTATATTTGATGTTTGTGTTATGATGATGTTATACAATGCTAATTGTGTTTTGTTAGATGATCATGGTCATGATGATTAGATGATTTTATTGAATTTGAATGTGTTTTTTAGTCAAATATGATGTTTGTACGATGGTTATCATGATCGTGATGTTTATTTAATTTAATATTAAATGATCATGATATTTATTAAATATTATGTCGTGACGTAATTGAAATTTTAATTTTAATTGTATGTAAAATTATAAAATTTGTAATTGTAATTGTATGTAAAATATTTGTAAGAAAATTTTAATTGTAATTGTCATATTTAATTTATTGTGAAATGATTGTAATTGTAATTTTAATTGTAATTGTATATATGTAAAATTGTAAAATGGTAATTCTAATTCTAATTGTATGTAAAATTCTAAAATAAATACAATTGTAATTTTAATTAATTATATGTAAAATATTTGGAAAATTTTAATTGTAATTGGCAATATTTAATTTATTGTGAAATGATTGTAATTGTAATTTTAATTGTCATTGTATGTAAAATATTTGTAAAATTTTAATTGTAATTGTAATATTTAATTTATTGTGGCGGTGTAATTGTAATTGTGTTTATGTAAAATTGTAAATTCTAATTCTAATTCTAATTGTATGTAAAATTCTAATTCTAATTCTAATTGTATGTAAAATTCTAAAATTGTAATTGCAATGGTATGTATGTAAAATTGTAATATTGTAATTGTAATTGTACATGAAATTGTAAAATTGTAATTGTAATTCTAATTCTATGTAAAATATTTGTAAAATTTTAATTGTATTACATTGAAATGATTGTAATTGTAAAATTTTAATTGTAATTGTAATTGTATGTAAAATTCTAAAATTGTAATTGTAATTTTAATTGTAATTGTATGTGAAATTGTAAAATTGTAATTCTAATTCTAATTCTAATTCTAATTCTAATTGCATGTAAAATATTTGTAAAATTTTAATTGTATTAATGTGAAATGATTTTATCAAATATTTAAAATTTGTAAATTTGTAAAATTGCAAATAATTGTAAAATAATAAATCTAGAATAATATGAATTTTTGTAACATAATAAAATTTAAAAAATAATGCAAATAAATTCATGTACTTTAGAATTATCATTATTTTATTATGATCTTACATACCAAAAAAAAAAAATTTATACAGTACGTCATTGTTTTTGAAATCAACATAATTGCAGATTATCAAGTGAAATATTGATTTTAACATTAACAAAATGCAAATTACCAATTAATTCAAAATACATATTATAATGTTTCGAAAAAAAGAGTCTTATAAGTTACAAGGTAGTTAAGTCCTCTTCTTTATAAAAACTCATCTTAAAAAGTGTAAATATTGATGAAATAACACATGTACCATATCACTCTCGATTCTCATGATCAACCTCATTATCTTCCACCTCTCATGGGATGATAACACTATTGTTCTCAAAAATATGTTTTGATCTAGGGTCATGTCTCAATATGAACTACCAATCCCTATCCATATTCTTCACTTGTCTTCTACCAGGGACTATGAGAGCAAACATAAGATGTTCATTCTTCACGGACAAACAAGGGGGGATATTGTTATTGATCACTACTACAGGCTAAACAGAATAGTTGGTGTTATGGAGGTAATATGGGTTGACGCCATCCATGGCTATGCTGAGTCGTAGACTTCGTACTTCATCCTTGAATTTTTCGGGCCATGTATCCTTTATATGCTTCATGGCTATTGAATCAGTTTGGATTCGCATAACTCCAAACTCACTTCTGTGTGAGGCATGCCATCCCTGCAACATAGCAAATTCTTTGCAATGAAAGAGCCTTTGAACCCTTGGGATTATAGGCATGTGCCTCAATATCTTAAAATGAGGACCACGTGATTTACCCTTCTTTTTTGATTTATCATACTTGTCATGCCCACATTTCAGACATATCTCTTTACATATTCTCCTCTATATAGAATACAATCGTTTGGGCATGCATGATATGATATGTACTCAACACACAACATTTTCAACAATTTATTTTCCTCTTCGCAGCTATCGGGCAAGACATTATCACTTGGAATAACCTTATATTTGAATAACATGTAGTTGGGGATCATGGAGAATATTTTTTTTTAAGTAAAAGTAATCTATTAACAAGAAATAGTGTACATCAGGCCGATACTTGATGGCTGCCTGGCTTTGAGGCATTTTAGACATACAAAAACAGAAGCCGAAAGACTGCCTCACAGAGGGAAACCGAATCAAGAAACGATCAGAATTCCCACGCAGGGGAGCGAGATACTTTGAGTGCTGGAGACTGTAACTAGCAAAAACAAAAGCATGATATGGAACAGCAAGATAATCAAAAAACGTGCCCGTTAGAGAGGGCAAAAACGGAGCAAAAAAACCATAACTGGGAAGCGAAACTACTCATTAGGAGAAACTTGGTTGACCCTACACCAGTATTCATCTGGATCACCATGTTCGTTGTACAGGTCTTTGACAGAGTGGACCACCTTTCTGGAGGGAGGAGGGACCACCTACTCCGCGTGGCCATGTCTCGTGATGCCCTGCACAGCTTCCTTACTCCCGCTGGGCTGCCCCACAGAGTCCTGAAGCGCTTGATCCTGCCCAGCGTTGCCGATTATACCCTGCCCATCCAAAGAGTTCTGGTGCTTCTCGACCTGGGGCTCCTCAAGAAACACGACGGTGATAGCAGCAGTGACTCTCGGTCGATTGAGGGTGCAGTCGAAAGAAAAAAGAGCAGTGTGGGATTGAGCCGGGAGAGATGAAGGCGAGGGAGAGTCAAGCCTGCAACCCGAACGGAGAAGACGACCCCGGTGAAAGCTAGGAAGGTTGTCCGAGGGGGAAGAAGACTCAAAAGGCAAGCTCGAGGTGGAAGGAGAACGCCACACTTAGCGCCTAGTGGAGCCTCTCCTACAGCGCATTATGTGCCTGAGGCGTGGCATGTTCGCAGCGGAGACGGGGCAAGAAAGCCAGGGAACCGGAGGAATGACAGAGGATAGAGTCGAATGGGAGTTCAGAAAGACAGAGGCAAACATACATGAACTATTAAGCAATAAATGGAGGTTTTCACCTAACTCCAGGCAGCAGTTTAGGCTGCTTCTCTTACCAGTGACTGTGCGGGCATTTGCAAACCCAGCATCTGGGCTACACCACCAATTCACCGGCGAAGGAGATGAGTTCGGATCAGAGGATGGGTCCATGGATTTGAACTGGTCGGCCTTGCAACTGTAGACCATCTGCAATGAATTGTCATTAATATGAACCGGAGGAAAATCCATTTCACAGCAGGCGAAGATGCATCGAGGTGCGGAGACCTGGTTGTGAAGAGCACCCAAAGTAAATGCTATTAATCGCAGAGTAATCATATTTAAGGTTTGATTGACGTCCTCCTTGCGGGTGGGCAGGTGGCCTCCCGTCAGGCTAGATCCCCATCCCATCAACTCCAGCGCGATCAACATCACCCGCATCCGGGAATTCTGCCTCACCCTGAACCAATATTTGGCATTTCTGTCTTTGTTCATTATTTTGGATTATGTCGAGAGTCCCTGTAATAAGATTATTCTCACTGTCTACTCCCAGGTTGGCAAGAAGATCCGCGACTTTGTTGCCATCCCGTCTGATGTGCTTGAAGAGGAGAGCACGGTTGTAGTGGAGCCAGCGCTCAATTTCTTCTAGACGAGCTTCAAGGCGCCAACTGCTAGCAATTTTATGCGCGTGAGCCCCATTTAGGAGCTGGGTGGCCATATTAATGAGAATTTGGGAATCTCCCTCTATCTCTAGAGGATGCAGCCCATTCTGTTGAGAGAGGAGAAGCCCCTGCCATAATCCTTCCAGCTCAGCCGAATTATTCGTATCCCATCCAAGACTTCCCAGGTAAACAACGATGGGTGTGCCTTTGTGATCCCTGATAACGCCCCCGAAGCCTGCCTTGCCTGGATTTCCTTTAGAAGCACCATCAAAGTTGAGTTTGAAGGTGTTCTTGGGAGGAGGAATCCAAGAGTTCGTGGTGTTATCAGTTCTAGGGGCAGTGTGCACTTGCTTTCCAGGTTGAAGCTGAATACCCCAGTTTTCCCATATGGCTTCCTCTTTAGCCAGAGTAGGGTAATCATTAGCGTCCCAGGACTACAAAGCTAAGGTTTTAGTGAGATTGAGGCAGAAGTTCCTCCAGATTATATCTATTGGATTTCTTTGATCCTTGAAAATGCGTTTGTTTCTCTCTTTCCAGATTGTCCATAGGAGGAGGCCTGGGATTATTCTCCAGAGTTGATTTAGGATTTCACTTTTGAAAGGATTTTGATGCCAGTTTCGTATGGAGCTTATTATATCTGTATTGAGTCTGCAATTTTGTTGGCATCGAAAGCTGAATTTCTCCCACAATTGATTGGCCAGAGAGCAGGAGAATAGGAGATGTTGCTGTGTTTCCTCATGCTCACAACAGATGGGGCAGATTGAGGGGCCATGAAAGCTTCTCTTCCTTAAGTTATCCCATGTGAGAATTCTTTGATGTCCAAAGAGCCAAAGAAATAATGATACTTTAGGCCAGACTCCCAAACTCCATATTCTGCTCCATAGAGGATCTTTGGGCGTAGGATCATTGCTGATGATTTTATAGGCTTCCTTGGTTGAAAAAGTTCCTTTAGGAGTGTATCCCCATCTGAGAATGTCCCTGTCATCCGATATTCTGATGCACCGAGTTTTGAGTTCAGCTGTTAAGGCATCCTTGGCCTGCTCATCAGTGTTCCCTATTATCCTTGCTACCTGTTTCCACTGCCTGTAACCCTGCTCTGCAATTTCCATCCATTGTTGCTGAACTGTTTCCAATTGTTGCATGTCCCAATCTGGTTCAGGAGGCGGACGGTAGGTGTTGGTGAGTTTAGGAAGTTGATCCCAAGAGTCTGTCCAAAATCTGGCGGATCTACCATCTCTTATTTCCCAAAAGTTGTGTTGTTGTATGAGTAAATAATGTTGTTTGGCTGCGTTCCATATAAGTGAGCCTTTCTCCTCTGGAGTAAATATGATGAGTTCTTCCTGGGGTCTGTGATTGGCATACTTGGCGGTCCAAAGAATTGCCCAAGGCTTATTGGGGGCAGTGAGCCAATTCCACCAAATTTTGGCACTCATAATGGCATTGCTGTGGATAGGATCCCGTAATCCTATTCCTCCTTGATCCTTGGGTTTGCAGACCGTAGACCATTGAACCAACGCCCATTTTCGGTTGTTGCCTTTGGATCCCCATAGGAAATTCCGCTGTAGGGTCTTGATTTTTTTAAGAACCCATTTAGGCACTGCCAGGATGGAGAAAAGATACAGAGGCATAGCCTGTAGCACTGCCTTGATTAGGACCAGTCTGCTAGCTATGTTCAGAGTTCTAAGAGTCCATGAAGAGAGTCGTGCTTCAATTTTTTCCAGGAGCTTATGCCAAGAAGCATGCTTAAGAGCGGAGGCGATTAGAGGGGCACCCAAGTAATTGGAGGGAAGAGTGGCAATTGAGAAACCAAGGATACGGGCTATGGTAGATTGAGTTAAAGGAGGAGTGTGGAAGAAGAAAATCTGAGATTTGGCATTGTTTATGCTAGCTCCGGAGGCATCTGAAAAATCAGTCAAAAGGGATTTTAGCTGGGAGGCTTCGTGAACGGAAGGGTACCCAAACACCATATTGTCATCTACAAACTGTTGGTGAGTGATGGCAGGTGAGTTGTGAACAGAGAGGCCTTGGATTTGCTGGGATCTAAGGGCAGAAGAGAGATGGCGCCCCAATCCCTCCGCCATTAAGACAAAGAGGAAGGGAGATAGGGGATCCCCCTGTCTGATGCCTCTTGAGGGGCTGAAGGGGCACGAGGGAATCCCATTAATAAGGATCGAGAAAAAAGAGGATGAGATAAGACTATGGACCCAACGAACCCAGGTGGGGGAGAAACCGAAAGCAGATAGCATTTTTTGAATGTAGGTCCAACTTAATTTATCAAAAGCTTTAGAAAGATCTATCTTGAGAATCATACCTGCCTGATTGGTGTGCTTGAGAGAGTGTATGATCTCATGTGTGAGGATAATGCCATCCAAAATTTGTTTTCCTTCTACATATCCGGATTGCTCAGGCGAGATGAGAAGGGGCAGAAGCGGTTTCAATCTATTTGCAATGACTTTAGAAATAACTTTGTAGATGACATTGCATAAGGCGATTGGGCGAAATTTGTCGGGCATGCTGGTATCATCTTCTTTGGGGATTAGGGCGATGAATGTCGCATTCAAAGAAGGGAGAAGCCAATGCATTGAGCGCGATTCCTCCACCACCATCCAAACCTCCTCTCTGATAAGGTCCCAAAAATTGTGAAAGAAGGTTGTCGTGAAGCCGTCTGGGCCTGGGGCCTTCCCATATTTGAGCTGCTTCATGGCGTGATCCACTTCCTGACTAGAGACTGGGCGTAGCAGGAGCTGGTTGTGCTCGTCAGTGATAATCTTTGGAATGTTTTGAGTGATTTTGTCGATGGCCGACACTCTGTCCAAAGGAGGTTCTTGATGAACAGCCTGGAAGTGATTGATGAACGCCTTCTCGATCTCTGCGTGATCTTCCACCTTTTCCCCCTCTTGATTCTTGATAGAGGTTATTGTGTTGTGCATTCATCTTTGAATGGTGGTCCTATGAAAGAATTTGGTATTTCTTTCGCCCTCCTTCAACCATCGAATTCTGGATTTCTGCCTCCAAAGAATTTCCTCCTGCCTTGATCTTTCCTCCAGTTGAATTTGTAGTTGCTTATCTTGCTCCATTGATCCTTCCGTGTAACCTTCAGTGATGATTTGTTGCTGGAGAGCTCGCATTTCCTTGTTAAGGTCCTGTTGTGCCTGGAAAATATTGCCAAAAGTAGTGTGATTCCAATGTTTGATGTGGGTTTTGAGGAATTTGAGCTTTTGTTGGAACTGGTACATTTTGGACCCTTCTGGCGGCACGAAGTTCTTCCACCAGGAGCTGATGAGGTCCTTGAAAGCGAGGTGATTCAACCAGAAAGCCTCAAAGCGAAAAGGGCACCGAGTTGAGTTCCCCGGTCGTTGCCATTGTAGAGAGATCGGCCAATGGTCAGAGCCGTTGAGTGGGAGGATAGAGGTTGAAATATCACCACCCAGATGGATTGCATTGTCTGAAATAAGAAATCTGTCTAGCTTAGAGGCAATGTGCTGGCGGCCTGCTCTGCGATTACTCCAGGTGTAAATTCCATTACTGTACTGCAGATCTATCAGCAAGTTGTCCTGTATGAAGTCTTTGAAGTGGCCACTTTCTGGCTCTAATTTGGCTCTGCCTCCCATCTTTTCCTCCAGTTTAGTGATCATATTGAAGTCACCTCCTAGGATCCAGAGAGGATGGATTCTATCAGCATTAAGCACTCCTATCGTATCCAATAGAACTGTTTTACTGCCTGCTTCCTGTGGGAAATAGACATTGGTAAGATGTCCATGAATATTGGTACCTATGATATGAAAAGTTGCTTGGATGATGTGATGGGATGCATGGAAGTCAGTTAGCGAGATGGCTTGAGTGTTCCAGGCAATAGCCAGCCCTCCAGAAGCACCCGAGGCGTCCACCGCAACTGAATGGCAGCCAGGCCAAGCTCGTGAGAGGATGTTTCCAAGAGTATTACTATTACATTTGGTTTCCTGCATGAAGAGAATTTGAGGCTGCTCCTGCTTTATCATGTTTTTTATCATTTTGAGTTTCCCATGACTGTTGAGTCCTCTTACATTCCATGAAGTGAGTTTCATGATTCACTTTTTGGGAGAGGCTTGTAATACTTTGTTAGCTTAGCATATCTTCCTGAGTCAACCAGGATTTTGCCCACTGTAATTGTTCATTCCAGGTCTGTTTTCCTTCCTCTTTTCTTAGAGTCCTTGGGAGGTTGGTTGCCATCCCATCTACTGCCTGGTTGTATTCCCAGTTCTCTTTGTCTGAATGCTCTGGAAATGATCACTTCCAGCTTGTCTAGCTGATGCGCTTGAATCTTATCAAACTCCTTTTTCCTGCAGGCTTGTTCCAGCTCAAAGATATCAAGCCCTCTCAGGTCGATGCTTTCTGGTTCTTCCTCCATATTTTGTGCTTGACTTCTTTCTTCAGAGGGTTGAATGGGAATGCAGTCCACATCCATTCCGTTCGGTTTCCAATCTGGGTCTTTCAAAGGCTCCTCAGAAGGATCAGTCTGAGCCCCCAAGGACGAGGGAGATGGGTTTGGGTTAGGCGGTGGGGATGGAGAGGTCGACTTTGCCGCTTGGGGTGGTAACTGATCTGCTTGGGGGGGGGTTATCAGAAATAGAGGGTAGAGCATCAAAGCTATTGCTGGTAGAGGAAATGGAAGAGGGGGTAACGATGGGTTTTTTCCCACTGGGTGGTTTCTTGTGAGATCTCCTTCGACTGGTGACTTTGGTGAACCCTTCAGGAGCAGACGCATCCGGGTGATCCGAGGCTTGAGGCTTGGCATTGAGAGGGCAATCCCTAAAGAGATGCCCATGGATGTGGCATTTACGACAGCGGAAGGGAACATGCTCAAAGTCTAGAGGTTGAATCCATTCAAAGTCATCGTGGTAGAGACTTACTGAATCTGGGAGTGCTTTGTCCAGTCGCATGTAGACACAGATGCGAGCGTAGGAGGTATAACGACGCAGCTTCGTTTCCTCCGCAATTTTGATGAACTCACCTAATCCCTGACCAATGTCTTTTAGAGATTCATCATCCCAGTACTCCAGAGGGAGCGAGTACATCCTAATCCAGACAGGCGCCCAACTGAAATCCTCCTTGTTAGGGTTGAACCTTTCTACCCAGTCCCTTAGGTATAGGCCAGCTGAGTTAAAGAAGTAAGGTCCTTCATCTAGAACCCTGTTACGATCTTCAATGCAGAGAAAGATAGCAATAAAGAAGCCCTTGGGACCAAGTTGAAGGGTGACATGCCCTTTGGGTCTCCATTTGGCCGCTATCCACCCGTGCAGGGCCTTTTCCGTGGGCCAAAATCCGATAAATTTGCCAATAAGGGCGTGATCCTTCATGTACTGGATCCGTCCATTGATCCTGTGACTTGGAAGCTCAATTTTTGGCCTTTCTGCCGCAATCGGTTTGCATGTAGTCGACGTCACCGTGGGCGTTCCTTTTTGCCCATATTCTTCATCCTGTGCAACATTCTTTTTGTCAGTTGAGACGTCTGGCGCTTCAGAATTTCTGTTGTCCTCAGCCTCTGGAATCATTTGATCCGAAGCTGTGTCCTTTGTATGGTTCGCGGAGGATGGTTTGTCGTGACTTGAGGGGGAAGACCGTTCGCCTCCCCCCGACGGGCCTACCATTGCAGGGGAACCAACGCTAGTCCATTGCGTGCCAGAAGGAGAGAGCCTGTGGTAAGGCAGCGAGCATTCAGAGTATGTCGGCACAGTTGCAGGGGAGAAACGGAAACCCTAGCAGAGCTTTCTCATCTCCTCATATTAAATTTCAATATAATGATTAATGTTCATTCATAAAATTGACCATTTGTGATGTTCATTGTGTGACTATATTTCTCAAATTTATATAAGGGAGGACTTTATGGTAACTTACCTCAAAATTTCTGAGGAACATGCATTTGACAAGCCAAACTTTGCTTTCAAGTTGTACGATAACATCGTTGTCCCCAACTGGGTAGACTTTGACTGACCACCAGGCCCAAAGAGAGGGGTGGTGGAATCAAATTTAAGGCTTTTGAAAAATGTGTCAATGATATGAGCATCATCCCCTAGCTGATCGTCCTTTTGGAATGCATCTAACAACATTGTCTCCATGGTAGTCGTATCCCTTAATTAATCATCCAGGCCAACCTCTATTTGATTGTCTCCATTGCCAACTTGTGAAGAACTACTATTGTTGTAGTCATTCCTAATTGGTGAATCTGGATGTAGCGAGAATTGAATCGGTGGTTGATTCAACCATTCTTGGTATCGTTCCTCTCCAATTTTTTCTCTTAATTCAGCCTTCTCTCAATTTTACATTGTCATGGGGTGCAACGAAAGACGGTAGGTAGGTCGCTCATCATCACTAGAATCCTAATAATTTCAAAAAATATATTTGAACATGATTAGTACAAAATCTATGATATAAATTAGTAAGAAAGTTTATAATGCATGATTAATTCGTTTTCCGTTGAAATAATTATTATTATTATTACCATCATTGTCCCGGGATTGTGGCTAGAAGATGCAATATTGTTACAATTAGCAGGGTGAAGTGGTTGTCCATTTTCATCTACAAAATATGCCTTGCGGTATGTTGTTGCTGATAAGAGATTCTAACGCTTTGGATTTGTTTGATTATTTGTGCATCTGAACTCCATTCTGAGTCTGCATTAACCTGCAAATTTATATACATTATAAATTTTATTAAGCTGATTGACATGGATAAAAAATATAAATTCAATTAGATAATGAAAATATAAAGTAAATATAAAGTAAATATTACGTCTCAATATGGATAGGGAGAACTTCATGATGGATTTTGAGAAATATTATGGAACGAGCTGAATTTGAATAATTTTCCATTCGATATACTTATGATATTTTCTCCCTACATTTGAGCAAAATCAACAATAAATTTCTATGCACACACCTAAAAGTAATTTTGGTGCCTTAAAAATGGACTTATTGTTATCGGTGCTTATGTACAGATAACCACACCAGTGCGGTTTTAGTTACTACGCACTAGTGTCGTGTTATTAACTGACGCACCGGTGATGAAAAACACAAATTAAAAAAAAAAAAACGCAACTTTATTTTGTTTAAGTGAAAAAAAAAGAAATAAATTGAAAAATGGGCGGCAAAATATTTTCGAAAATATAATTTCATAAAACAATTCTTTAAATACTAAACAGTTTTCATTATTTCATTATTTTTGCAAAAAAAATTAGCCAGATATTTGCATGATACATACCTAGAGAAAGAGAGCATGAGATCAATGTGGAGCAACAAAATACTTTCGAACAAAACTATTCAGACAATCAGAATTCCAAACCTCTAGTGATTCAAACCCTATAGCATAGAATTTCAAACGACCTCGTGATCAAATCTTATTGATTTTTTTTACATTTTCTGCAGTATTTTTTATGCAGTAAGTAAAAAATTTCTATTTTTCGTTCATTTTTAGAAACAAAAAACAAAAAAACAAAATCCATTTTTACCCTAAACCCTTCATTCTTTTTGTTTCTTCCCTTGCTTCTCCCTGTTTCTATGATTTCAGAATTAATGCTTTTCATTTTAGATTTATAGGGTTTTTATTGCTATATATATAGGCCTATGACATCTAACCCACGAGACGACTTGCAAAGTTGGATCCCAATCCATGTCAGCCCTTGCGTGAATTTAAAAAAAAAATAGTTTTTTTTTAATTGGTGTGCCCTGCATAACCTAGCACACCGGTGCATTGGCTTATCACAGCACACCACAGATGTACTATTTGATAAAAATAAATAAAAACAATTTTTTTTAATCTATGAGCCATATGTAAAATATGGCACCAATGCGCTATTTCATTATAGCGCACCGCTCATGTACTGTTTGGCAAAAAAAAAAAAAAAAATATGTTAATCGGTGCACCATGTAACATATAACGCACCGGGTCTCCTAGTTGACAGAGAGAAACGTACGATTCTCTCTTGTTTGCGTGTGTCATTTATAAGAATAGGCCGCACTGCCCCCTCAACGACACCATATGCTACAAAAACTAACACTAGACAATTTTTATCAATTTTTCAGTGTTAATTGGTGTGGTGGTTAACATGTAACGCACCAGTGATCCTTGTTGACATAGAGCACCATATGATGTTTTATACTATTTGGGCAGTGTGTTTATAATAACATGACACACCGACGTCGGTGCGTACATCATTTAAAAACGCACCGGTTTCTTGATTTTTTTTTTCACTGGAAAGTTGATAATTTATTTACAAAATATATCAATGAATGATATGGTATAGGTTTTATATTGATAAATAAATATTTGACAAGCGATCAAGTAACAAAAATACTGATAAAACATCAAGAAAAGAAAAAAAGGAAAGTTCTTTGTAAATTCTTTACAAAAAATATTATTTTTGAACTATATGTAAGTTTAACTAATATGTGTTGTTTACCGTGTATCACGCAGAGCCAGAAAATGATGAAGTTCGATAAGATTATTTCTTATCTAGGACCAGAAGAGTGTAAAATCTTGATGGAAAAATTGCAAAAGGATGAATCAGGTGAATGAAAAAATACTATCGATCCAATATGAGTTTATTTTTTTAATTTTCATTAATAATATACTTAAAATTATTAGATAACATGTTTCAAACAATCTATTAATTCACATATGTTTAATTTTCTATAGGGACCAAAAACTCCGAAAAGGAATTTTGTTCTAAGAAAAGAGAAAAAAATAGAACAAGCAAATGAAAATGAATCGCTCCTGAGCTCATCTAGAGTGGTGTTGGAGGTTAACGAAAGGGGGGAAAACTTTTACAAAATTTTGAGGGATATAGTGGAACAAATGTATAGACATTCTTTCCACTTACAATACAAAAATCAATCCAATGATTCCAAGAACCAAATTTTATCTAAACTACAGGAAGAGTTTTTAGAGAATTGGTCAATGAGACATGTCAGACTTTTAATAGAAAAAACGTACAACAACAAAAAAGAAGGAATGAAAAAGTAATATTCCTTTAAGTGTTTTTCTAGAATTATTTATAGATATCACTTCTGTTATATTTAATTTTCATATATCAATATAAATATTAAATATTTTATTGTCATATTACATTTTCAGGAAGATTATGAAAATCTTAAAAGATGAACAAGATGATATCAGAAATATGCCAGTAGGAATATCCAAAAATGTGTACAAGGAGATAGTCAAAGAAATAGAAAAATTTGCATCGCAGGAGGAGCCATATCAACAACAACATGCTTCAAATGTAATATGTAATCATTGAATTTTTCGATCATTAGGTACAATAAATAAAAAAATTAGCATTAAATATTAATTTTCAAGTATTTTCTCACAGAAAATAAAAGAAAATGGAACCCATTCATCACATAAAACAGGACGACAAAGAAGAAAAGGGTTGATATCTAAGTTTGTGAGTAATTGTTACTTCCTTATAACAACTTAACTAGATTTAATTTTTGTATATTTTAAATTGTTTTACAAAAATATCATTGAATGTCTTCAAACATGTGCTAACATAAAAAGAAGAACCATCAGACAAATTGATTGACATTGGGTTAAATATGGGTTGTGAGTATATGTTGGCATATCAGAAATTAATTGTGGAATTTGTAAAAATTTATCGATCTTGTTTTACTTAGCTCCATCTATAATTAATAGAACAAAAAAATCTTTTATATTAAATATATGATTTTTTATGGGGTATAAAACTTGCAGGAAACAAAGTATGGAACTACGCCAACAGATGAAATCTTGTAAGATGGCATAGTACATGGTTTTGAAAGAATGTGTATAGTTCATGAGTTAATTGTTTCCATGGTACGCCATTTATTTTCGATTTAAATTGACGTATATTATTTAATATTGAAATTTTAATTATTCTCACCAATGTATATACACTCATTACATTTTATTTTTATGTTTGTAGATGGACAGTGAAGAAGAAGAAAACAATCAACACCATGAACAAAACATTCTTAAAAATAACCCAAGTCATGGAAGTAGCTTGAGCAGTGACAGTAGTTCAAGCGAAGAATGATGATCATTATGTTTGGATATCAAAGCAAGGCATTGTATTTTTTGAAATGTTTGTCTGTGAAATCAAACATTTTGTTTAATGTAATGGACATAGTGTCCCAATTGAAAGACAAAGGGATACCAATAAATGTCCCATTTTATATAACAAAGACTGTCTTATTCATATATATATATATATATATATATATATATATATATATATATATATGTATGTTTTAATTTGTTCTTTTTCGTTCTCCATTGTCGTTGTTAAATGTAAGACCATTGATTAAATTTATGGATGATTAAATATTATAATGTAGAGATGTGAAATATGATGATATGATATAAAAAATTAATCCAAACATCACATTCAGATGCACTAATAAAAATGTAATTGATATGAATATTGTTATAAGATATGTGGTCATCTTTTGATGAATAATGGATTTTTAAAAAATCACAATAATTATGATATGATATATAAAATTAATCCAAACTTCAAATTCAAATGCATTAATAAAAACTTAATTAATATGAATATTGTTATAATATGTGTCGACTTTTGATGAATAATGAATTTTTTTAAATCACAATAATTGCACTGTCATAGGTCGATGTTTCTAAAAAATACAAAATGAACACTAGTGCGCGTCAGTTATTGTACACTCGTGCTTTTGTATGATACAATGCAACGGTGTTTTTCTACAACCTATGGGCACCGCACAAACACCAATATAAATTATATCTCTTGGTGTGTTTGTGCGATACTACGCACCGGTGCGTTTATGTGAGACTATGTACCAGTGCGTTTGTACGACCTATGGGCACCGCACAAATACTAATATGAATTAGAAGAATCGGTATGTTTGTCTGATAGTGCGTATCGGTGTGTTTCTATAAGACTACATACCGATGCGTTGATACGACCTATGGGCACTGCATAAATCCCAATACCAATTAGAACGGCCTCGTGCGTTGTATCACCTACAGTGTGCCCGGTGCAATTTTAGACCTTTACGGCCCAGTACATGCACCTTCGACCGCCCCAAGCTGACCTTTTAGATGACATGCACTAGCATGTTGACACCTTAGTAGCACACCAATGAAAAAAACATCTGTAATAACCTCCAGCCACCCATTTTTTTTAGTTGTCTTGAAATTCCGTTAAAAGCTCCACCAAAACCTCCGTTACCAAAAACGGATGTTGTAGAATTTTTTTTTTTGAAAATTTTGGCCAATTTTATAACACTAAAAACCTCCTTTATAACCTCCGCTAGAGGGTATTTTCCTTGTAGTGTGTTTTTCATGTCTCTAGATCCAGATCAAATAGCTTTCTATTCTCAACTTCTACCTTTCAAGTATTGATTTCTGGCTCACCCTTTAAAACACAATTCTACCACTCCATTTGATTTTTTTTGTCAGGAGAATTGACAGGACCTTCTCATCCTCTATTTTAAATCAATCAATAACCATCCATGAATGATATAAATAATAACATAAAACCTAGAAAATTGAGATAAAGGTGTTCAACATTGACAGACTAATTTCCAAAGTGGGTAGTAAGAGTGTAGTAGACAATGGACATACGAATAACACGCATTTTTAACATGAACAATTCACTTGAACGGAACTAATGGGATTAAGGGGCATGAAACAATCTTTGCTACTAAGATGAGGATTAGTTGATCTTATCAGATTAAGTACAATAAGATACACCAAATAATTTTAAGGCTTAAAGAGACTCCATAGTCTAGATACATTTCAAAGAACATATAAGGAGATTTCAATGCATAGCCAAAATTCCAAAAAAGTAGAGAAAATAATATCCCACAACTCCACGCTGAAAAAAGAGCATGAGTATTACAACAAAGTATAAAATTTGGAGACAGGGTAAAAGTAGGTATAAATTAATAAAATCATAGAAACAGTAGAATTTTATTTTTCTGGGCAGATAAACATTGTTTTTTCCTCCTAGTAGTAAATTAATTATTCCATATATATGAATGGCATGGAACGAGCAGGGACACCAAGATAAAGTTTAATAGACCCAAGATTCAAGTAAATGTTCAAAAGATGAAATACACAAAAATTCCCAAAAAATTAAAAGTTTTTGATTAAAAGAACTCGGTAACCATCAAATATTTATCTCATGTGCTAGCGTTATATCGTCCCATTAAGAGGGTTTTAGAGTAAAGTTACCAGGATCTGAATATGGATGCAGATCCATCATATTTTTGAAAAGCCAATATTTGGATACTACAAGGGATACATCAAGGAAAAAGCGGTGATAATATTTTTTAAATTATTAAAAAACATATTTATAGTTAAGAATCAAAACCAATCATGAATCACAACATTAGAACTGATATCATTAGATGTTATCAACTAGAAACATAATGGTGTTACATATCACTGCTTAAGAGTCCGAAAAAAAGCACTCAATGTCTTATATTGGAAGTGGGGCGATATTATCTTATATAATATTATAAGGGGCTTACGGTTTGAGTGGCAAAAAATTCCAAAAACTTAGAAATAAAATTAAAAAACATAAAATTACATCAAATTTTCCTTGGGATCCATGTATGGTTGGGGTTGAATATAAGTGGATCCACCTCCAAAAATCTGCAATTGCCTCCAAACTATCTGGATACACCAATCTGTATCCATATCTAGATCGAAAATGTGGATCCACGGATCTAGGGTCAAGAACTTGCGAATCCAATAACACAGGTTTTAGATCACCTAATATCATATTATTTGAGTGAGCCCAGCTATGATCAAGGTTGAATTTATTAGTTGTATCCCTGCATTTACTATTTTAGGTAGCATGGCCATTGCATTGGTGGAATATGTGGCTCTCTAGGCCTACCATAAGGTAAGTAGGGATTCGTTAGAATGATCATCCTGAATTCATAGGGCTTGAGTGCAACTAACCATTGATCAAGGTCAAATTAACTAGTCTCTTTGAATTTATTGATTTTGGACAGCATGATAATTACATTGGTGGAATACAAAGCTCTCATAGACTACCATAAGGTGAGAAAAGGGTCATTACAATGACCACCCCAACTGCCCACCTCACTATTTCAAAAAATTCTCAAGCGGCGTTTGTGAAATGAGTAAGAGTTGGCAATAATGGTGTTGTCGAAGGCTCTACAAAATTTCATCCCAAAGGTTGTCAACAAGGAAATGAATGTCTACTAAATGAATTTCCTTGTGATATTTCATATTTTGAATACATTGTTGCTTGTGATAATTTAAAAAGACAACCTGTTATGGTCTTTTACCGGCCATATCCATCCCACATCAATGATTAAGACTTAGGTTAAGGAGGTTGGGGAAACCTATGGTTGGATTTGTTGGATTTAAAAAATGTTATGCAACCTAACCAAAGGCTCTCTTTTTTTTCTTTTAAATAAATTCATTTTTCATGAAATGGTGTTTCGCAATCCATGGAGGTGTTAGACTACCCTAGATGTGCTTTCCAAATTGCATGAAATGTTCTTAGTAGAGAAGGCCACTCAATTGTATTACTTGGTTTGAGTAGAGTTTGAGTTACCCATGTAATTGAGGGAGTTCCTAGAACACATTTTTGCACTAATTGGAAATTTCATATGCCATGAACCCATGGGGTTTTTTAACCCATGGACTCAAAAGAGGGGTTTTCCCAAATTCAATATGTCTAAATATCTCAAGGAGTTTCTATACATTCAAGTTTGGGTGAGGAGTCAAAGTTTTTTTTCAACCATTCTAATCAGCATCCCAAACAGCTATTTCAAGTGCCAAATACCAAACCAAAAAATTAAGGACTTTTCTCTAATGGGGGAGGTGGAAAATGATGAAACTCAAGCTATTGATAATGCTCAAGGTTAGGATGCCACAGCCTCACCCTTGATAGATAGTGAAGTTGGGTGAAGGTTGTAAATAAGGGTAAAGAACTTGAAGCCCAAAACCTCATAAGAATATTATCAATGTGGACATGGACAATGAACCTACTAGAGCCTCCTAGCCTACCTCCACTTGAGAGGTGGAACTCATAGGGCCCAATCTATACCCCCATGCCTTATCTCTCTACCACCACTAGATGTAAAATATTCTCAAATGAAACAAAAGAATAGAACCCTAAATTATTGGTTCTCACCTTAGTTTAAAAATGTGACCTCTCAACATGTTTGAAAGCTTCGAAGATGAGGAGACGATGAACTTACATGTTGAAATTTTGCAATGATAATCGACTCAATGAATGTTCAAGTCGTTACAAACCCTTGTAGGAAATCCATGGTTCAAATTGTAAGTGTAACTATTTGAGTTAAACATTTTGTGTTCAAAATAAGTTATGGTAGTTTCTTTTATTATGAAAATGATGCTTTGGGTAATTTGGCCAAACATTGTTTTTTAAACTAAATATGTTGAAGGAAAATAAGATGCCACCCTCGTCTCCCCAAATTTGGATGCTATTGTTATTGGTCAAGGTATTGATCCAACAAATTGAGTGCTAAGGGAATTTTTTTATCTATATGGCCAATTCATAGGACAAGCCAACATACATGCTTCTAATGATGCAAATGGGATAGAAACCTTGTGGGACTATCTCGCTAATGAGCTCCTAGAAGGCACATGATTTTTTTGTGGAGATCTTAACAATGTTGCAACAAAAGATGAAAATAGGGATTGGTACCTATTTATATGCCCCTAAGCCAACAAATGACCTAGAATGACATGAAATTGAAGGCCAGGACTAGGTTGTACAACCCGAACAAATTTCTCCATCGAGATTCTCAAAATTGTGGTTTACTTTCTCTCCCAAAAATTAGATGATATTGTTACTAGTCATGGTACTAATCCAATAAATCAAGTGATATGTACAATTTTTATCTAGATGGCCAAGTCTTGGGATAGAATATATGTGCCTCAAATGATGTCGATGAGAGAAAAAAATCAAGGGATTGGCTTTCCAATGAGCTCCCAAAAGCCATATGGCTACTATGTGGAGACTTTAACAATGTTGTGACTAAAGAAGATAAATAGAGATTGTGTTACCTATCTAGATGCCCCAAACCCAAATGACCTAGAATGACTTGAAGGCTAGCCTTGTGCTGAGTCAAATTATATGCTTATAATTTTCCAATCATAAATTGTCAGCCCAAGAAGGTAAACTGATGAGATGCAGTGCAAAGTATATGCAATATTATTACTTCAAGTGTTAATAAATTATACACACAACAACTAATGCTTCTTTCCATTGTCAATACTTGGCAGCAGTGGCTATGGAGTGGCATATATCATCCCTCTACAACACTTAGGATTGCTAATATTTACCATGAAAATATAAATATCAACAAAAATTAACAACTCATGCTTCTTTCCTGTATTAATACTTTGTAGCAATGGCTATGGAGTGGCATATATCATCCCTCTACAGCACTTGGGTTTGTTGATATTGATGCAGAAAAATGATAAAAGATAAACCACAATCAAGAATCCAACTTAAAGAGCATGATTCCAAACATTGATCAAATGAAAAGAGCTCATTAAAATAAAGAATTAAATCACTTAACCAATTAATAGTTTGTTGTAGGAAATGCAAAAAGAAACCAGTAGAAATGGATAGGAATTATTGGTGCATAAATGAAATAGAAATAAAACACACATTATGTTGTAGGATTTGTGAGCGAAGGGGGGCCTCCCTCACTCACAACTCCTTCAAAAGTCGAAGAAGCTACTCAGAAAGGTAAACATAACCTATATAATTTTATTAATCTGGAAATTACAGTCAAGTACAGTCTGATATCTTTCTATCAACAACAATCCCAACCCAACCTCCTTTACAAAGTGAAATACATCAGATTTATACATTTCTCAAAGCCCATATTTGGCTTGAACAAAGTAGATCACTAATCTAAGCCTACAGCCAATGATACAGATACAAATTGACAAAGTAAACTTATTTTGAGTCTAATCCATGATTGGAAGCATGGATTAGATGATTTTTGTTGTGCGGCTGAAGCTGTTTCTCCATATGGGCACGAGATAATATCTGGAAGTTTGGGTGGTTGCAAAAGAGGATTCGAAATAGTGAATAGGATAGCTTCCATATGCAGTAAATTCCCTTCAAATCCCATGTCTTTACTAGATCTGGAGATGAGTGGAACATGGGCAACCATCGATCTCGCTGTAGGTAACTGAGATGGTTTCATAAAATGGGCGTATCTGGGGGAAATCCGCAACGTATGAAGGAATATCGGCCGCATGAGCTGTCTGCAGGATTTGCGGAACTGTTTGACTCTAGAAAATCTGTGCACAAGTTTTGGACTAGTTAGAGTAGTAATGAAATAAAGACACAGCTAGATCAAAGAACACTCAAACTTAGATAAAATGACACTTCTTATGATAATTTAACATACCTTAGGCTTCTGGTACCCTTTTTAGCCAAAACTAGCTAACATAGCCAAACTAGGTATAATTAAAGAGCGAAAAGGGTTTGAAAATAGGGGAGGAAAGGCCTAGGATAGGTGTCAAAAATGGGTAAATTTAAGACTTAACATCTCCCCCACACCAAAACTCTTACATGTCCCTATGCAAGAAAAACTGATGCAATCCCCAAACAGAAAATCAACTTTTCTCATGAGCTACAGCAACTGCAGACAGATGATCCAGTTGGGCCTAACTAGATTACACTTGAATTTTTCCTTTGTACGCTTCATTCTTCCTCTTCAAGTGGTCGATCTAGGCCTAATTATTTTTCATGATGTGGGCTACTTTCTCATGCCACTCTTCGTGTTCTTTCTGCATCTTAAGGCTATTTTCCTTCAGGGTCACATCCTCTGCTTTCAAGGCTCGTTCTAACAGGGTAAGTTACTTAATGGTCTCTTCCAGCATATGATGCCCCTGTGAGGATTGGGACACACTCAAATCCTCCTGAGATTTCACGGCTTCATTCTAACTTTCCTACAGTGAAGGATCCTGAAAGGAAATAGTGTCCTTGTCAATGAATCTAGTAGGGTTTACCTTCTCCTTTCCCTTGGCCTGACCACGTGACTTCTCTGTCTTCTTGGTAAAAACTTTCTATGGTGTCCCTTATTTTGCTATATCCTTAATGGCCAGCTGAGCAGCCTGGCTTCTGGTATATCATTTAGCAGGAGTAGAAGGCTTATTCTATTGGGAGCCCTCCATATTAGTTTCACCGATCACCATAACTTCATCATCCCCGTCATCTTCTTTCACCTTTGGTACATGGTTCTGCAGTTTCTTCTTTGGTTTCTCTATGGGCTTTTCCTCCCTAAATCCCAAGGATTTAGAATCTCCAACATTCACAAAATGGTTTTCTATCAGAAATTCCTCCCATGACTTTTTATGTTTCTGCGGGACTTCCACCAGAATAATCTTCACCAGCCCGTGATGGTAGAGGTTTTCCTCTATGTGGGTGACCCTCTCTTTCACGGCCATGGAAATTTTTACCAATGAAGTTTTTAAATAATAGGGAATATTTAGGGGCTTGTCTCGGAACTATCCGAGAAGCCTAATATGAGACAAGAATGCGAGGCTAAAGTGACCCTCACTTGTAACATACTTCTACAGGAAAAATAGTAACTGACAATACTTACTTCTTAAAAACTCCTTTGGAATCCCCTTACTCCAATTGGGATTTGAGTTATCCTTCTACAGGAAAGATGCGCACATTTCTTTGTTGAAGTGACGGTTTTAAAACATCGCTCTCAATCTTGCAGAATTCCACATGCTCGTGCTACCAAGTCTTCTATCAACCTGAATCGTATGTTTCCAACATGTGCTTTATCCCCGTTCATGTTCAGGGAAAAATATTTTGTTACTTGATAGTTATGGTTGTTGAACATCTGGAAGAAAGGTAGCCATGCCTCCTTTTCTATTCTCGCCTTGCTGCGAGGATCAGTGTGCAACAATGCAAGGTTTTGTGGCTCGAATCGAATGGGGGCTCGAAGCTTAGACATGGCAAAGGAGAAAATGGACAGGAAAGTGAGGAAACAAACAGGGAAATGGAGGATATAAGGAACAGAGAAAATTTGGGTTGTGGGAATATAGTCTGAGAGTTATGCAATGGTTTCGACAGCGGAAGGAACTAAATAGGAAATATGAGGCTTTTTCGACAACAGGTCGTGATCATGATTACCATCATGATCCGACCTGGAAGAAATACCTCGGAGGTACAACCACCATCAGTGTGATAATGATATGTCATGGGATTAATGCCGCAATGGCTCACGGCCGCAAGGGTTACCAAAGCCTTAGTTATGCGAAATTTTAAAAATTAAAGCGTCATTATACCTTTACCTCAAGCATCTTATCATCGGTTGTACTTTACCGCTTACCTCCAATGGTCCTGTCCTCGATGACGTAGCTTGCTCTTGCAATGATAACCTATTACATTAGAAATATAATCCATGACCTTAAACAAATAATTACATTATTTAAATCTAATTTCTTGTTTAATGATTTTTCTTTTCTTTTGTCTTTTCAGGAAACCCAGGTGTTGTTGTGCCTAACAAATGTTTTGCTGCAATTTAAAACTGACTGTCGAACATTCTGCAGGAATTAAAAATACAACTGCTGAACATTGGGCAGAAATCATTGTTAAATACTCTTCAATAATTGAACTCCAACTAATGAACATTCTGTAGGAATTGAAATAATTGTGAACATTCTTTAGGAATTAAAAACTGCAACTACTAAACATTCTGCAGGAATTGAATCTAAATCTACAGGAACCGCTTTCTCCACCCATATTGTGTACAGTCTATTACACATGAATGAATGTGCCAATGTCGAATGTGAAATGGCCTCACTGGATTACCAGCCATTGAGGTCAATTGTTAACCATTGTGAGGTCCATCACCATTAATGAGAGTGTGGACCAAGGTACCCTGATGCATCCTATTAGCTGTTAATATATGAGTTGTTATCGAACCCCCTATAGGATTCAGTAGTAAAGAAGCCATAATGATTCTCCATTACCACTAGCGAGATAGCCTGTCATTGGGGAATACAAGCTTCAAGGTATCACAAGGCTCTAATCCTGCACCCAAATCATTTTCTGATGTCGATGGGCCAGAATTGTTGGAAGGAGGGCCTTAATAAATCCCACATCATTCCAAAATGATCAATCCATAGATTAACTATAAAAAAAAAAATTATTGAGAGGATCCAAAAGGATTTACTAACATTTGTTTTTAATGAGCCCAGTGGCAGTCCATGCTCACCAGATTTCAATTTTAGAGAGTCTGAAATGCTGACAAAGAAGGCTTTAGGGGGTTCCTTTTATGTAAATAGTCCATTGGGCCCGGAAAAATGAATAAACCTATACCCAATATAAATTCCTCTCATGGTTTATCGAGCACGAGGAGGAACAGAGTGAGCTCATTGTATCAGCAGGGAAATCAGGAAGAGACAGTGGAAGGAAGGATCCCTTTTGTTACCATCTCCAACTCTTTCTTCTTCACAATTTATTCCATAAATTCCTCCTTAGATTGGGGTTTTTGATATAGCTTGAGTCTGTGCCCATTCACCAAAAAGGTAACATTCTCATCATCAATAGTTTTAATCTGAACAGATCCATTATCAAAAGCTTTTTCAATCTCATAGGGGCCTAGCCAATGTGTGTTAAATTTCCCTTTGAAGTTTTTAAATTTAGAATCATACAACAATGCCCAGTCTCCCTCTTTGAATTTCTTCTTCTTGATGTATCTGTCATGCCATTTAGCCCTTTATTGTTGGATTAAGCTAGTATGTTGAAAAGCATCCTGCTTAATCTCCTCTAACTCATTAAGTTGCAAGATTCTCTTTTTTTTTGCTTCAGCAAGGTATATACCAAAATTTGATGCCATTCTAAAGGATTTGATCTTAAATTTGATGGGCAGTAAAACGTGTTTTCCATAGACTAGTTCACATGGAGAGAAGCTGGTGGTACCCCTCCATATAATCGAGTAATCCCACAAGGCCTCAAGAAGTTTTTCAGACCAATCCTTCTTGTGCAATTTCATTGTCTTGGTAAGGATTTTTTCCAGCACCTTGTTGGTTGATTCCACCTGCCCATTGGCCTTTGGATGATAAGGGGTGGATTTACGATGGGTAAACTGATATTTTTGCATAATTTCCTAAATAATCTTAGACACAAACTGAGCACCCTAATCAGAAACTATTTCCCTAGGAACTCCAAATCTTACAAAAATATCCGAGAAAAGAAAATTTTCCACTGCTTTTTTCGTTTCTCTAGATAGTGCTCTTGCCTCCACCGACTTTGTCACATAATCAGTACAAACCAAAATATACTTCTTACTTTTTGATATAGGATTTATGGGACCTAAAAAATCAGGGGCCCACCTCTCGAACAGTTCTATGCGAACCTGTGGCTGCAAAGGCATCTCATCTGATTGTACAAGCCGCCCCATTCTCTGGCAACTATCACACATTTGAACATACTCCTTTGCATCCTTGAAGAGATTAGGCAAATAATAACATGTGCGAAGGATCTTATAATTTTTTCTCTTATCTACAAAGTGTCCTCCACAAGGTTCATCATCACAGGATCTCAAGATGTCATAGATCTCATCTTCTCTGACACACCTGCGGATAATCAAATCAGGTCTAGTAAAAAAGAGATCTCCCCTAATCCAATAATAATCAACACTTTTCCTAATTATTCTCTTTTTCTGATTAGATGAAAAGTAAGGTGGAAACTTTCCTGTAGTAAGATAATTGTCCATGTTTGCAAACCAAGGTGTTTTAACAGAGATGGTGGACAAATTTTCATCTGGAAAGTTATCATTAACAGGAACATCCTCACCTGCATGGTTTAACCTCGACAAGAAATCAGCTACCTAATTTTCCTTTCCCGGTCTATCCAATATCGTGATGTAACCTACATGTCCAAGAAAACTATGAACTCCCTTTTGATTTCTTGGCGGAGGTAATTTTACAACAACCTCAATATTTGTTGGATTGACCTTAATTCCTGCAACAGAAACATGATGACCCAAAATAATACCTTCAGTCATAATCATAAAAAAAAATCATTACTTAACGAAAGGTTAGTTTCCCTACATCTCTGCAAAAAAATTTCAATATTATGTAAGGCTTCTTCAAAATTATCACCCATAGCTATAAAATCATCCATATAAACTTCTATGCAATCATGCAAAAGATCAAATAAAATACCAAGGACCGCTCGTTGAAATGTGGTTGGTGCATTGCATAGACCAAATGGTAATACTTTGTATGCATAGGTACCCCAGGGACATGTAAACATTTTATTTTTCTGATCCTCAGGGGATATCCTAATATGATTATATCCACTGAATCCATCTAGGAAGGAAAAGTACTTTTCCCTGCTAGATTATCCAATACTTGGTCTATAAACAATAAAGGGAAATGGTCTTTTAATGTAGCTTTGTTTAGTTCCCTATAATCTACACACACTCACCATTTATGATTTTTCTTGGGAACAATGACTAGTGTGGATACCCCTTGGCTATCTGAGATAGGATAGATGAATCCTACATTTAAAAAATTTTGTAATTCATATTTTACAATTTCCCTTAAAGCGAGGTTCATCCTCCTTTGTGGTTGTCTCATAGGCCTAGCATTTTCTTCTATATAAATGTTATGAATGCATGTGTTTGGGTGAATGCTTCTCATATCAGTATATTCCCATGCAAATGTATCTGAAAAAAATTTCAATGTTTGAATTAATTTCTTTTCTTGTTCATGAGTTAAGGCAGAATTAATGTTTAAATATTTTTCACGAAAATTCTCCACTACCTTACTTCCCCATTCAGACATTGAATATGCAGGAAATGCAGATAAAAGGTTTGAATGTAATTTAGAAGCTGAACTATATTCATAAAAATACTGCAGATCAGTAATGATATCTAAATTATGTCTATATTGTCGTTCTAAATGTTGCGGGAAATCAAGATTAGAAATACAACAATTTATCGTATTTTCCTCAGAATTTTCCTTAAGAATCATGGCTTGGGCTATTGTTAAAACTGGTTGGGTACCTTCCGAATAATGTTCTCCATGTTCTTCAACCCAATGTATGTTTTCTGATCTCAAGAGGGGTTTAGCATGGGGATACAAGTTGATATGTTTTGTTTCAACCCCACGAGTGATAGTCATGTTCCCAGATCTACACCCTATGTAGGCATCAGCCATGGCTAGCCATGGTCTCCCCAAGATCAATGGAAGCCCTCCCAAGTTAGTTTTAGGTTGAATAACATAAAAATCTGCAGGGTACTCCCAATAATCCAATGAGATGACAATGTCTTATAAAACTCCCTCTGGATTTACCTTAGACCTATCTGCTAATTCTATCATGGTAGGAGTGGGTAATAAGTCAAAGGATCCTATGTGGGATAAATTTTCCATAGTCCTCAGATTGATGGTTGCACCTAAATAAATCAAAGTGCTCTTTATGGGGTATCCATTGATGAAGGTGGTCACCACAGGTTTTCCAGGATCCACTTATTTTTCAGTAACAAATCCGGTAGACATTAAACTTGCAATCTTTCCACCTACTTGAATTGTTGAGGGTTCCTTATTTTGTCTCCCTGGTTTCTTGGTACATAGTTCCCTCACTGTTTTGGCATATATTGGGATGCCCTTTATTGCTTGCAGTAATGGGATCTTGATGCACATATTTCTCATTTCAGACACAAGATCAAATTCGGGCTGTTTTATTTTAATTTATATTTCCAACCTCTCTGGAAAAGGAGGTTTGACTATATGAGATGAGGAAGGTTCTTGTGGCCTTGAGGTGGATGGATTTTCTGGTTCAAGTTTGGTTTCCTCTTCAGGCATTTCTAAGGCAACTTCCTCTATAATCTCCTCAATTATTTTGCGCTGAGTCACCACTTTTCTCGACCTAAGGTTGATTTTCTACAGCTGCAGAGGTAATTCCTGCAACTGTACAGGAACAGACATCTCCTACAGATACGCAGGAAATTCCTATAACACAGGGTCAGAAACTTCCTGAAGCGGCTGAGGTGCAATACAGTAGGTAGGAAAAGTGGGATAAGTGACCAATCCAATGTTGTGAGAGGATTGAATGGTTTTATTGTTTGGATTAGACACAGGTTGAGCAGCAAGTTTTGTGGGACAAGGATGATTTGGTGGGGCATTCAATTGAAGTTGTTGTTGTGGTTGTATCATTTGTTGCGGTGTGGGTTGTGAATAAAAGTTTTGAGTTGGGAAACTCTATGTATAAGGATAATAATAGTTCCCTTGGCAAGGCTATTGAGGAGGCCAAGGCTACCAGGGCATTGGAACATTCCACATCTAATTTTGAGCATAAGGAAACTGAAAATTTGACTCTGACATACCTGCAAGACGTGGTTGTCATGGTCTCTAAGGTGCCATTGCATAAAGTGCATTGACAGATCCTTTATTTGTTATGTATGTTTCTTTAATTTTAGGCAGAGAAGGACATTGATCAGTGGAATTCTCAGCCTCACAAATTCGACATACCTCGATACTATCAGCAGGACATTCCCTTAGAGCATGTTTCTTCTTGCAGTTGGAGCAGAACACCACCAAGGCTTTCTCTAGTTCATCATGTTTCTAATGTTTCTTCTTAGCCTGCAAAACATCCAATTGTGAAGAGAAAATGCTAAGAAGATTAGTTTTAAAATTTTCAAATAAATTACCCATTTCAGCTCTGGTTACTCCAGATCTGGCAACTGATTTGACAAGCTTGGAAGAAGGATCTCTTGGTCCTCCTCCAATCTTGGAATTTCCTCTTGAATATCTTTTACAGAGCTCACACACATCATCATAACTCAGCTTCGATACATCACCTACTCCCATTATATTTAAGACCTCCAGATATTCTAGTTCGATTTCCCTAAGAAAAATGGTTCTCTTGGTCTCTCTATCCAATTGATAAATATTATAGATCTCTACAAATTGTATTAGAATCTTTCTACCAAATATTCAAGGCTCTCCCCTTCCTTCTGAGTCATCCCAAAAATCTCTTCTCGAGGTCTCTGGTCTTATAGTAGTCTTGGTACTTTCTCAAGAATACCTTCATCATTTCATCCCAACTTGCAATGGAGTTTGACCTCAACCCCATAAACCACCTCAGAGTTGCATCCTTCCATGTCTTGTATCAATACTTTGCAGCAATGGCTATGGTGTGGAATATATCATCCCTCTGCAACACTTTTGTTTTCTGATATTGATGCAGGAAAAAGATAAAATATAAACCACAATCAAGAATCCAACGTAAATAAAAATGAATCCAAACATTGATCAAATGAAAAGAGATCATTAACATAAAGAATTAAATCACTTAACCAATTAGCAGTTTGCTGCAAGAAAAGCAGAAAGAAAGCACTAGCGGTGTACAATAATTTCTAACGCATAAATGAAACAGAAATAAAACACACACTATGCTGCGGGAGTTGTGAGCCAAGGGGGCCCTCCCTCATTCACAACTCCTTCAAAAGTTGAAGAAGCTGCTCAGAAAGGTAAACAGAACATAGATTATTTTATTAATCTAGAAATTACAGTCAAGTACAGTCTGATATCTTTCTATCAACAGCAATCCCAACACAACCTCCTTTACAAAGTGAAATACATCATATTTATACATTTCTCAAAGGCCATATTAGGCTTGAACAAAGTAGATCACTAATCTAAGCCTACAGCCAATGATACAGATACAAATTGACAAAGTAAACTTTTGTCGAGTCTAATCCATGATTGGAATCATGGATTAGATGATTTTTTTTTGCGTAGCTGAAGCTGTTTCCCATGTGGGCACGAGAGAAGGTTTGGATGTTTGGGTGGTTGCAAAAGAGGATTCGGAATAGTGAATAGGACAGCTTCCATATGCAGCAAATTCCCTTCAAATCCCATTTCTTTACTTGATCTCGATATGAGAGGAACGTGGTCAACCATCGATCTCATTGCAAGTAATTGAGACGGTTGCAGGAAATCGGCATATCTGCAGGAAATCTGGAACGTCTACAAGAATCTCGGCTGCATGAGCTATCTGTAGAATTTACGAAACTATTCAAATCTAGCAAATTTTTGCACGAGCTCCTGACTAGTTAGAGTAGTAATGCAATAAAGACATGGCTAGATCAAATAATACTTGAAATTAGACAAAATGACACTTCTTAATAATTTAACATGCCTTAGGCTTATGGTACCCTTTTTAGCCAAAACTAGATAACATAGCCAAACTAGGTATAATTAAAGAGCGAAAAGGGTTCAAAAATAGGGGAGGTAAGGCCTAGGATAGGTATCAAAAATGGGTAAAGTTCAGACTTAACACCTTGAGTTGTACAACCCCAAAAAAATTATCCTTTGGGATTCTCATGAGTTGTGGTTTAACTAGCCAATTTTTCAAAAAATATGGTAAAAAAGTGTTGAAATGGCTAGACTAAGCCATTCTTTCAAAACAATTTTCTTTCCTTCTCTGATTACAACAAAGTGCTAGGAGAACTATTTTTTTTTACCATTTCTTGGGGGGCCACTAAAATCATATCCATGAAGAGTAGATTTATGCTCAATGTCTCCTATCTCAAACAACCAACATGTATTGAAGTCATCAATCTTGAAATGAGTAAAAACCAGCAAGTTGATTGCAGGCTGTTGAGTTCCAAAGGAGGACAACTTACATTGTTGAAGGTAGAGAAAATATTCTCTACCATTTTTATTTTTTCAACCAAATTCAAAAAATGAAAAGTCAAGAAGAACTTCCAACTGAAATAGGGATGGAAGACTAGCACAAATCAACATCAATATTGAAATGAGCAAAAAATAGCAAGCTAATTGCAGGTTGTTGAGTTCCAATGGAGGACAACTTACATTGTTGAAGGCAGAAAAAATATTCTCTACCATTTTGATTTTTTCAACCACATTCAAAAAATGAAAATCCATGCGAAGAACTTCCAAATGAAATAGATATGGAAGACTTGCACAGACTTCTTGCATATTAAGCACATTGAATATGTAGCTTTCACTCTCTCAAAAATTAAACTTGTGTAGCCTCTGCAAATTTTAAATCTCAAAAATTCATCACCCAATATGTGGATTTCCTTATAATAAGAATTTGAACTACAAGAACAAGAGCATCATCACTATAAACAAACCTCCCATCCTTTACCTTCATAAATTCATTTACTAGGTGTTCTTTAAGTTTTTTGCATAATGCACACCTCATAACAAGTTCATGTAATAGGTTAAGGCATGCTTTGTGAAAATATTCAAGTGTTTTTCATAAGACACATCTAAAGCAACATCCCCAACTATTATTTCATTAGAAACTGAAATTTGTGGTTGTAACACTTGTAAAAGAGAACTGACATTCTCTTGATTAAGTTGGTGACAGGCTTCTTAATAGATAGAAAAATGCCAACCTAGAGAAAAAAATCACTCTTTGAGAAATATAATCACTTTAAAGACTTCTTGTAAAGGTATATTGGATTCAGAAACACTATCATTTGTAGGGTAGGGTTTTTCATTTCCATCAGATGTAGCTACTTTCCTGTTAGCCTTTGAAAACATATTTCCAAAGAGTGTATCATCTTCATGACCAATCACAGACTCTGCATCATTTACTCCCATCCCATTCTTGCTAGCAGTTGGCCATGAATTATCCCCCCAGGGCTTGTTTGTACTCTTGTGCAAGCAAAAAACTTGCAATAGTCTAGCCCCTAGCTTGGTCAAAGGAAAGTAACAAATGTAATTCTTAGGAGCAGATAATTCTTGTTTTACAAGGCATAGATCAAAGAGCCATTGAAAAAATCCTCCTCTTCCTCCCCTCAAGTCTAATCCTAGAAGCCTAGTCTCCACCTCCATAGAAATTTATCAGTACAAGCATGTTAAAGAAAATATGGAAAGAAAAATTGAACATGATCATAATAACATGTATCCAAAACAATTAGAGGAAACTATCCTATATAAAAAAAAAATAAAAAATTATGATCTATCCCATTATTTGATGAACTAAATAAAAAGAGAGAGGATAATTTTAATAATGTTAAAAAAAACACTACAAAGAAAACTAGATGTGCATCGAGTAACACAAGGCAAAACTTATTGAAAAAATTCATAGGAGATTAGACTAAAGGAAATAAGTTGCACATGAAACTATGTCCCCTTCACCCTTTAATGGATTGTCAATTTTGTTAGTACCTGCTAACATTGGAAAATCATACAGCAGAAAATAACATTAATTAATGTAAAGCCAAAGGATTTATAGGGTAGGAAGGCATTATGGAATCTAGAAAGTATTTAAAATATCTAAGGTTTCGAGAAAATCAAATTTGAACTAGTCATTAAATGTTATTTGCACGCATTATCCTTCGAGAAAAGCACCTTTTGCACTCATTTTTGCCTGATAAGTGTGCATTCATGAAAGTGGAAAAATGTTGCTATCTGGGACCACACAAAGCAAAGGACAAGTTACTCCTTACATGAAGTCGCCTAAGGACAGCCACCAACGCCTCCTTAGACACTATGTGAGCACACAATGGAATATTTGGAGCACACAATGGAATCATACCTCTCCCTTAGGTCACCATCCACCATGTACCAAGGGAGGGAAGGAGGATTTGAAATCCCCTATATAAATCCACCATGAGATGAAGAATGGGTGATCACATTGTTATTCTCGCCAGAATTTCCCAAGCAATACCAGCAGTGTGTGACCTGGAGCTAGAGATAGAGGGTACTCGTTTTTTGGCCATCCAACAATCTTAGTCCAACACAACAGAGAGAGAGGGAGACTGCACTGAGGCGAGCTTGGAGAACAACATCCTTGCATCAGGACCTAGAACCATTCTATATGGGCCCTTTGGAAAGTGGGTAAAATTTCTTCTTCGTATCAAACGCTTAATAAGAAGGGGCCAGCTAGAGCCGCCGTTTGCATTATTATTGTTTTATTCTCTTCAATATCTTCTATATATTTGTGTTTTAGTTTTAGTTTAACTTGAGTATACATTTGCATGCTTTTTCCTCTAGATTATATGCTTATGAACTCCACCACTTTCTGCCTGTTACCAATAGTTTAAAGGGGTAAATCACACCCCTTAAACTGGTGTGATTTTGTACATTCGTGCACCAAATCCACCACAACAAGATTGGTGACTCCACTAACATTTTACCAAGTTTATGTGGTTGTGCCTTCTTTTGCAGGAGACCTTTGTCTATGCTAGAGAGTGGAGCTGATATTCCTCTAATCTATCTTGCATTCCCTAGATTCACCTTCAGTGAAAAACTGAAGAAGAGTAGCTCCTATTTTTTTACTCGTAGGAATTTGCGTGTGTTTTTTCCTCATAGATGCGCAGGGCACACGTTCAGTGCTGACCCACATGCAGAAAGCACACCTGTCTCAGCCTTTTGCGCGCAATTCACAGAATGAGAAATTTCTCCCAATATTTTGTCTTTTTTTGGTTGTAAGGTGCTTGGTAGCCCCTAATGCATCTGCCAGCACTTGTTGCGGTACCCCACAGCTTGTTAGAACTCACTTTTAGCTGCTTTCTATAGGCTTAGATTCAGTTTTGCTTCAAGTTGATTTTCGCAAAATTTTCACATAGTTTAAGTAGGAGGAAAATTAACTTGAATTCTGAATAATTTATGTTTTGAAAATTTTGGTATTCACACCTAGATAACTAGTTCAAGTAAGTGGCCCAAGACCACGCATGCATAGCTAGTTTTATTTTTCCTAGTGTAGAAATTTTTTAGTTTAGTTCAATTTTTGCATTAGGAATTGTGGGACTAGGATTGAATTGTTTATAGAAGTGCAAGTAATCTCTGCTACCTTTTCACCCTCCGGTGATCCTAGGTAAGCATATGAACTCTCCATATTCACAATTCGCCATCTCCCTATAGTTAGTCACATAGATTAACTAGGAAAATTTGAAAGTGGCCCATTATCCGCACATGTTTTCCATTTGAGCCAGGAACAATATAACATAGTTTGAATAGGGGATTTTGTAAAGGATCAAAGATATCCACAAGTTCAAACTATGTGCTTGTTCACCTTATGCTCACACACACTCACCCACTAAGCGAAGCAAAGACACCTAAAACTAACTTAACCAAACTCACTAAATTCTCCCCATAGGGGCCACAAAAGAATTTATAGCTTAAGTTAGGATCAAGGGGGTAGGAATCCAATAAGCCACCTTGATCATACTTCATATCGAAACATAGAAGTTGTGTATTTATGGAGCTTCAAATCCACCTATCAGTCCACAGAAAAGAAAACCTGAGTGCGGCAGAGACCCGTTTTAGAGGGGGTTAGGCTTAAGCGCAGTGTGTGCGGTATCAGTTGGGGCTACCTGACCCGGCTGATACTCGGTACTGTTAGCTGACTACTAAGAATCCCAAGACTCGAACGCTCATGTGGGATAGTGGTTCTTAGTGGCCAAAAACTAGGGCATCCTTTACCCTATAGGTGACGGTGCAGGCAAGCACTAGACCCTCTACCCTTACCTTGGTGGATTCTCTTCGGTTGACTGGGGGCATCGCCCCAACCAAGAACAAGGGAACCTAGTTGCCTCATCCTCTTGAGTTATCAGGCGCATCAATTACTGGAGATGGTTTGATCGAGTCTTTGACCCAAGTTCACCAAGGTAACAGTAATATGTATTCAGGGAGTTAGTACCAGGTGTGTTGTCTACTGCAGATGGTTTGATCAGGTCTTTGACCCATGATCTCCTAGGCAGAAATAACACGATGATACTCAGGGAGTTACCAGGTAGGTAGATTCTGCAGATGGCTTGATCGGGTCTTTGACCCAAGATATCCTAGGCAGCAGTAACACCCATGGTACTCAGGGAGTTACCAGGTAGGTAGATTTTGCAGACAGCTTGATTGGGTCTTTGACCTAAGATCACCTAGGCAGCAGTAGTACCATGCGCATCGATTCTGCAGACGGCTTGATCGGGTATTTTTCCCAAGATCACCTAGGTAGCAGTAGCACCATGCATGTCGTTTCTGCAGACGGTTCGATCAGGTCTTTGGCCCAAAGACACCTAGGCAGCTGTAATAAAAACCGTATATACTCATACAATTCTACTTAGAACGTATCACAACCTAGCTATCATGAAATTCACCCTAGCACTCATATACCAACCAAGGACAAGGGAACCGATATCCCCCATTCACCGCACAGAATGGACCAATGGCACAACGTAATGCGTCAATCAATCTAGTGCAACCCTTCCTAGGCTCATCAGCAACCATACAACCAGGAGAATTATGACAATCCTCCAAATGTTGCAAAAAGAAGCTGAGGAAAAAACCAAAAGAGAGATCCTGGACAGGGGGCAGTAATTGGCAATGCCCCCCTGATCTCAGTCTAGGGGAAACCCCAACTGAAATCAGAGCTAGGAGCCAAGTAACAACTCCCAAGGTAAAACTAGAGCTTAGAGTATCTGATCACCAGACCAAAAGCAAACACTGTGATCAGCACTCCATAACATACAAAGGCGATGCCACACATTCGCACTCTCGAAAAAAATAATTTTTAAGCACCGATAGGTATGCCCTATCTCATATTATTTTTTAAAGCTCATGACTTTCAATAATATTTGATAAAGAAGATGCTTTCACTTGAGGTAGTTTTTTTTGCAGTAAAAGCTCACAAACCATTCACACTGAAAGTTCCAAAGCAGGTACCATTCTACCCCCAGCATGATAGAGTCCCAATCAACTCTGCATATCGTGATATAATTTCTCCATCAGAAATCAACCACCTCACCTTACACATGATAAACATCCTCGTTGGTTGGTAGAGCCTCCCCTCCATGGCGCTCGTCACCCCCAGTAGACCATATATCACAGCAAAAGTGATGCCATGGCCATACCACTTTAGTCTGGGAAGCACCTCATGCCCATCCATTCACCATGCATAAGGTCAAGTTTACCATATAAGTTGAAACCCCCCTTCCCGGACGACCAAGTTGTACAAACGGATCAAAATCACACCACCACACCTCGCATTTGGCCCACCATACCTCCACCATCATAATCCCATCTATGACACTTTTTCATCCGCTTCATCAACCCTACACATGAGACCAACCAATGGGACCCCCACTCCCAGTAAAACAACTACCTCACAACATCAGTGAGCGAACACTTTCATGTTTTGGGGTACCCGTCTCTGTGTTTTGTACAAACCAAACCCCATTGTTTTATTCTTTTGGTAAGTGTACAAAGACCGCAAATGGTGCACTTCATCCCTTCACCCTCGCATTTCATCTTTTCTCCCATGGCAGCAGTCCCCGAACACCCTTGGTCAGAGTATTTCACCCCCACGCATGCACCATCATGACATTCATAGCTGGTTTGCACCTGCCTTGGAAGTCCTACCGACCCCAGGGATTTTCCCCTTCAAAAATAACTATGACCGCTGCCAAGCTACTTAAGTATACTCTGACCTCGGGCCACCGAATTCCCATCATCAATTTGCAGTTGCCACTTGCCAACATGCCTATTTTAAACCCATCACATCCAAGTCCCCGACCCCTCAGGTCAATAACCCATGGTTTGGTTGAGGCCTCCTTCTTGTCGACCTCAACACCTCTCTTCCAAAAAGGAAGTGGTACCTTGGAACACCCCTCCCCATGCAAATGGGTATCCTCAGGTGGCACTGTGGGAGACATCATTTTCCACAGATGCCATTGATCCTCCTGAAATTCGACTACGACAAAAGCTTTCATGTCAAGATGGTATCGTACCTTACAACCATTGCACTTTGATCAAATCCATCAAAGACCCATGCCTCCATAAGCGTTTCTGTCAGCTTACACGGGAAGGTCCCAGCCACCTATGCGTACATTGCGCAGCTATATGCCATACCAATTTTACGCATATGGGTACCACACTCCACCTATTGTCAAAGAAAAAACACCCTTGAGGGCGTCAGTAGTCATCGTCAACAACCGACAGCATCACTACCATAGTAGTGACATAGACAGAACATGTATATGTCAATTTTGTTTAACTAGACATAGCATCACAAGCATGGGACATGCCCGCCTCATTGAAATTTTGTACATATATTGTAAATTGTATTTTCTTGCAGGGATAACTTAGACGTGATCATTCTTGGAACCGGTGCAGGGTGTTTTCAACTCCAAAGCTTCACGCAGGTCTCCCTCTCTCTCTACGCACGATACAAAAAAGAAACTATAATGTATTTCGGCTATACCGTCCTTCCTATACCTCACACGTTAGGGGGAAAATATTAATACTGGAAAATAATACAGCAGAAAATGACATTAATTAATGTCAAGCCAAAGGATTTACAAGGCAGAAAGACATTATGGAATCTAGAAAGTATTTAAAATCTCTAAGGTTTTGAGAAAATCAAATTTGAACTAGTCATAAAATTTTATTTGCATGCATTATCATTCGATAAGAGTGCCTTCTACATGCCCTTTTTCCCAATAAGCACGCATTCCTAAAAGTGGAAAAATGTCACCATCTGGGACCACACAAAGCAAAGGACAAGTTACTCCTTACATGAAGCCGCCTAAGGACAGCCACCAACGCCTCCTTAGACACTATGTGAGCACAAAATGGAATATTTGGAGCACACAATGGAATCATACCTCTCCCTTGGGTCACCATCCACCATGTACCAAGGGAGAGAAGGAGAATTTGAAATCCCCTATATAAATCCACAATGAGATGAAGAATGGGTGATCACATTTTTATGCTGGCTAGAATTGCCCAAGCAATACCAGCAATGTGTGACCCGAAGCTGGAGATAGAGGGGACTCGATTATTGGCCATCCAACAATATTAGTCCAACATAGCAGAGAAAGAGGGAGACTGCAACGAGGCGAGCTTGGAGAACAACATCCTTGCATAGAGATCTAGAACCATTGTCTCGGGGCCCTTTGGCAAGTGGGTAAAATTTATTCTTCGTATCAAACACTTAATAAGAAGGGACCTAGAACCACTGTTTGCATTATTATAGTTTGACTCTCTTCAATAGCTTCTGTTTATTTGTGTTTTAGTTTTATTTTAACTTGAGTATACATTTGCATGCTTTTTACTCTAGATTGTATGCGTATGAACTCCACCACTTTCTGCCTGTTACCAATATTTTAAAGGGGTAAACCATGACCCTTAAACTGGTGTGATTTCATACATTCGTGCACCAAATTCACCACAACAATACCCTATAATCTGTAGTATCACAAGGTGACTGATTATCTTGTATATTGAAGATAATATTCCATGGTTGTCATTTATTTCCAAACAAAGAAGAGAAATCATGACTGTCAAGGACTTCAAAGGAATCAATCTGCCTTTTCAGTTCAATGGAAAGAGGAAAGTGTTGCTGATAAGGTGTAACGGTGATAAAACTTCATTTCTTCCCTTATTCATTTCATTTACCCCCTTTTACCCTTCATTGTTCCATTTTCTAAAGTCCCACGCCTCATTTCTTTCTAAACCCCCATACATAACCTTGCGGGACTTATTACTTTATAAACCCACTTGCATTAAAGTCTAAAATCTTAATGTTATAGCTCCACCCACCCATTGAACAGTCGTGTTATATAACATTATGCCATAAACCTTACCGTGTTATATATTACATATCATATATATAACAAACCAACAAATTACCATATTTGTTGGTTATCACTCCAAAACGCCGATGTGATATTAAGTGAGACCCTTCCGCCAAGTCACCTCCTCTTCCATCACCTTTCCGCATAGTTTGCAACATCGGTACCTTTTCCACTTACATCCAACTCTCGATTTGCAATAAAATTTCCCATTACCGATTGCGATAATTCCCACCACATCGCACTTCACAAAGTCTGAAATTTACCTCCACGTGCTCATAACATAAACTGTAAAATTTTCGATGTGCAGTATTAATGGGCACCATCTCTATCCTTTCCACGACACCCTTTTCCCCCATCACACTTCGCACATCATTGCTTTTAACATTTACCTCCGCCGCTCATAACAAAAAATTATGATTTGCGATGTGCGGGCAGTCCCACCTCCTTACCACGTCATTCCACCACTAACCACCCTCCACCTTTCCGCCTTCTCCACTCCTCATCTGCGAATCCAACGGTCCTTATTGCTTTTCGCACACTCCCTCTACCCTCTAACATTAACCATGTGGGGGGGGGGATCCGAAATGGGCAGTCTTTAATACCGTCATTCCTACTACGTGGCACGTGCATGTTGATTCATACCCCCCTTTGATGAAACCACCTACCACTTTGGCCCCCCTCTGAAATGGTGTTTCCATCGCAAGAAAGCCACTCCCGCTCCACCTGCCAGCTCTCACCACCGCTGCTCCATGTTGACAAACCATCCGCCAATCCACTACTCCCTGTCTACCCACATCCATCCACCAATCTGCTGCTACCCTGAGCTCGCCACTTTCGAAAAGCTCCACGCTAAGATCGTTAGTTGTTAAAAGGAGACTGCACCCAGCTGGAAGGACATGGGTGCAGGTGTTAACTGGATGTTAACGAAGATCAATCACTCAATGCACATCATTATTCCCAGATGTTTTCCATCTCTCGAATGGAAAAGAATATCTGGTTAATAACAACATCCTTGGAAGAAATAAGAAGTTTCACACATGTCACCCCTGTTGCAATCACTTCCTTAAATATTGATAATTGGTTATACATGTGTCATCAGTTCTATAACAGTTTTTCTGTTTCTATAAATAATATGGGGGATTCGATCCAATTGAGTGTTTCAAAGGAATCAAAACAAAGCTAGATGTTCAAATGTCCTTTATAACCATAATTGTTTTATTTTAAACATGTCAAGTAATGTTAGTACTTCTCTGTTATGTAGTTAACAAGAAAGTAATTGTTAGTTATGGCATTGATTTTAATCTGTCAGTAGGATTATCATAAATACTTCATTGTTCGAATTATTAAGGGGGGGCAGGGATCTGCAACGAGGAACAGTCCCATTTTGTAATGTTGTTCACTGAATTTCAAGTGACTGTTTAAAGAGTAATAAAAGACCAGTTGTTCAGGATTCATGTGGTGTCTGAAATGGTGAATTCCTCTGTCGTTTTATGTGTTTTTCCATTATTTCTCTCTCTCTATATCTCTACAATCTAATTGTAAAACAGAAAGTGTGAAGAATAGGATTTTTCATCTAGAGCACCCTATTCTAACTGTGTTTACAATAGTTTATGTTTTCTACTGATGCTAAATCGAGGAATTCTTAATTGATCCTTCATTTCTGCTAAAATTTACATCCTAGGGTAGATTGAGGAATTATTAACTGCTCCTTAGTCTCTACCTAGCCTTACATTTCTTCTTTTCATAACCCATTCAAAAGTCCAAAAGATCCATGGTAGTGCACCTATCTCGCCCTGTTTCACTCATGCTTTATATTTCTGCATTTAATCACCCGAGCCTCTTTGACTTCAATGACCAATGGCTTTCCCTTGATCTTCCCACCAAACCAATTCAAAATCCAAACTCTGCATCTAATAGCTAGTCTAAAATTCCCCCAAAAAAAAATCTATATCTAGGAGGACTAGATCCTAGGCCCGAAGCGGTTTTGACGTTGCCTCTGGGATTTTGTCTTTCGCCTCCGAATTACAGAATGATAACATAATGGTGACCATACTTGATCTAAAAATGAAACTATTTGTATATGTTGTTCAAAGTATTCATTTCCATTTAATTAAGTGTGCAAAGTGTTTGTCATGTCTTGCAAATTAAACAAAGTGTTTTTGGTAACTGTTTTTGAGTTTATGTGTGAGGGAATGTTAATTACAATTATTGTTTAACATCTTGAATCAGAAATAGATAGCAGAATAACTTCACCATAACAGCACAACAACATGATGAGGAAATTCACCCCTCTTGGGCTACATCTGTCTGGTCCAAGGCTCCCAATGGGCATGTCCTTGCTCTATTAGGTTGCTCAAATTGGTTTTACAGTGAGAAAGAAGCTTAAACAGGCTAAAAAAGCTGTGAAAATGAATTCAAAAGACAGAAATAAGGTAAGGATGGCTTTTATTTCACCTCAAATAGTGAAGTGTAGCCCAATGCACCTCCATTTCCCTCATGGCCCTGATGGCTCTCCAAGCTTCCCTAAAGAAAAAATGGCTAAAAACCACCTCGGTTAGCTCTGTAACCTATCCCAATGGCTCTAGAATGCTCAGAATACCAAAAATTGACCAAAATTTTGTCCACATTGGTCCAATATTGGAGAAGTTATGATGAAAACAAACTTCTTCCCAATGTCAAGTGAAAAACCTCACTAAATGTGGGTGAACTCCAGCTAACCCAACTAAAACGGACAATCCCGCTAGAATTGGGAGAACGCACCAAAACTAGTAGTGATAGTTTGTTGTGGTAATAAATATTACTGGGCGCATGTGAACAACCCGCACTAACTGCCGCATAAAATGCTATCCAAAACCACCAGGGTAACGTCACATAACCTCCGCATTTATCATTTGGGTGGTCACATTTATGGTTAGTGGTTAGGCGCTAACCATTTCAATAACTCATGTCGGTAGTTTAGGCCCTTGGACACGGGCGCTTGGTCTCATGAATGAGGCTTTGAAGTGGGGGCTGGCCCCCTTTACCACCAACCAAACATTATTTTTACGTTAAATAAAACTTCAAACCATTATGTGTTAAGAACTAAAGTTGTGGTATGATGGTCGGGCGTGGTGCTTGTGGCGATGAGGTCCGGGGTTCAAACCTGTGGTCTCACAAAAAAAAATTACACGCCAAACTTTCCACGGCCTGGGGCCACGTGGCAGCCTCCGAGCTTGCCACATGGCACCTTGTGATTGGTCGAAAATACAAATAGTCAAATCATAAACCAATATGCACTTGCCACTTGTCAATTATTCATACGCCCAAATGGAATATTCTAGGGAATATTTCAAGGAATATTCTTGAAATATTCCAAGGAATATTCTTTTTTTAATATTTTCCAAAGTTAAAGTCAACCTTCGTCAAACTGGATTTTTGAAGGATACTGAAAACTTCAAACCTGCATAACTTTCACATACGATGTCGGATTTGAGTGTCGTTCACGGCGCCAGAATTGCAGCAACGAGGCAGATCTGGTCGTTCAGTTTGTAACCAATTTTGAGCATTTTTTCCTCCTGGACATGATCACCTGATCACACCTCCCCATTGGAAAGATTTTGGACCCCAAAATCCTTCAATTACCTATTAAGAAGATGAGGGTATAGATCCCTCACCTTTTCCACCTCAATCCACTTTTCCTTACTCGGTTTTTTGCCTTTAAGACCAACCCAAACATAATCAACATTTCCCCTCCTCGAAGTACGTGTCCTTCTGTCAATGATAGCATCCTCTTTCAGCTCATCCAAAAGTTCTGGCGAGAAATCCTCTATGGGTGGCAGTTGAATGTCAATTTCATAATCAGCAATTAAAGGAGGTTCATACAAACGTAAATTTTCCACATTCACAACAGAATACATTTGCATATATGAAGGCAAATATAGATGAAAAGAATTATTTCCAACTTTTTTAAGGATCTTGAATGGACCATAATGAATAGGCTTTAGCTTTTTACCTTCTCCTTGCATTCTTTCCTTACTAATATGCAGCCACACCTCATCTCCTTCTTGAAACTTATGATCAACTCTGTGTTTGTCATGCCTCTCCTTGTACTTTCCTTGAATTTTTTCAAGCTGTTCTTGAACCTGCTAATGTATGAGCTGAATTATTTCAATGAACATGTGAGCTTTTTAAATGTCACTATGCCCATCAATGGAAACATCCTTCTCAAGAATGAAATCTAAAGGTGACTTAGGAAAATACCCAAAGCAAGCTTCAAAAGGTGAAGTATTTGTAAAAGAGTGCTTGGCCCGATTGAAAGCATGTTGAATGTAATGCAAGTGCTCATCCCAAAGCTTGGGATGCTTGCTGCAATAACCTATCAAAATATGTACAATGGCTCTGTTCACTACCTATATTTGGCCATATTTTTGCGGATGGAAAGCAGTACTCTTCAACTTGGTGTCCATCATCTTCCATAAATTGGACCAAAAATTGCCAACAAATCTGGAATCCCTATCACTAACAATAGAAGTAGGCAAGCCATAATGAACCCATACATGTTGAAAATATAAATCAACATTTTTTTCAGCAATTATAGATTTCTTACATGGCATAAGAATACACATCTTGTTGAATCTATCAACTACTACATAAAGATAATCATGTTGCTTTGTATATAATGGTAGACCTCCAACAAAATCCATAAAAACACTTTCCCATGGTCTAGAAGGTACTGGCAATGGCGTATATAAACCAAGATTCCTATTGCTAGGCTTTCTTGTAGCACATAATGAACAACCTCTAATGAAACGTGAAACACTATCTACCATGCGAGGCCAATAACAATACCTCTGTAAATGTGCCACCGTTTTTCTTACCCCGAAATGTCCAGCAATAAGAGAAGAATGAGCTTCTCTCATGATGCTTAGTCTCTCCCCCTATGGTATACATAACTTGCCCATATGAAACAAAAAAGTATTATGCAAATGATAATCATTCTCCTCAACATGATTTCCTTCACTCAAGTTAGCATACACATCCTTAAAATCAACATCTGATGCATATTGTTCTATGTAGCTCTCATGTACAATAGAATCATTCTTAAGTAAATTAGTAGCACTAATAATAGGCCTTGAAAGCATATCAGAAAATTTATTGAAAATACCTTTCTTGTACCTTATTACCAAGTGAAATTGTTGTAATAAACCCATCCATCTGAAATGTCGTGACTGTTGTAATTTACTTTGCGACTACAAGTACTGTAAAGGCTGATGGTCGATATGAACAACTGTTTCTTTGCCCATCAAATAGTGTTTCCACTTTTTGACGCTTTGTACCAATGCATACAACTCCTTATCATATGTAGGATAATTCACAACAGCACCATTAAATGTCTCAGAATGAAATGCGATAGGCTTACCATGTTGTAAGAGAACTACACCCATGGCGTAATCACTAGCATCAGTCTGAATCTCGAATGGTTGTCTCAAGTCCAGTAATGCAAGGACTGGAGCTGAACTTATCTTCTCTTTCAAAGACTCGAAAGCTTTATGTTTCTTGCCTCCCCATTGGAAATCACGCTTCACACTTGTCACTACATGCATAGGAGCTTCTATGGCAGAGAAGTTAGAAATAAACTTCCTCCAATACTGAGCTGCACCCAAAAACTTCTTACCTCTGTAATGGATTTGGGAGTAGGCCAATTCACAATGGCTTCTACCTTAGAAGGATCAATTTTCAAAGCACCTCCTCCTACTTTGTGTCCCAAATAAACCAAATAAGTCTTTCCAAATTCACACTTTGACATTTTAAGAAATAACTAATTTTTCTTCAAAATATCAAGTACTTTCTTAACATGCATGACATGCTCTTCTCTAGTATTGCTGAAAATTAAGATGTCATCTAAGTATATAATAACGAAATAATCAAGAAAAGGACATAAGACATCATCCATTACCTGCATGAAAGTTGCAGGTGCATTGCATAAACCAAACAGCATAACAAGCCACTCAAAGAGTCTTTGTTTGGTTTTAAATGTTGTCTTCCAAATGTCACTTTCTGCAATTCTAACTTGATGATAACCACTACGTAAGTCTAACTTAGAGAAATATTTAGCATCTTTCAGCTGATCTAACAAATCATCTATTCTTGGAAGTGGGTAACATTTTTTTACCGTCATCTTCTTCAATGCCCTGAAGTCCACACACATGCGCCAAGTTCCATCTTTCTTTGGAATCAACACTATCGATGACCCACATGGCGAAGTGCTTGGTCTTATGAATCCTTTGTCTAACAAGTCTTTAATTTTCCTCTTGATTTCATCATTCTCCATGATAGACATGCAGTACATGCCTATGTTAGGAAGAGGACAATCTTGATGTAAATGGATTTCATGTTGAATCTCCCTTTTAGGAGGTAAACCTGTCGGTTCCTGAAACATCTCATGATGTGCATCAACTACATTATATAAATCTGATTTAAGCCTAGAATCACAATTTTCAAATGACTCATGATTCACATAAACCTTTGGCTTAACCATAAGAAGTACAAAACTCTTACTAGAATTCACTAGCCTTTTTACCTGTCCGCATTTACCATCGCTATATTTTCCTTCTTGCGATGTGCTCTGACAATGAACTCCTTGCCATCTTTAAAGAGATGATACTTATTTTCATGGCAATGGAAGATCGCTTTCCTGTCAAATAAGTAAGGACTTCCCAAAAAAATTCCTGATATATCAAGCGGTTCTACATCAAGTTCAACTGTGTCAATAAAGTGTGCAGTAATTGCAAATCGCAATATGCACTTTCTTGAGACTTGTAAGTTTGCATCCTTGCATATCCACCCAAGTGGATAAGGATTTGGATGTGGAATGGTTTCAAGTTTAAGTTGTTTGACCAAGTCTTCTGATATGAGATTTTCTTGTGACCCACTGTCAAACAGTGTGTCAATTTTTGTATGTTTTGAGACTACCCTCACATGGAACAATTCAATTCTTTCTTCCTCATTTGGAGTTTGTACATGACAGTTTGAAGTACTAGTGCTTGGCTTAGTTTCAGTTTCCTTTCCCTTCATACTTTTCAAACCCATGGCTACAATTTTGGTTTTGTCACCTGAATCATCACCTAAGTCGTGTGGTGTAGTTGTAGTAGCTGCAATTTTCTTCTTTCCTTTGTTTTTGTTAAATTGAGTTCTTTTTTCAAGATTTAATCTCCAACAGTTTTTCTCTTCATGGCCTTCTCTTGAACAATGTTTACATATCACTTTCTCACCCTCTTGTTTGACATATGCATTCTTTTTTCCTTTTCCCTTAAAGGTTTTATCTTTGTTTTTCCCCTTAAAATGCTTGTTTCTACCCTCATCAAAAGTGTTTTTCCCTCTACCCTCTAAATGTGTAGCTTGTACACAAACTTCATCTAGACTAGTAGGATTGAACATAAGGATAGTATGTCTAAGGTAGCTATGCAAACCACCTATATATTTTAGCAAAGTATCTTTACTTTGTAAGTCTACCCCTAATAAGAGTGCTCTTCTCCTAAACTCTTGGGTGTAGTCTTGTACACTTTGTCCCTTAAGCTATCTGAAGTTTTTCCAGTTCATGATAGCCTTTTGTAAATGAGCTAATGTATAAAATTTCTTTTTAGTTGCAAAAATAAATTTAGCCCATGATAAAGTGATCTTACCATGCTTTTTAATTTCATCCTTGGTCTTGGCTTCCCACCATACCAATGCTGCTCCATCCATTCTCAAAGAGGCTAACTGTATCTTGGTGTCATCATCATGAAGGTTCTGTATCCTCAAGTAAACTTCCAACTGTCTGATCCAATTGTCAAGTTTCTCTGCATTGACTTCACCGTTAAACATAGGCAACTCAAATTTAACATCAAGCTTTAAAAATTGACTTTTACCAGTGGTTTTAGACTTGTGATATTGATTCACCGAAGTTGAGGATGACGATGTAGAGGAAGAGGATGAAGATGGGGATGGTGGATCACCATTTCCTCTGTGTCATTTCTTTGACTTGTCATCACTTTTCTTTCCTCTTGAAGAACCCTCTCCTTCTTTCTAGTTTTTAGACCCTTCTCCAACAAGCCTATTATTCCTTTTCTTGGTAGATTATCCTCACCATCTCCGTCATATCCAAGAAACCCTTTCGTAACACCCGTTCCTCTTCTTTGGGATCCATATCTTCAAGAGTTTCTCCCTCTCTTGAAGACATGCTTGAAGCTGCTCCTACGGCTCTTGAATGTGGCTCTCTGACCCTTATTGGTTGTGGATTACTTTGTACACTAACCAAATGTCCTTCACCTCTCTTGATTTTAAGCCTTGTAAGCATCAAAACTTGCAAACAATCAACTATATCTTTGCACAAAAAAAATGTTGAGTAAAAATCTAGCTCCTAATGCTCAAATCCTTAACTCCAATACCATCTGATATGAAAATGAAACTATTTTTATCTATTGTTCAAAGTATTCATTTCCATTTACTTAAGTGTGCAAAGTGTTTTTCATGTCTTGCATATTAAACAAAGTGTTTTTGGTAACTGTTTTTGAGTTTATGTGTGAGGGAATGTTAATTAAAATTACTATTTAACATCTTGAATCAGAAACACACAGCAGAATAAATTCACCATAACAACACAGTAACATGATGAGGCAGTTCACCCCTCCTGGGCTACATCTATCGGGTCCAAGGCTCCCAATGGGCATGTCCTTGCTCTATTAGGTTGCTCAAATTGGTTTTACAATGAGAAAGAAACCTAAACAGGCTAAAAAGGCTGTGAAAATGAATTTAGAAGACAGAAATAAGCTAATTATGGCTTTTATTTCACCTCAAACAGTGAAGTGTAGCCCAATGCAGCTCCATTTCCCTCATGTCCCGGATGGATCTCAAAGCTTCCCTGACAAAAAAAATGGCTTAAAATCACCCCTGTTGGCTCTAAAACCTATCTCAATGGCTCCAGAATGCTCAAAATACCCAAAATTGACCAAAATTTCGTCCAAATTGGTCCAATATTGAAGAATTTATGATGAAAACAAACTTCTGCCCAATGTCAAGTGAAAAACCCCACTAAATGTGGGTGAACTCCAGTTAACCTGACTAAAACAGCCAATCCCGCTGGAATTGGGGGAACGTGCCAAAACTGGTAGTGACAGTTTTTTGTGGCAATAAATATTACTGGCCGCATGTGAGCAACCTGCATTGACTGTCGCATAAAATGCTATCCAAAACCGTCGAGGTAATGTTACATAACCTCCACATTTATCATTTGGGTGGTCACATTTATGGTTAGTGGTTAGGCACTAACCATTTCAATAACTCCTGCTGGTCATTTAGGTCGTTGGACGCGAGCGCTTGATCGCATGAATGGGGCTTTGAAGTGGGGGCTGGCCCTAAGGAGCTAGCCCCCTTTACCGCCAACCAAACGTTATTTTAATGTTAAATAAAACTTCAAACCATTATGTGTTAAGAACTAAAGTTGTGGTATGAAGGTTGGGCGTGGCGCTTGTGGTGGTGAGGTCCAGGGTTTGAACCTACAGACTCACAAAAAATTTTAACATGCCAAACTTTCCATGGCCTGGGGCCATGTGGCGGCCTCCGGGCTTGCCACGTGGCACCCGCTGATTGACCGAAAATAAAAATAGTCAAACCATTAACCAATCTGCACTTCCCACTTGTCAATTCTTCATTCACCCAAATGGAATATTCCAAGGAATATTATTTTTTTAATATTTTCCAAAGTCAAAGTCAACCTTGGTCAAACTGGATCTTTGAAGGATACTAAAAACTGCAAATCTGCATAAATTTCACATACAACGTCAGATTTGAGTGTCATTCATGGTACCAGAATCGTAGTGACGAGGCCTATCCGATCATTCAATTTGCAACCAATTCTGAGAAGTTCCAATTTTGAGCATTTTTTTCGTCTCGGACATGATCACCTGATCAATACTGGGGAACAAATATCTCCACTAACGCACTTCAAGTTTCAGTTTTGACTTTTTATGGTGAACAAAAGTCAAACACCAGAAGGTTGTTCCATTCACATGGTGACTCCATTGGCAAAAAAAATTAGAAACAGAGATTCACTAGTGACTCCAAAAGCTCAAGATGGGATCAGTTGCAAGGATATATGCTCCAATGAACAAAGATCACATTCCTGGCTTCCCAAAAAAAATGCCTCAGGTAAATTGGCAAGGAAATATTCTTATTTTCCAAGATGAGAATTTTGATGATGCTTTGTTACATCTCATTAAATTTCATATAAATTCATGGAAGATGAAAGTCAAATGGCATGAGGATTGCCACATGAAGATGTTCATGGAAACATTAGAAGGGAAAGCGAGGGAATGGTATGAAGGTTTAAACCCTAGTAGTATTTTTTCTTTAAAGGAATTCAACAAGGTGTTTTATGAGCATTATAAAGAATATTCTCCATCTTTATCATTAGCTGAAAATTGTTGTGATCAGTCTGAGGATCTCATATAATACCTTGAAAATATTGATTAAGATATAGGAAATATGCATGATGAGGATCTCTTAGAAGCAATTTATGGATTTCATTCTGAAGTTAATTGTCATGATGACCAAGAGAAGTTAGTTGAAGATGAAAGAAATCAAGAAATGAAAGTAGATCCACAAGATCTCTCTGTGGAGACAAATGACAATTCATATGTCCTTTTGTATGAGGCTAAAGAGTACATTCAGTCTCTTGATCAATCTTCACGAGATCAAGAAAACAAGTGTTGTTTAATCCTAAGAAAACAAATACTACCTCCTCCTCTAACTGAAGAAGAAATTAATCAGAATCTAAGCATGCAGCCAGCCTCTCCATTTGTGTGTAATCAGGAGATTAATTCTTTTTGTTCTACTGTTGATTTGTGTACTGAAGTATTTCCTCATGAAGACACGGATGTAGAATAGATTGATGTTGAGCGTGTCTTGCATTCACAAGAAGGCTTATTTCCATAAAGTTCATATGTTTATAAAAATGATGGCCTTCAAATATAATTCAGCAATTTCAGCCAAGACATATTAGGTTTTCTTAAGGATGGAATATTCGTATACAATAAAGAGGCCATATCAAATTACCATGAAGAATGTATATATATCATCTTTCAGAAGGATCCTGAGCATAACAAATTGGAACAAAGGGCAGTCCTAGATGAAGCTGTTTATTTTCCTCAGGACCATGTATTGTTCCAAGATCCGTTTGTTGGCCTCTTAGAATCATCTAAAGAAGGGGTGCGCTATGCCATGAGTGGTTTTCTACAGAGTGTAAGGAAAAGTTTGAAAATTTATGTTCAAAGGCATTTGATATGGGAGTGGTCATTTTGTTTTGTCAGCCTACTCAGAAGAGTGAGCAAGAACCAACCATGTAGTCATTTGAGATGGGAGTGGTCATTTTGTTTTGTCAACCTGCTCAAAAGGGTGAGCAAGAACCAATCATGTAGTCATTTACTTGATTGGTTACATTGGAAAGAAGAGTTCACTTAGTGTACATATCAAATGACCATGAAGAATTTATATATATCCTCTTTCAAAAGGATCATGAGCATAACAAATTGGGACAAAGGGCAGTCCTAGATGAACCTAGTTATTTTCCTCAGGACCAAGTATTGTTCCAAGATCCATTTTGTGGCCTCTAAGAATCATCTAAAGAAGGGGTACGCTATGACATGAGTGGTTTGCTGCAGAGTGTAAGGGAAAGTTTTAACACTTATGTTCAAAGCCATTTGAGATGGCAGTGGTCATTTTGTTTTGTCAACCTTCTCAAAGGAGATGGCAAAGGAGACAACATAGAAGAGAGAGAGAAAAAGAGGCAGCAAGATGTAGAGAAGGTCGAGCAGTAGCAAAAGAAGCAAGGCAGTAAAAGAAGAGGATGTTGAGACAGAGTACAGAGTACAGTGACATAGTAAAACAGTCATGCACAAGATAAAGGATGCAGAGACAGAGAATACAGAGGCAGAGTCGTGAGATGAAATGGTCGAGCAGCAGAGAAAGGTTACAGATAGCACAGTGAAATAGAGACAGAGAATACAGAGACAGAGACAGAGAATAACAGAGGCAGAGACAGAGAATAACAAAGGTGGATCTAGTAAGGGCACAGAACCAATAAAGGAACCGAAATTACACAGTGAAAACCTAATGGAGTCAGGCATTCAACATATGGAAGCACTGTATTGTAATTTCAATAACGAAAGAGGAAACAGGAGCGAAAGCGTAATTCTTTTAATAAGAGTTAAAAATTATGAGAACTGGTACCTGAAGTCAAGAGCGGAACCTTGAATAAACAGTGAAACCAGAGTTGTTGGAAACCAGTAGTATCGCGTGCGGTTGGGAGTGGTAAGAGGATTTCTCTTTTTGAACACGATCTATGTCGCTGATGAACACGTGTCCTTGGGTGGTATTTGGATAACACTTACATCGCGTAATTTCTGACTGCTAACCCTCAACCCAAAGAAAAACGTGATATCAACTATATATGCCCAATTTCCAAGGTCGGGAGATCAACGGTGATTACACTTGTGCGATGAACAAAGGATAGTGAGGCAAAGCACTGTGGGCCCAAGTCAAGCGTAGGTTGAAAATTAAAACATAAACCAAAGTTTAAAGCTGAAATCTTATGAGGATTATTCGTTATACATTCAAAGGGCATTATAATTTTTTTAAATTTTTTTGATACATATCATATAAAACATGATGTGGGACCTACATCCATGTCTGCGGGGGCCAAGTATTATACGAAGTCCTGTGTATTATGTGTATTATAAAAATTAATTAACAGGCGAATGGTAAGTCATAGTGCATTATGGGCCCGAAGGTCGGTTTTAATTCAAATCCATGGTATAATGTTTGAAAGAGCTTATTTATGCGTCAAGGTTGATAGAAACTGAAGTATTAATACAGTATGGAGGAAGTTGGGTCCAAGAACGAATATATATATATATATATATATCTATATATATATATATACTATCACCTGGGTAATTCCAAAAGGTCTGCTATAATGTATGATAGAGGAGGTAATATATATCTTCACAGTATTGTGAATATGAAATACCTCAAAGGGTGCACATATAAAGTTTGGATATAAGAATATAAGTTGAGGTGGGCCCAGCTGAACTGTTGCGTTAATGGTTAGTGATTAACCATTGGAGAAAATGTTGAATGGTTGATATATTTATATATATTGATTGTGGACTCGGACTATGTTGCGGATTAACAAAGAGGTAACCCAAACTTTAGATAGAGAATTATTTCATTATAAACAAGGTGAGTTAAAATAACTCTGGAGCCCGAAAGGTTATATTACTACATATATTAGTGGTGGGTTTAAGTCTAAGTGAAAGACTTAATATAATGTTGATGAAGGATATTATATGTAGTGTGGGACCCCCTACATAAAATTCCGAGAATATTAACCCAAGTTGGAGGATACATAAACGCTATTCCGAGAATCTTAACCCAAGCGGCAAAGTATATATATGTGTGCAACACTTTATATACGAAGTACCATAAGGTGGGACCCTCACTAATCACATCGGAGAAACTTATGGCAGTGGAACATGTTAACAAAAGTTCCTATTGCGATTGAGTTCTGGACCTGATATTTTTTAAACGATGATTCTCATATTTTGTTTGAGTTCCGGCCTAAGTGCATCAGAGTGATTCATCGCATCGGCGCAGTGAAGTGAACAGTGATTAATCGCATCAACGCAGTGAAGTGAACAGTGATTAATCACATCGACGTAGTGAAGTGAACAGTGGTTAATCGCATTAGAGGAGAACAGAACATCGGAGCATTCTATTGAAAGTTGCGATTGCAATTATTGCATCGGGCCTTTCGCAAGAGGCGTAATCGCATTGGAACTTAAGTAAAGATCTATTAGTTGAACATAAAAAGTTTTTTTTATTAAAAGGGTCCATTATGATTATATAACTGAGAATAATTTTAATTATATTGAAAGAGCAGTTTTTGTGTTAAAATGCCTTTATTATTACGCTGAGAGTTGAAGTGTGTTATATAAAAAGCGCAGTTACATATATGCAACAGTTACACCACGACAGTGAACAGGAGAGAAAGCAGAGCAGAAAAAGACAGACACAGTCATAGAAAACACAAACACACGGTGATCCAAAACTAAATGGGTTGATTTGTAATCCATATTGTAAATGAATGTAAATGTTTTTGATTAGTTTATATTGTTTTTGATGCACTGGAAAGTCTCTGTAGGAAATAAAACTCCATTGTAAAACTGAAAGGTGTATAAATTGCTGAGATTTTCTGAATGAGCTGGATAAAGAAGTGAGGAGGCAGAAGGCAAAGATTCAGGGCTATTCACTTTGAATTCCCTGAGGAATACAAACTTTTATGAGGAAAACTGTATAAATCATATCACATTGATATGCAGAAAGAGGTTAGAGAATGCAGAGTATGAATAATTGAGGCAGAGAAGATAAGAAAAAGAGGAGCAGAACAAGATGCTACAGAACAGAGCTAATATCTGAGGTAAATTAGAAAATATTTTCCTTTGATTAAATGAGGAAGTTGGAGCTTCCCTATCAAGTTGAAGCTTGATAGATGTCAGTTGTAGCTGACTGAGGTTGGAGCCTCCTGTAGGTTGGTGCCTGCAGAAAATCAGTGGTGAGAGGGAGTTGGAGCTTGCCTTTGCATCACAACAATAATAAGATGTGGTTTTCTCCCTTTATGGGTTTCCACTTATATCTGTTGTCTCTATGTGTGTTGCCTATGTGTTGATATTTTCTACTCAATCTACTTAATGCTTGCTGCTCTCATAATAAGCTTGGTGTAACATTATCTTAATACTTGCTGCTTCATATTAAGACTATTCACATATTAAGTTGGTTATAAAATTAAGTTTTAAATAAGCTTAATGAAAATTTTTAAGAAGCTCATGTATGTGTTAAATTGATTCACCCCCCCCCCCCTCTCAGTTTAACTAAGGATTCAACAATTGGTATCAGAGCCAAGTTCCTTTTGTACCAGTTTAACAACTGAAAGGAGATCCTAGGTCCCCAGGATGGCTAGTCAAGAAGGAAGCTCAACCAATAAAGCCCCTTTTTTCACCGGTGCTAATTATGCCTTCTGGAAAATCAGAATGAGAGCATACATAATGTCCCTAGGAATAGAAGTTTGGGTTGTTGTGGAATTTGGATATGCCCCAAAGGAAACTGACTCAGAGAAAGGAGCTAAACAAGACTTTGTAGCTAAAGAAAAATTCATGAATGCAATCTTAAATGGACTATGTTAAGTTGAATTTATCAAAGTAATGCACAGCAAGACTGTCAAAGACATGTGGGATACTCTTGAAAACATCCATGAGGGAAACAAAAAGGTGAAGACCGCCAAACTTCAAGTAAATAGAGCTCATTTTGAAAATTTAAACATGAATGATGATGAAGATATTGGAAGCCTCTTCTTAAGAGTTGTAGAAATTTTTAATAATATGAAATCTCTTGGAGAAACCATACCAGAATGTGTAATTGTACAAAAGATTCTAAGATCTCTTCCACCCAGTTTTAACCCCAAGGTTTCTGCCATAGAAGAAACAGCTAATTAGGAAACCTTGACCATCAACCAGTTACTTGGAAATATGACAGCCTATGAGATGAGACTCCCACAGAAGAAGCCAAGTGCGAGGGAGGCATCTTTTAAAACAGAAAAGAAGAAAGAAGAAAAGGAAGATATATGCTCTTTCTCTGATGAAGAAGAGGCCAAATTTGTCAAGAAACTAGATAGAGGCTCAGGTAAATATAAAGGTAAAATTCCATTCAAATTCTTTAACTGTGGAAGAGTTGGACACTATGCTACTAAGTGTCCTCATAAGAAAGCAAGGAATCAGGCTCAAGAATCAGAGAAAATTACATCAAAGAACTGGCAGAAAGGAAAGAAATTCAATAGAAAATATTTCTACGCTCAACAAGACAGCAGTGCATCCGAAGACTCAGATGAACCCTCAAGTGAAGAAGGAACCTCTGAATTTTTATTGATGGCCATAGAAGAACTTGAAGGACTCCTTCTAGAAGATGAAGAAGAAGGTGAAGTTGATCTTGAGGGGGAGCTAAGAAGTGCCCTGGAGGAGATTGACAGACTCAAAATGAAGTGCAGAAAAGAAAAAGACATTCTCCTCAAGTATGTAAGAGAAGAACAAAATTCAGAAGTCGTCATGCAGTTGAAAGTAGAGCTTGAAGAAGCCAAGAAGATAGAAGACATGTTACTTAAGCAAATCAAGGATAAAACTCAGGAACAAGAGAATTTGGAAGCAGAAGTAGTATGTCTGAGGAAGAAATTAGAAAATGCCTAAAGGAAAGTGTCTATAAATTCTTCTCAAATGACAAGCTTTGGTAAGTTGAACGAAATCCTGGATGCTCAAAGATCTCCTCTGATAAAAACTGGGATAGGCTATGAAGGAGAATCAAGTAAAGGCAAAGAAAAGGAAAACAAAAATATTATCTTTGTAAAAGAAAATAAGGCTGATGAAGCAGCTCAAATGATTTCTACAAAGGAAGAAACATGCAATGAAGGAGACAGAAACCAGAAGGAACCTCTAATAACAAAGAATGAAATAAATACTCAGCTAACAGAAAAAGGCTCATATACCCCTGAGTATGTCAAATTTGGAAGCCTTCAAAGGAGATTCTTCCCTCCTATAAAAAATGACACCTGTTATGCCTGCCACAAGATGGGACATATTGCTGCATACTGTCATACAAGGAGGAGTAATTCAAACCAGCAAAGGATGCAAATAGTGAAGAGACTATCTCAAGCAAACAAATGGAGAAGACAACCTCACATCAGGTATGCAAATTGTTTCTATGGTTACTGTTTTTATTGTAAGGAATTTGGCCATAAAATCATTGAGTGTAGAAAATATGGACAAAGATTGATGTTCAACACCTCAAGGAGGTTTATGAATCATGGAGATTTTACTCATACTCACAATTCTGCAAAAATCATGATCAAATGTTGTGTATGCAATAAAATTGGACATATGCCTTCCAAATGTCCTCTCGGATAATGTGGTTCATCATCTCACAAAAGGTACCAAACAAAAGGATGCTTCCAGTGGAAAAAGAAGGTGAATAAATGTGACCTGGCTCTAACTGCTCAAGACCTGAAAAGCTAATGGTATTTGGACAGTGGTTGCTCAAAACATATGACTAGAGATAGAAGTAAATTTATAACCTTTGATGAAAAGAAATCTGGAAATGTTTCTTTTTGCAATGATAAAGCAGGAAAAATCAAAGGAAAAGGCTCAGTAAGCCTAGATAATGGCAGAGGAAAGGCCCAAAATGTACTATTTGTGGATGGGCTGAAAGAAAATTTGCTGAGTGTCAGTCAAATGTGTGATAAAGGCTGTGAAGTTATTTTTAGATCACACGACTGTGAAGTCAGATCAAGCACCATAGGAAATACTCTGCTCAAAGGTTTTCGAATAGAGAGTAATGTCTACATAGTGAAAGAGGAGGATGAAGCATGCCATCTTAGAAAACTTGAGGAGTCATGGTTATGGCATATGAGATTGGGACATCTTAACTTCGACCATATCATCAGACTGAGCAGGAAGAAATCTGTCAGAGATATGCCAGCAATAAAAGGCCTTCAAATGCCATATGAAAATCTTGGCAATTGGGCAAACAGACCTGGGCATCCTTTAAGACCAGAGATGAGCTATCAACAAGTAGGCCTCTTCATCTTGTACACATGGATCTGTGTGGACCTTCAAGAACTAAAACACCAAGTGGAGAATCCTACTTCATGTTGATAATAGATGATTTCTCAAGAATGACATGGGTCTCATTTCTCAAATATAAATCGGAAGCACTTGAGAAATTCAAGATATTCAAGGCTTTGGCAGAAAATAAAACAAGATGCAAGATAAAATGCATCAAATCAGATAGAGGAGGTGAATTCACATACTATGACTTTGCATACCTATGCAATGAACATGGGATAAAAAAAAAATTTACTATTGCAGGGACACCTCAACAAAATGGAGTGGCAGAGAGACAAAACAGGTCTGTACAACAAATTACTAGAGCCATGATGCAAGAGAGTAACATTCCTCAAACCTTCTAGGAAGAAGCAGTACACACATCTGTGCATATCCTTAACAAAGCTCATTTAAGGCCAAGCAGTGACAAGACTCCCTATGAACTATGGCATGGTAAACTAGCTTCAATCAAGCACTTTAGACTCTTTGGAAGCAAGTGTTACATAAAGAATAATGATGAAAATCTGGGGAAGTTTGATGCAAGAGCAGATGAAGGGATATTTTTAGGATATGCTTCCAAGATTAAAGGTTACAGGTGCTACAACAAAACTCTTCGAAAAATTGTGGAAAGCATTGATGTAAAAATTGATGAAGAACTGCTAAACAAGACAAGAATTACAGGTTGCAGCAATCCTCCAGAATACTATGAAGAAGAGAACCAAGATGATGATGAAATAATCAAGACAACAAAAGATGTTGAACTGAGCTCGAAATCCCCCTCAAGATACACTCGAAAGAACCATCTAGAAGATCAAATCATTGGGGACAACAGTGTAGGAGTCCAGACAAGAAGGCAGTTAACTGAATAGAAAAAAGAGTTATACATAGCTATGTTATCACAAATAGATCCAAAGAAGTTTGAAAAAGCCAGCAAGGACAAGTAATGGGTGAATGCTTTGAATGAAGAATTGGACCAAATTGAGAAGAACAATACCTTGGAATTAGTTCCTAGACCCACTGAGAAAAATGTCATAGGCTCAAAATGGGTATTCAAGAATAAAATGAATGAGCAAGGACAAGTAATCAGGAATAAAGCCAGACTTGTTTGCAAGGGATATTCACAAATTGAAGGTCTTGATTACGATGAAACATTTTCCCCTGTAGCCAGAATGGAAGTTATCAGAATGTTTCTAGCCTTTGCATGCTACCATGACTTCAAGGTATATCAAATGGATTTTAAATATGCCTTCCTGAAAGGAGATCTAGAAGAACAAGTCTACATGGAACAACCAGAAGGATTCTCATTAACAGATAAAGAAGACTATGTGTGCAGACTAAAGAAGGCTCTATATGGAATGAAACAAGCTCCTCGTGCTTGGTACTCAAGGCTGGATAAGTACTTGAAAAAACAAGGCTTTAAGAGAGGAGGAGTAGACAACAATCTATACATAAAAGCCTATGAAAATGAACTCCTGATTGTTGTAGTATATGTTGATGACATTATGTTTGGAAGCAACAAAAATGAGCTAGCAAAAGGATTTGCTGAAGAGATGAAATCAGAGTTTGAGATGTATATGATTGGAGAGCTCACCTTCTACTTAGGACTTCAAATTTTGCAAAAGAACACAGGTACATTCATCTCATAGGAAAAATAATTAAAAGAAATGTTGAAAATTTTCAAAATGGAAGACTGCAAACCTGTGTCAACTCCCATGATCACTAGATGCAAGCTATGTGCTGATGATGGATCTGCTGATATAGGTCAAAGACTTTACAGATCCATGATAGGAAGTCTGCTATACCTAACAGCATCTTGACCAGACATTATGTTGGCAGTAGGACTTGTGGCTAGATATCAGGCAGCACCAAAACAAAATCACCTTCTAGCAGTCAAAAGAATATTCAGATATCTACAAAGAACTGTACAGTATGGGCTATGGTATCCAAAAGGTAAGAGCTTCAATTTGATAGCATATATAGATGCAGATTGGGCCAGCTGTGTGGATGATAGGAAAAGCACAAGTGGAGGTGCATTCTACTTGGGAAAAAGTCTGGTGGCATGGCTAAGCAAGAAACAAACATCTATTTCTCTATCTACAGCAAAAGCAGAATACATAGCAGCAACAGCATGTTGCACACAAGTCATGTGGATGAAACAAACCCTCCAAGACATGAAGGTAAGCATTGATGAACCTATCTCTATCAAATGTGATAATACAAGTGCTATAAGTATTTCAAAAAATCTTGTACTTCAATAAAAAACTAAACACATCCCAATCAAGTACTATTTCCTAAGAGAACAAGTAGCATAGAAGGTAGTGAAGTTTGAATATGTGCCAACAAAAGAAAAAATAGCAGATATATTCACAAAACCTCTTGTTGGAGAGCCATTCGAATATCTGAGAAACAAACTCGGGGTAGTGTCTTCAGATACTACTCTCTGACAGAAAAAGAAAGCTTCATTCCAGGGGGAGAACATAAAAGAAGACATCATTCAAGGGGAGATCAGTCAACAAAGAGAGTCACAAAAGAGCCAGAGCAACTAAGAAGAGCATGAAACAGGTCCTCAAGATCAGAGTAACATGGACGAGATTTAAAAGCACACTAGGAAATGAGAAACCCTTTGCCATTGATGTCAAAGGGGGAGGAAAAGCAAGCAAAAGAAGAAAGGGTCCTAAAAGGAAAGCAGAGGAAGTGTATTGCCATCAATGCCAAAGGGGGAGACTGTTGGAAATGTTGTCATTGATGGAAAAGGAGATGGCAAAGGAGATAGCATAGAAGAGAGAGAGAAAAAGAGGCAGAAAGATGCAGAGAGGGTCGAGCAACAACAAAAGAAGCAAGGCAGTAAAAGAATAGGATGTTGAGATAGAGTACAGAGTACAGTGACACAATAAAATAGTCATGCACAGGACAAAGGATGCAGAGACAGAGAATACAGAGGCAGAGCCATGAGATGAAACGGTCGAGCAGCAGAGAAAGGTTACAGAGAGCATAGTGAAACAGAAACAAAGAATAACAGAGGTGGAACCAGTAAGGGCGCAAAACCATGAAAGGAACCAAAATTACACAGTGAAAACCTAATGGAATCGGGCGTTCAACATATGGAAGCACTGTATTGTAATTTCGAGAATGCAAGAGGAAACAGGAGCGAAAGCGGAATTATCTTAATAAGAGTTAAAAATTATGAGAACTGGAACCTGAAGTCAAGAGCGGAACCTTGAATAAACAGTGAAACCAGAGTTGTTGGAAACCAGCAGTATTGCATGCGGTTGGGAGTGGTAAGCAGATTTCGCTTTTTGAACGCGATCTATGTCGCTGACGAACACGTGTCCTTGGGTGGTATTTGGATACCACTTACATCGCGTAATTTCTGATTGCTAACCCTCGGCCCAAATAAAAATGCAATATCAACTATATACGTCTGATTGCCAAGGCCGGGAGATTAACGGTGACTACACTTGCACGATGAACAAAGGATAGTGAGGCAAATCACTGTGGAACCAAGTCAAGCGTAGGTTGAAAATTGAAACATAAACCAAAGTTTAAAGAAGAAATCTTATGAGGATTATTCGTTATAAATTCAAAGGGCGTTATAATGTTTTTAAAGTTTGTTGATACATATCATATAAAATCTGATGTGGGACCTACATCCATATCTGCAGGGGCCAAGTATTATACGAAGTCCTGTGTATTATGTGTATTATAAAAATTAATTAACAAGCGGATGGTAAGTCACAGTGCATTATGGGCCCGAAGGTCGGTTTTAATTCAAAGCCATGGTATAATGTTTGAAAGAGCTTATTTATGTGTCAAGGTTGATAGAAACTGAAGTATTAATACAGTATGGAGGAAGGTGAGCCCGAGAACGAATATATATATATATATATATATATATACTATCACCTGGGTAATTCCAAAAGGTCTTCTATAATGTATGATAGAGGAGGTAATATATATCTTCACAGTATTGTGAATATGAAATACCTCAAAGGGTGCACATATAAAGTGGTTTGGCTCCGGATTTTAATTTACTCTTGGGCCACAATTATACTTATGCCATGGAAGCACCTGTCTCCTCCCTCTTTCGTGTGATGTTTTTTCCGCACCAAGGTCGGATCGCGACCATTGACCAGCTTTCATCCTTTGGTCCTAACATGACATCTGATCCACCATCATCCCTTCCGGGTCTTTATCCACCGATTTTATCTTCCCCACCACAATTTAATATGTGGCTACCTGTCTCATGCCCACATTCAGTGATAGTGCCATTGTCCATCAGGTGCTGGGGGCATTGGGTCTTGATTTCTGAGATGTTTTTCTCCCATCGGATGAGAACCTCTTGGAAGCCATGACTTCTTATTCATCATGATGAGTTGCCTTTGGAGCACAGTTTGTTTTCTTGTGTCAAGCTCCTTAAAAATATAAACCATGATTATAGGGATCCCAACTTCCTTTCCTCCATCTATAAAAGCTTCCCCTCTCCATTAGCAAGATATTTGAACTTGTAGGAAGGAACCTATAGCTGGGAAACTATCGAGAGCTAAGCCGAAGAGAATCACGTAAGAGAGAGAGCTTCGTCCAGATTACCGACAGGCTTTGTTGAGACACGCTCCACTGCAAGCCCCGCCGAAGGAAGATCATAGCGTCAGAGCATTTGGTTGTAATCTCCCTTTTGTCATTTATAATATAAGCGACTCTGATTTTGGTTCCATTCATGTGTTCATTTCGTTATGTAATGCAATGAATTATATCCTCTCTGTCAGATATATAGTTACATGATTTAGATGTTACATTGTGTGTTGTCGTTTCCCTGCATGTGTATAGGTGTCTGGACATGTCGAACGAAAGGATTGTGATCTGTCAAGCGAGGGACGGGAAGCATCATCTTTTCTCCAACGACAACTGCGTGGGATTTGAGGTAGGCTACTCATCGTGATCTTTGTCTTTTTGTAACTAGGAACCAACATCATTGCATGAATTGATTGTTGCTAGACCCGATCTGGGCTAATGGGATCGCCTCTATCCACAGAGGGGATTTACCTCCTCAACAATTTGGTGACTCCGCTGGGGATTCAGTTGGAGTTAGTCTTTCCTCTTTTGGTTGTTTTCAACCTCTGTGGTCTCAAGTGTTCCGGCTACCGTACCATCCACTCCTCCGCCTGAGCAACGCCATGTTGATTCGAAGGTGGACCTCTCCCCTTCTTCGCCTATTTCTTCATCCTCATATTCCACTTTTCCTGGTGAAAGTTTGGATTCTAGTACCCAGGTGGCTAAGAAGAAGAAGAAGAAGAAGAATACTAAGAAGAAGAATTCAGATAAGCGAGAGGCTAATTCTATAGTTGTTGCTTCTAAAACACCTGCTCTCGATGAACCTTCCAACCCTCCGCGGAAAGTTAAGTTCCCTTGCATGTTGTGCCAGGGAGACCATCTTCTTTTTTGACTGCCTTAGCATTCCCAAGGTGCTCGAAGTATGATCCAATGGTTTTCCGTCGTTGCCTTTGGCTTCTGGGAGTCAAGTTGGGGGCACGTCTTCAGCTAGTGCTGGTAAAGCTCCTAAGAAGCAGGGTAAGCTTGCCAATCCCTATAAGTTGTGTGAAGGGCACCATGGAATTCACCTTTGTCCGTATATGGATGAAGCCAAGAAAATTTTGGACAACTCGATTGTTTCTACACCATGCCTTCTGGCTGGTTACAAGTATCTTTCTTTGAGTCCTCCACTAGTTGATTCAACGATTGGTCAAGAGTCATCCTTGGTTGATCCCGCTCCCTCGGAAATTCAAATTCAAGAATCCGTTCCCGACCAATCATTGATCATGGGATCGGTTCAGCTGGTCCCGTTTGCGGTGCACCAGGTCTTTTCTGTTGAGAGTGGATCTCATCCCCCTCATGTTCTTCTTGTTTCATCAGATTCTTCGGACTTGGAGAAAGTTTCTTCTGTCCCTGTAGTTCAAGAATTTTCTCCCCCTACTCCCGAGATGGAGATCGAGGAAGATGCTCCTCTTGCTCAAGTAACACCGAGGGAAAACCATCTCAGTTCGATGGTACCCCCTCCAAGTAGTTTGGTCGCTTCCTTCGATTGGAGTCGATTTGCAGGATACCGCCTTCCGTCTTATGTGCCTTTTGAGATAACAGTACAGACCTTTGATCTGTTCATACCCAGCACCATTATAGATGAAGGTACGTATGTTAGTATTTTGTCTTCCACTACTTGGCAGACTTTTGGTTCTCCACCGCTTATTCCTGTTACGCAGAATCTGTTGGCTTTTAATAGAGGAACCAGTCAACTGTTAGGGATCCTTCCGAAGTTGCCTATTACTTTGGGAGGGAAAACCGTCCATATGTACGTGATGGTTGTTCCAAGCCCCTTGGATTTTAATTTACTCTTGGGCCACAATTATACTTATGCCATGGAAGCACCTGTCTCCTCCCTCTTTCGTGTGATGTTTTTTCCGCACCAAGGTCGGATCGCGACCATTGACCAGCTTTCATCCTTTGGTCCTAACATGACATCTGATCCACCATCATCCCTTCCGGGTCTTTATCCACCGATTTTATCTTCCCCGCCACAATTTAATATGTGGCTACCTGTCTCATGCCCACATTCAGTGATAGTGCCATTGTCCATCAGGTGCTGGGGGCATTGGGTCTTGATTTCTGAGATGTTTTTCTCCCATCGGATGAGAACCTCTTGGAAGCCATGACTTCTTATTCATCATGATGAGTTGCCTTTGGAGCACAGTTTGTTTTCTTGTGTCAAGCTCCTTAAAAAATGAAACAAGCTCATTGGAGCACAGTTCGTTTTCTTGTGTCAAGCTCCTTAAAAAATGAAACGAATTCTTCGGAGCACAATTCATTTTCTTGCGTCAAGCTCCTTAAAAAATGAAACAAGGTGGTTGAAGCATAGTTCGTTTTCTTGTGTCAAGATCCTTAAAAAATGAAACAAGGCATCGAGGATAGTTCTTTTAATGTGTCAACCTCGTTAAAATAATGAAACACGTTCCCGTTAAATTCGATTCGTTGATAAGATCTCGTAAAATCCCAGTTGAGTCTTTCTCTTGATCTCGCAACTTGAACCTTCACTCCATCTTCCTTTCATATGGATTGAAGCTTGGGGGGCATGTACCTCGAATTGAGTCACCATGTTGGGGGCATGCATACTTTTTCAAGCATAGTTTGCTTTCGTTTCAAGCTTGTGTAAAAATGAAACCAGTTTCAAGCATAGTTTATCTTTGTTTCAAGCTTGTGTAAAAATGAAACCAACTTCAAGCAAAGTTTCTTGATTTAAAGCTTGTGTAAAAATGAAACCATTCCCATTTTACCTCTCGTGATTGCCATTTTATCAGCCTACTTTTGCCAAATGAGCCTTGGTTTTCTCACTCCATCGTCACTATTTGCTTGGCCGATCATATGCCTTCACTTGGTTGTTTCACCCATTCTTGAGGAACTGCTGCGATCAGTGGTCTTGCTAGCCAGCCTCTTAACCTTTACTTGTTCTGAGTAGTTCCACCATCACCAGAACCAGTAGCTACCCTTTATACCACTCGTTCTTCCAGGAGGAGTCAACTTTCAGCTCTTTTCTGACTCTCTAAAACTGAAAATATTGTTGAGTCACTTGTCGTTTTGAGCTCGTTAAATTGGCTTCGAAGCGATATCTACCCAGTATACGTTTACCCCTTTTTCGGGCTGGGATAGATTATTTACGAAAAAGGAATACCCTAGCCTATCGCGAATAGGAGGTTTTCTCAGACACAGTTTTCTACCTTTTCGGATATGAGGGACTATTTACGAAAAGGGACTGCTGGAGTTTTCTTTTCCGATATCTTTTCAAACTCTCTAAATATGAAAAGACGTCAAGTTCTTCCTTTTTCATACTCGTTAAAAACTGATGACATTGGACTCCATTGTAATGACGTTACTCGATTTCCTCCTTCCTAGGGCTCTTTACATGTACTAGGTTGGATTTGTCCGAAGGACAAACTTATATCACAAGCATATGCTATCCCCTTCAAGCTTGTTTCCAAAAATAATTGGGGTACTCGTCAGAAATGGTGGGGGAAAATGGAACCAGTATCACTGTCGTGTCGACAGTATGTCGCTCTTGAACATGGCACTTGTCTGCATTTGTGTCGGGTTGGGGACATCTCATCTCATTATCTGCTTGCCTCTATGGGTTTGGGTAATCTCTTTTGACCACTCATCTGCTCTTTGCCACGCCATCATGACCTCAGATCCTTTGATTTCAAATACTATCAAATCTAGTGTCGTTTCGCCGATATGTTCAAGAGAAGTTGGCCTCTACAGTTTTCAACCTCCCTCTGATTCTCTACTGATCTTGATTCACAAACATCATGTTCCTCTGTCTCACGTTGATGATGTGGGAAACACTATGGCCCACCTTTGATCAAGGTCACTTTCTGTCGACTTTATCTCATTATCCAGGAAACTGATCTAGAGGTTCCCTTCATGTGCCTTAGAGCCTGCATGCCTCAATGGCAGGTTCTTCGCATTTGACGCAAGGTTTTCCTTATTGGCCTTCGATCGAATGATTCTATGGGTGTTCAACGCTAGCTAACTTTTCACATTCTGTGGATTGTACCTCTTGTACCTTGAGAGCCATCGTCATTATTGGTGGTTCCTCTCACGTCTATTAATGGCTTTCATTATTGGCTGGTAATCAGACGATGTTCTTGCATGTTCGACTTCAGCTCACTGATTCACATGCTCGGACTTGTACTCTGTTCAGGTCGAGATGGAGCGCAAGACCCTGTATCTTGTCTGATAAAATCTAGGCTGCGGATTCTTTGTGGATTATCATGATTAGTTACATGACTCATTTGATTGGATGGCTGCGACCATACCTGAGTCTACTTGTTGATCCTTCTTTGCTGGATGGCTGCATCCATACCTTGGATCCCAGTTATTGTACACTCTATTATGGATGGTCACGCCCATACCACATATCATGTATCAGAGATATCAATTGTATTTGTATTTGTAGGTCTTTCTACGGTAGTGTTTTCAATTGCGCGCATTCTCATAAAGCATTTCACCCCTCCCTCTCTCTCGGACCTCATGCTTTAGGGGGCATCTATTACACAGCATTTTGTCACCATCCCTGCAATCCCTCATCCCGTACATTGGAGGACTATTTCCGTGACCTGTGAATAGTAAAATGTCTGAAAACCACCTTCATGGCATCCTCTTGCATAAGGAAAAACATTCTCCTGAAGAACATTTCCTCTGAAAAACCCTAAAAATAGATGTTTTATCCTTTGTGTGACTAGCCAGTTAATCCCTCGCGCCAATGGGTGAAATCCACACTAGAGGGCACGCCAACTGGCGCTCTATCCCTGTGTTATCACGCCAAGCTTATTAAGGGATGTTTTTTTAAAATATATGGCAGAAGTTTGATTCTAAAAAACTCCAAAATGAATCATCAAAAGGAGTTGAGTGGTTTGGCTCCGGATCTCCATGTATAGGAATTGGCTTTCCACCTATCATGGAACCTTCCTAAGAGATAGGGCCTATCCCATGATTATAGGGATCCCAACTTCTTTTCCTCCATCTATAAAATATTTCCCTCTCCATTAGCAAGCTAGCTAAACTTGTAGGAAGGAAACTATAACTGGGCAACTATTGAGAGCTAAGTTGAAGAGAATCCCGTAAGAGAGAGAGCTTCCTCCAAATTCCCAACAGGCTTTGTTGAGACACGCTCCGTTGCAAGCCCCGCCGAAAGAAGATCATAGTGTCAGAGCATTTGGTTGTAATCTCCCTTTTGTCATTTATAATATAAGCGACTCTGATTTTGGTTCCATTCATGTGTTCATTTCTTTATGTAATGCAATGAATTATATCCTCTCTGACTGATATATAGTTACATGCTTTAGATGTTACGTTGTATGTCATTGTTTCCCTGCATGTGTACAGGTGTCCGGAAGTGTCGAGCGGAAGGATTGTGATCTGTCAAGCGAGGGACGGGAAGCATCATCTTTTCTCCAATGACAACTGCATGGGATTTTAGGTAGGCTACTCATCGCGATCTTTGTCCTTTTGTAACTAGGAACCAACGTCATTGCGTGACTTGATTTTTGCTAGACCCAATCTGGGCTAGTGGGATCACCTCTGTCTGCAGAGGGGATTTACCTCCTCAACACCATTTCAGTTCAGTGGAAAGAGGAAAGTGTTGCTCATAAGGTGTAACGGTGAGAAAACTTCATTTATTCCCTCATTCATTTAATTTACCCTCTTTTACCCTTCATTGTTCCATTTTCTAAAGTCCTACGCCTCATTTCTTTCTAAACCCCCATACATAACCTTTCGGGACTTATTACTTTATAAACCCACTTGCATTAAAGTCCGAAATCTTAATTTTATAGCTACGCCCACCCATCGAACAACCATGTTATATAACATTATGCCATAAACCTTACCATGTTATTTATTACATATCATATATATAACAAATTGCTTCCTAAAACCTTTGGTAAGACCCTTACCTTTATCTCATATCGGCGATCGCATGCCTCGTTACCATGTTCATTGGTTATCACTCCAAAACATCGATGCGATATTAAGTGAGACCCTTCCACTGCGTCACCTCCTCCTCCATCACCTTTCTGCATCGCAAGTTCGCAACATCGCTACCTTTTCCACTTACCTCCAACTCCTAATTTGCAATAAACTTCCCATTACCGATTGTGATAATTCCCCCCACATCACACTTCGCAAAGTCTGAAATTTACCTCCACGCGCTCATAACATAAACCATAATATTTTTGATGTGCGGTATTAATGGGCCCCATCTCCGTCCTTGCCACGACACCCTCTTCCCCCATCGCACTTTGCACATCACTTCTTTTAACATTTGCCTCCACAGCTCATAAGAAAAACTTTCGATTTGCGATGTGTGGGTGGTTCCACCTCCTTACCACATCATTCCACCGCTAACCACCCTCCACCTTTCTGCCTTCTCTGCTCCTCATCTCCATATTGAACGGTCCTTAACGCTTTTCGCACCCTCCCTTTGCCTTTGAACTTTAACCATGGGGGGGGGGGGTATTTGAAATGGGCAGTCTTTAATACCGTCATTCCTGCTATGTCGTGCGCGCAGGTTGATTCACACCCCCTGTTGATGAAACCACCTACCACTCTGGCTCCCCTCCGAAATGGTGTTTCTGCCACAACAAAGCCACTCCTGATCCACTTGCCAACTCCCTCCACTGCTTCTTCATGTTGATGAACCAGCTGGAAATCCACTTCTCCCCGTCCACCCACATCCATCCACCAATCTGAAGAGTAATACAAGCCAGATGTTCAGGATTCATGTGGTGTCTGAAATGGTGAAGTATTCTCTTGTTTTATGTGTTTTTCCATTGTTTCTCTCTCTGTATCTATGAAATCTAATTGTAAAATAGAAAGTGTGAAGAATATGATTTGTCATCTAGAGCACCCTATTATGGTTGTGTTTGCAATATTCTATGTTTTCTACTGATGCTATATCGAAGAATTTTTAATTGCTCCTTGATTGTTGCTAAACTTTACATCCTAGGACATATTGAGGAATTATTAACTTTTTCTCAGTATCTACCTAGCCTTACATTTCTTCTTTTCATAATTAATTCAAAAGTCTAAAAGATCCATGGTAGTGCACCTAGCTCGCCCTGTTTCACTCATTCTTGATATTTCTGCATTTAATCAGTTGAGCCTCTTTGACTCCATTTCCCAATGGCTTTCCCTTGCTCTTCCCACCAAACCAATTCAAAATCCAAACTCTGTATCTAATATATATTCTAAAATGCCCCCATAAACAAAGCTATATCTAACAGAGAGATCCCTCTCTGGTTCTAGGAGGGCTAGATCCTAGGCCCGAAGCAGTTTTGATGTTGCCTACAGGATTTTGTCTCCAGCCTCGGAATTATGGAGTGATAACAAGTTTCATTCAAAACATGACCACCCGTCACAAACATTCCTTTCTGATATGAAAACCACTTCACAAAAAATTCTATCAAATGTTAATTTTCAGGCAATACAAAACAAAAACAACTTAATTTTTATTTGTAAGTGAAAATAAAATAACTCCATATATGCAGTCATGGTGCCTTGTAAACACTCTTGGCCTTAAGTAGCATTCTTGAGGTCAATTTCAAATTCAGATAAGTAGTTTATACAACGAAAGGACTGAAATATATGAATTGACACAGAGAATGTCTAAAGACTAAGGGTAGCCAACTCTTGGCATTACAACTTACCAGGAATATAAACAAATGCCCAAGTTGTTCCTCTTGTTTACCGAATCAATTTATACCCAGGACTTGTCAAATAACATGTCAGGCTGAGATTTCTCTTAATACATGGATCAATTGAGTATGTGAGAGTAAGTAAACTATTCCAACTACTCAATTGACCTAAAAACAATAAAAATTAAGATTACAAATAGTAGGTGAGTTCCTTAATGAATACATACAATCATGTTGGGTGCCAAAAACTTCTTAGAATAAGAAGAGAATGTTATTTATGACATTATGAGTTCAGAATCTAGATGGGGACTTCCAACAGCCATAAAATTACATCCATTGATCTGAAGATCACAGTGGATGATATGGGTAATTTTTCTATTGGGATTAACTATACAATGGACTAGGCTTGATTCTAATGGAAAAAAATGCATACTACTCTGAAATCGATTTCTCCGCGAGGGTTATCAAAATTACAGTTTGACATTCATCACTTGAATCCAAATTTTACTTGGCACATTTTCAAATCACTAGCCAATTTGTCTCTCATATGATACAATGAACTGTCCTAGATTCACACCCTTCAGATTTGAGAAATTTTGGTAGGATAACCCTGATTTTAAATAGTTGTGGATGTAGATAAATCCAAAAAAAATAACATTAATGTATTGAAACTAACAAAGACTAAAGAACCAAAAGACCAAGCTCAAACCTGGAATAGCGAAATATGTGGGAACATATTTCGAGCCAAAAAGGAGTGATGAAAACAAATGGAAAAAGTACAACATACGCTTATCAAGGAAGAGATGAAGACTTCGCATAGAAGGAATAAATCTAAAGATCAAAAAGATACTAGACATTAGCAAAATTATATACTTTGCAAACAAAAACCGAGAATGAGATGGATCAAATAGGAAGACAGAAACTCCAGATCCTTTCATAACTCTATGATCAACAGAAGGCATATAAATATAATCAACTCTTTACAAAATGATCAAGGGATCAAATTGGAGACTTGCGGGGACATGGAGAAAGAACTTAAAATAAAATACCATGAGCTCCTCTCAAAACCAAACATAAAAATACAAGAGACCATAAGATCTATCCTAAAACACACCCCCCAGTTGGAGATTCCAGATCAAATTGAAAATTAATGAGAAAAATCACATAAGAGGAAGTTGAGACAATGATAATGGAGATGGCATCACGAAAATTGACAAGGCCAAATGGTCTCACAACAAACTTCTTTCAAAATTGTTGGTCAACGGTTTCCGCTTATGATTGAAGGATAGTTGAGAAAGCTAGAGAAAACCAAGGAATTTTAGAAGCCCTTAACTCAACCTTCCTCACACTCATTCCTAAGGAAGAAAGAACTAACACTTTGAAAAATTCAATTGTATCTCATTATATAAAGTGATATATTAAATCATTCCAAAGGTAATAGACTCTAGCCCATCATGAACCACATCACTTCTAGTGAGAAAGGAAGTTACATTGAAGGGAAAAAAATTATTAAAATATCATAGTGGCACATGAAACTATGCACTTCCTAAAATCAGTAAAGAAACCAAGTATGTTAATTAATATTAATATGTCAAAATCTTTCGATCCTCTTAGCCGGGCAGATGCTTGCAGCCTTTTGATTCTGTCAAACTTGGATTTAATGGGTTAGACTCTAACTATACTTAAATCTCTTTAATTTCTTAAATAATGGATCTCTGTCCTCCCCGTTGAACCCCTCTTGAGGCATCAAAGAAGAAGACCCTTAATTTCCTTTCCCAATCATCATAATAGCTAAAGGACTAGGAAGAATTCTATGTCAAGCAATCATTGCTGACAATTTGAAAGGCCTCCACATGCTTATAAATTGGAGCCCCTTTCAGATTTGTAACGTGTGGATGACACGCTTATGATCTGAGTTACATGTTACGGGGAAATGGAAATGCATATCTAAAACAAGATCACGCTGGAAATTTAGCCCCAAAAAAATCAAGCGGGGAAAGATGACATATATCATAAAATTATATTGAAACTTTGAAATAAAGCATAAGTTTTAACATTATAATTTAGAATATAGATACAGATTCATGATTAAATGAAGAAATTCCAAGGCCCAAGGCCCAAGAAAATATGCTACAACAAATACCTACATATCATCTAAATCATTACCTATATTAGGATCCTCATCATCAATATCACCCTCTAAGCATCAAAATAAGATAAAAAAGCTTAACATGTCAAATCCATATTTTTCTTCAGCGATGTGTACACCATTAGTAGGGTCCTGATAGAGGAGTTTAATAATCAATGTTACTAACATCAAGGTACATAGTTGGCTTGGTGCTCGCAATTAAATTCTAGTTCCATACCCTTGTATAGAATAAAATCCAATGGAAACATTGTAACCCCCCCAATCTTAAATTCCTAAAATCTGTTAAGTCTGCTGGGTTTTGAGAAGGATATAAAATTCTACATTCTCCATTAGAAATCCATTGAGGTTGGAACCATTCTCAAACATCTTGAAACAATTAATGATAATGTTTAAGTAAAAAATATGAAAATAAAATATAAAGGAGAATGTCACTTTTACTTACCATTACCATTAAGGGTGTTTCGGGGAAAATCACCCTAGAGGTTTGTTGGGTCAAAACCTCCACAGAGCAGGGCATGTTATTCAGAAGGACTCACACACAACCATACTTGAATGCTAAAAACTAGATAACAACGATAGCAGAACTCACCCGTAGTCCCACGTTCGATGTAGATCCTGCGGGGTCCAAACCCCCAGCAACCTTTCTTCCTCCTTCAACCTGGAAAACAAGAAAGAACGTGCACGGAAACCTAGTTGTACAACATATATTTCTCCTAAACGTTAGTGTAATCAATGTGAAATATGATATAAACGATAATAACTGCTTGATAATCAATCTTTCCACATATACAAATAGATACTAACACAGAAGTTCAATAACAAGATGGTTCTTCATTATTGTGAACAGCATGTACAAAAGTAAAGAGTGGAGAGATCACCTCAATCCTTCCACGATCTTCGAGCAGACCGTCGTCCGAATCCGTCCCGCCCTTGCCTCGCTAAGAAACTTTCAAGACTTGTGCACTCGAGATGGCATATAAATGGATGAACATCTCCAGGAAACAAGGGTTTTCTGTATAAATCTGGGAAAGTGCAGGAGGCACGGGAATTCATACTTGAATTGGGATTCCAACAGAGTATAATGTCTATAAAATTTCTCTCTCCCTTAGGCCATGCACATGAGGGGCTTTTATACTCCCTCAAAGTAGTTTCAATCAGTTGGAAACAGTTGGCCACGTGCTGGGGTGGTTGAACTACTGGAGTAACCATCAACCCAGCCCGAAAATAGGGATTTTTATATATTTTTTAATGTTTTTAATGGCATACGCGGAAAAGTACATGTGGACTCGCGTATACACGCGGAAAAGTCTGGGCATACCCGCGTATGGGAATTTTAACACTGTTTTTTAATGAATTTGTTCAAGTCTGTAGGAATGGTTGCCCAAAGCCATAGAGACAATCATGAATCACCTGAGGGTGAAAAATGATGCTATAACACGTGATAGAGGAGTTTAATAATCAATGTTACTAACATCAAGGTACATAGTTGGCTTGGTGCTCGCAATTAAATTCTAGTTCCATACCCTCGTATAGAATAAAATCCAATGGAAACATTGTAACCCCCCCAATCCCAAATTCCTAAAATCTGTTAAGTCTGCTGGATTTTGAGAAGGATATAAAATTCTACATTCTCCATTAGAAATACATTGAGGTTGGAACCATTATCAAACATCTTGAAACAATTAATGATAATGTTTAAGTAAAAAATATGAAAATGAAATATAAAGGAGAATGTCACTTTTACTTACCATTACCATTAATTCATAAACATTACCAATAATTACCTAGCATATTCTTAACATTACCATCAATTACATAGAATTAGTAGGGCCCTAGTGTGGAATATTAGGCTGCCCACTCATACATGATTGTTTTCCTAAAATAATTCGCATTCAGTGGACATATGCCACATAAGCATGTGGTACCACCCCACACATCTTACAAATTCTAAAACATGATGTATAGACAATGAAATGTGGGGCACATTTCCATAAATACTTTTCAGCCAAGCAGAAACACATTTCAGGTGTGTTTCAACCACGTTTTTAGGTTTTCATATCAAAACACAATTGGTTGCAGGGGAATTCCCACATTTCCTAAAATTATGATGGACCACCCCTCTATCTTGGAAGACTCCATTATCATGTCCATCCTTAATACCTTTATTTGGGCCATTCTTACTATTATAAATCAAGGAATATCCATTTCAACACTCATTTAATTACTCAATGCAACATTGATAGAATCCTTAGCTTCCAAGAGAGCTCTCTTCCCTCTAAGTACCTAGGAGCTCCCCTCATTCTAAATGTCTCAATAAACATCTCATAGGAGGATATACTAGCCAAAATTTTACCTTAAGCTTAACTCTTGTACTTTTCGATCTCTTAATCTTCCAAGAAAAATTACCCATCGTAAACCTATTTTGAAATCCACATGTTTATATCTTTTCTTAGAATTGGCACTTCCTACCAAGATCCTCAAAGCCATCAAGTGTCTTCACTGTCAGCTCTCTTTTTTTTTAGGAGGCCCTTAGAAACACAAGAAATGATCCTTGGTAGCTAGGAAAAAGCTAACCTTCCTAGAGAAGTGGGGGTTTAGTAACCAGGAACCATCATATTCTCAAAAATGCCTCAGCAGGGAATCTATGATGGCAATGGTTGACTAACAAGGGAGAAATATGGAGTCAAATATAGAGAAAAATTTATCCAGAAGAGGTAGAATAACAAGACCTTATTAGAAAATATTGTCTTTAGTCAAGTTCTTTGATGTAGAACAATGCTCAGAAGAACAAAAATATAGTCCAAGATCATTTCTTCTAGGAAACTCAAGAGGGGACTTCAACACTACTATGGGATGACTCATGGCAGTAGCTAGCTAAATTTATTAGCAAAAATACTCTCTCAGAAGCTTGGGACCACTTCCATCCCTTATATTGAAACCTGTTTAACCAATACTAGGAAAATCATCCAATGGAAAACCCAAAAATATGGCATATTTGGAAGGCACAAGACAGGTAGGAAACCTTCACTTCCATGGAACCTTGATCTCTATTAGAGAAATAATTAGAAAACGAATCTACTTCAATCATGGAGAATAAATCATCATATTCATTCAGAAAGGAGGAGGAAAATTCTCAATTAAAGAATCATATGCCTTAGAAACAAGGCATCAATCTTTAGAAAGGGATGAGATTCAACAACAGATTTGGAACCTTAGGCTCTGGCCAGAAATATTTTCATTTATGTGGCTTCTAGCCAAAAGAAAGGTATTGATGTAGGAAAAAATGCAAAAAAGAGGGTTTAAGGGGACTTTAATATGCCAAACGTACAACCAAGAATAGGAATAAGCAGAGAATAATTTTTTTCAATGTGAGAAGGTTGATATTGTGGGACAAGGGAGCAATAACCTTACACAAAAAAGTTGTAATAGGATTTAAATTTTAGATACAATCAGAGAAAGGAGAGCCTCCCCCTTTGAGAACCCAATCCTAAATAGAGGTTAGTGCCTACTCCCGTGATTTATCCTATAGAGAATCTGGAAAGAAAGAAATAGATGCATTTTCTATCACAGTAAATGATAAGTGGAGAATATATGGAAGGAACTAAGTCAACACCTAAAAGAAATAGTCTAGCCCCTATCTTGGTCAATGAAAAGAAACAAATGTCAGTCTTAGGAGTAAATAATTCTTGTTGTACGAGGCATAGATCTAAGAGCCATTGAAAAAAATCCTCCTCTTCCTCCCTTCAAGCCTAATCCTAGAAACCTAGTCTCCACCTCCATAGAACTTTATCCACTCAATTTTGATAGAGGTTCAAAGGGAAACCTGGTAAAGGCAAGAGTGGGAAGAGAATTTAGAGATACCTCCAGTAAAATTCTAAGAGTGTACGCAAGGTTTCTTGGGACTAATACCAAAAATGTAGTTGAATTAGAGGTACTAGAAATAAGAGTTGATATTTCCACTGAAGCAAGATGTAAGAAGTTTATTTTGGAATGAAACTCACTCATTTAAGTGAACATTCTTAAGCACCTATTACATGGAACCAGACTAGAAAAAATTATAAGCACCTACATGATGACAGTAGGAATTATATTCTTCATTCCATTAGATTAATCAAACTATAGTAATTATCCCTCCCCAGTGAAAGATAAAAATCTGAGCCTTGTGACCTAAATGTTGGTTAAGCAAGCATGACTTGAAACAATCTAAAGTAGGACTATATGAAAATTTAGAAATCAAATATTTCACTCTAGGGAAGAAATCAGGGAGCTTAATGCAATGTTTTACACCATAACAATCAAAAGTAAAGAACAAATTGGGAACTTGGCTCCACACTCCACACCAGATGCGTAAATATGGGAATGCAGGCACTCAACCACGAAGAACAAAAGCAACAATATTGCATTCTTCATTCTGCATGGGGAACACAAAAATGTGGAAATATATATAGTGGAGGAACAAATCAGAAACTAAACACTGCAATCCACACCAGAATAGAGAATAGAGGGACTCGACCATGGGGAGAAAAAGTAACAAGACTCTCCACATTTTTGCATTTGGAAATGTGGAAATACATATAGTGGAAGAATAAATAGGAAACTCAACTTTTCACTTTGCACTAGATGCAATAGTGTGGGGACTCTTCCACGAGGAGATAGTGTAATAAGATTGCATTTTGCATTTTACATGTGGAATTTCAAAATGCAGATAAGGGAAAAGTAACTCAAAAAATTGGTGCCACGATCAACACCATATGTAACAATGCTAGAATGAGGGGACTTAGGAATGGGAAGACAAAGCAACAAGTCTCTCTAAATTATTCATTCCATAGGAGAGACAAAGAAACAAGTCTCTATGAATTCTACATTCCATAGGAAAAATTAAGCAACAAGTCTCTCCAAATTCCACATTCCACAAGTGGAATGCAAAGAAGCAAATATATAGAAAAGAAAATAAAAACAACTTCTAATATCTTCCTATTTTTATATCCAAATCACCTAGGCTAGACAGATATATTGATATCATGAAAATATGTTAATATCAAAAAATGACAAGAATAGACATCTATAGCTCATGCATTCTCCCACTTGAAAAAAGTAAATATTGCTCAAAAATCAACAATGTCATGCCATGAAGGTGGGCACTCTCCTACTGGGGAAAAAACGGAAAGGTAAAGCCTCCAACATGTCATGAGAAACCCCCTCATGTAGCACTCCATCTCCTAGTGAAAGTAGAAATAAAAGAGAGTCCAAATATCACTACAACCACAAACCTCCAAAAATATTGTGTGTAAAAATGTAATCAGTCCATAAAAAAGATAAGTGCTTAGAATGGACTAAAATTTTGAAGTAATTCTCTATGTCATGCCAGGTACTCAAAAAGTTAATCATCTTGACTAAATACCATATGCGTACTAAAAATAGATTTCCCAAAAATACATCCAAAAATCATAGTCTTGGATTTGACAGAAATTTGAACCATGGGATAATCTCAAAATTGGGTCCTCAAAAATAAAAAATTTACATCATTCTAACTATATTCTAAAACTACAATTTCTTCAAAAATTTCAATTCCTCCAATTCACACCAAACTTGGACCATTAGCCTATCTGACTATTGGGTATCCAAATATACCATCGTCTATAGACTACTGCTAAAAAAAGAACAATTTTATAAAAATAGAATCTACAAAAATATACTAAATTTGGAATCTGAAAGCGCCCATTTAATTATCCTACATCCTGCATTCATGTTCCTCAATCTACATGTGAATTTTTTCCATGAGGAAAAACTTCTATAAATAGAATGTTGGAAGCCTGAACTGAAAAGCCTGCTAATACTAGCAAAATATGTGTTATCCTCCTCACACTAATCTCTAACTACTCTCTGACTGATATAATAAAAATTTAGAAAAAGGTAAGGCTAGAACAAAACTCTACAAGGTACCCATATGGCTAAGGTACTCAAGAATTATCAATATCAAATGATGCACTAACCAGCCGATCCAACAATTAGATTTATGAGGGAAAATCTGGTGTGAAGAAAACATATGTGATATATTTGATCAAACACTTCCATTTTTACAGGTATTCAAGGAGCCCATCAATATGGGGTACTTTTCCCTTTCTTTAAGGACGAGACAAGAGTTCCAGCATCCTCTGATCCAAATCAAGAACAAGAAAATGATGCAATTGTCATGGAAAGTCTTAAAATATTGTAATTACATAATGTGGTCACTTGGCCAATAGTAGTGCCTTGCACATAATTGATATAATAGATCATCGAGGATACAAATATTGACACAAAAACAAGAATAAAAAATGAAGGAAAATGCATAGCCTCACTCCAAGTAGGTAACCTCAAAACATATTCTAGGTTCCATAGTGTAGAACTTCCCATGAGTGATGAATGGGTGGGGGAATCCCCCCAAGACAAGGACTATAATAAAATAACCAATAAATGATATTATGAGGTTAAACAATTCATAGCTAGGGACCAAAAAAAAATACCCCAATACCACTCTAAGAACACCCTCGATGTATGCAATTTCCTTCATAAATATTAAACACACTATAAGGTGAGAATGGATCAGCATATCCCATAAAGGCTCACGTTCCTCTTTTGCACACCAAACTAAGTGAAAGAAAAAAATTCAATTGATCTCCCAGATTATCCAATACACTAACTGATGCAATTATTGGGGTTAAGTATCCTAGACTAGGCACACAGACAGAGTTCCACATGTCCTCATACCTTTTAACATTATGTGTAGTGCAAACAATTCATAGCTAGGGATAATCAAATATACCCCAATAACACTCTTAGAGAACCCTCCATGTATGTAGTTTCCTTAATAAGCACACTATATGGTGAGAATGGATTATCACATCCCACAAAGACTCAAGATCCTCTTTTGCACACTAGTCTAGAGAAAGGAAAAATTTTCAATTGAGCTCCCATCCTATTCAATACTCTAACTGATGCAATTGTCGAGGTTAAGTATCCCAGACCATGCACATAGGTGATCCTCACCCACCAACCTTCAAATCTGAAATGAGAACATTGTATGGTATGTTTTTATCCAGAAGGCAGATGCATGCACTGCGAACAACATTGGAGAGGTTGCCTAAAGTATTACCCCCTTCAAAAGAAATGTCTCTCAGGGGATAGTTGCAGAGTTCAAATATTTTGACCCCACCTTTATAATATTTGTATTGTGCTCTTTTTCTTGGTGCCTTTTCAACAAGTAAAGGGAGCATCAATAGAAATCAAGACTGTACTGAAAGAAATTGCAGGACCCAATTCAGTGTCATCCTTCTCTCCCAAGAAATAAAAAACTCCATTGTGTGAGTATCCTTCGGAAACAATGGGTAATTGCAAACACAAGACTCAAGTCGATAATATCACTTCAACAATGCTACAAACTGCTCCATAAAATTACTTGAAAGTTGAGAGCATCTTTTATTTCTATTAGTAAAGAAAATAATTTTCTTGAGGAAGATCTGGAGAAAGTGCATAATTCTAGCTCTCTTCATGAATTTCATACCAACAAGAAGAATTTTGGATCTATTAGGGAAAACACTCAAACTTCTCCTATGTTTCAGAGAGAAAATAGAAAAACCTATGGCAGTGTCGGAGTCTTCATTGAAAATAACCTAGTCTATTCTCAATGAAGGTAGCACTCATGGTGTCAATGAAGACAATGAATTTGTTAGAATGTTTCAGTTAGCCTCTCAAAATCCCCCAGAATCATCACCACCCACTACCAGAAGAGTAGAAATTTTTCTTGGCAAAACCAACATGGAAAAAGGTGATCTTTTTGTCAGTGATGCAGGATATGGAAAAGAAAATAGAAAAAATATGTAGGATGTGTTGGTCAATACAAATTTCAAGAGTGCATTGGATCTGCCTCCATGTGTATGGACAACCTTATTTTCTCTATTGATCTGCCAAGTACGAAGCTTTTTGAAAGGATAATTGTTATAGATAATAGTTCTACAAACATTCATTGGGGCTCTAAAATTTGATTAATACATAGGTTGCATGCATGTGATTCAAAAGTAGAAGCTAGAACTAAATGTGGTTATTTCTAAGATTATAGTTTTCTCTGTATCTCTTCACTATATTCTAAACATTTCTGAACTTATGTTCTCTCAAAATGGATAATATGCAAACAAAGATATACATGGGAATACTCTGGCTTAGGTCATGTTCCATGAGTTAGGCCATTTTTTTAAATATCATTGAGATGTTTTTTTTATGAGTGACTGCAATAGAGGCGTTTTATAGATTGTCTCTCAACAGTGTTTAGATACCTATATATTCTATAATAGCAAGATGAAAAATCATCTACAATCAGCTTATCAGAGATGATCTTGAGAACAAAATTTCCTCCAAATTCCCCTTGGTAACATGCCTTTGATTCTTCTCACTGAGATGAAAGTGAACTCCTTCTAGCTATGAGTTGAGACAGATCCCATGAATCCATAGGAGGACAACATTTGTATGGGGCAATTCACTTTCCGATACTCCATATATTACTATATCTAGGAATATTTCACCACTTAGAAAAAGACTTTAGTAGGTCCCTTGCTACCTTATTTTGTTACCCATGCCATATATGCCTAGCCCTGTATATTTGGAGACAACTACTTTTAGACAGAGAGATTTACATGGAATTCAAGGTCGACTAGGTTGATTACCTACTCCTTTCAGGCCCTCTTGACCACCTGATGCATTAAGAAAATGGTTGATATTGGTGTCAAAGACATGGATAATAATATATATGTGGCACAAAGCCTCCCAATACAAGATTTCATGGGGCCATCTCTTCTTACCATTTCTGCACCCAATGTAGAGGAACTGCTACCCTTTCTCATTCTCAGCATGGCTCATTGGAAACAGATGCTCATCACCAGGTTTCTCCCCCTCCCTAGAAGATTCATCATACTTGGATGTTATAAGAGGAATAAGGTTCCTAAAATCTCCCCCATCGGATAACATAGCCCAATTTCCAAAGGATATTATCAGAATCAACAATGGCATGTTTGTGATGGTGGGAAGGGGTAATGACTCCTCTTCTAATCCTAGGGTGTTTCTCCTCAACATCCTTAGTCCTAGCTACTTTTTGAAGGACCCTTTATGTTGTAGCATCATTGTGGGGGTACGTCCTTCCAATATGCTATCTACTTCACTATTTATAGTTTGCTCACCCTCCCTTTTCAGGTTTATTATTTTGGCTGCCTCCTTTTTCAGGTTCACCCCCTTTTTGTCTTATTGTATACTGTTTATTTTTTTTCCTTTAATCTGGGTTTTATATTGTTTTGAAGATTATTTACGTACTCGTTTTTGTTGCCAAATATTTTTCTTCCTAGTCATGTGGATAGATTTTGGCCACTAGTGGACATTAATATAATTTCTTTTCTTTCTTCCTCTTCAGACATGTATCCAAAGTTTTCGTGTTAAAACTTATCTTTCCAGCACCATATTTAAATATATACTTTACTCTTGATAGGTGGTGATGTGATCATACTAAGGAATAATTCCAAGCTAGAAGGGAATTATATTGAAATATATATGCTTCAATATGCAGGTAAACTTTGGTAAAAGGGTAAGGTTAGAAACAGAGATTGAGAAACGTCTATCAGCAATAGAATATTTTCCTAGATATTAATCTCAAATGCGTCCAAGTGTTTCAGCACATGTATCAAAGCCATCAATCCTTGCCAATGCTGATAAAATATGGGTTTGAAACTTCATGTGTCTATGTTTTGTCCTCTGTTCAGCCTTTATTTGTTACTTACCATGTCCATTTCAAAGGGATTGCCAAAATTGAGACCCTGGGACATGGAGATAAGTTCAAAAAAATGTTCATCCACAATGTTATACGAAATTTGGTGTAGGTTTAGTATTTTTTTAAGCTATTATTTCAAGTTCATCCCTTTCCTTAGTATAGAAAAGTGAAAGTGAATAAATTCCTTCATTGCATATCTAGAATTTGTGAACCTATTGTGGAATTTTTGAAAGGATATTGTCAAAATAAATTTATTTTTTGAGGTTGGAAGCTTAGAACCAAAGAAAAATTAAGGGAAAATATGTGAGTCAAATAAAAATTAAAATCAAGTTCAGTTTCGAAAACATTTACAAAATAATCTAGTGTGTGATTGAAATTATATTGTATTTGTCTAATTTTTTCTCTAGGTGGATGTTGAAGAAGCACCTTTCTTAATTTCTTTGTTTATTTTGTGTGCATACCTAATCAAATGTCACAAAAAATGTCAATCCATTTATTCTTTTAATTAAATTATGTAGTCTAGAAAACAATCCTTATATAGATGTTTCATTCAATTTGCAGAAGATTTTAACTCATTGAGAATTGAGTAAATTTCTGATTTTATGGAGGCCTAGATTTCCCACAATCGTAAGTATTTTATTTTGGTTTAAGGACCTATGCATATGATGTATGTAGAAGAGGTTTGATTGCATAATAATTGGACATGAGATGTTTCTGAACCTAACCTAATAATTTATAATAAATTAATTGAATAAGTGCTATTACAATTGAAAATCAAACCCACTGATTAAGATCCGAACTGAAAACTGGACATCCAAAACTAAACATATGAAAATTTTGAACTGAAATAGGAAAATTATATTTTGAAACAAAAATATGAAAAATTGTAAAGAGAAAGGAACAATACTTTGGAATCAATCCATCTAGAAAGATTCCTATTGTTACTTTTGGGTGACCTGTGTTTACTATGGCCTTAGGACATTTGATTTCCTCGTCGAATTCAACGCATTCTTGCTCTCTTTTCTGCTTATTTTCTTCACTATTTTTGGGGTCAGGAAGGCACCTGTCGTCTTCATTGATGCAGCCATTATCGCCCACGCCTTCAGCTTCATCTTCCTCCGTGGAATCCTGAACATACAGCCTCTTGAGTGCCTTGTTGCGCTTGTCTACAAGTACTTTTAAGTTGCTAAGAGAGATGAATGGGCCATCGCGTAGGGGTGTGGGGAATCTTGTGTAGATTCCTTCTGTGGAACAAAATCACCAATATTGGAGGCACTGGGGATCCTTTCTTGAATTCAACCAAAGGTAAAGGTATTGGATTAGACCTGTCACAACATGGTTGCACCCTTCCTCCTCCTTCCCTCGACAAACATGGCATCGCGAGGGAAATGAAAATTTTGATATTTGAAAAAAAATGATATTTTCATATGAAATGCATGTGTTTTTCATGGCTGCTTAAATAATAGTCATAAAATCAGGGCATATATGAAGCATAAAAGCCAACTTAGGGGTGATTTGGAACGCATGGTTGAGGAACTAAGTTTTATGATAGGAAAAAGTTCAATAAAATTTGAAAAAATATGAAATTGTAGAAGTGAATATGAAGGTTAAATACAATGGTCTATACATCAGGTCATATTCTTTGTATTTAGTTTTTTTTTTTGGATAAATTGTGTATTTTTAAAGAAATAGATTTTTTTTTAATGTTATTTGTGTGTTGAGTGGTTTTTGTTTGGCAAATTCTATATTATAATTTTGAGTACTCTAATTTCCTATATATACAATGTTTGTAAGAAACCTAATAGATTCAATATTAGGAAGAAGTCGTGAAGAGATTGCATTTGTTATGAGTTTTTGGTGTTCACTTTACATTAGACTTATGTAATATCATGCGTGTTATTAGTATAATTGATTACTATTGTATCAGTGTGTATGTGTTTGTATTTTTACTATATTTGAGTAATCTATGCTTGTTTCTTATTCATCTCAATGATGTTAGTGATAGTGGTTTAAATAGATCTTAATAATATCATAATGAATGTGATCCCCGCTAAACTCTTTAACATGCTGCGCTTTATTAATGGGAATTATTATATGTGTCTCAAGTGATACATTATTGCCCCTATAAGGTGGAATATGTTAGGACATTAGATAACAATAGGTCATATTTAGAAACATTTCATTAACCTTGAGTCTATCATAGAGACAACACACAATAATGGGAAATAATTGTCTAAAATATTTAAAATATGGTAGACGAGTTAAATTAGGGTTTAATGACCGAGAGGATAGGGTTTAACCTACAAAATGTCTTAAAGTGACTTGAATTCTTTTAAACGTTACCCTAAATTTTCCCTAAACTTATTTAGGGGTGCTAATTATTCTTGGAAATGACTTGGGAAAGGTAGAAGGTGACATTAGGAAGAGGTGAATGAGGAAAAAAAAATATTTAATTGGCTCTTGGGAAAAATATAAAAGCAACATTACTTTTAGGACTTTCTTTGGCTATGTTAATGTACAATTTCTATCTCAAGAGAGATGAATTTGTCAGTAATCCATGACAGTAATTGGAGTAGTTAAAAACTACTCAAGTAATGTCTAAGTGGATAGAGGAGGATATGGTGTACTTAGCCATAGTGGGGTATTAATCTCCCATTACTAAGCTTGACATTTTAGTTTGGTATGAAGGTGGTGTTGCAAGCCAAATACCTTACAATTAAAAAATTATTAGACTAATTTTGATATTAGAACAAATGATGACATTGTTTGGTAGAGTATATTTCTTGACTAAATATTCAAGGAGTTAAAATCATGTGTTCTAATTGAGATAAATCCTTGCTTGGATGGAAATGCATATTTGAAGGTGTCCATGATAGGGATGAAAATCAAACCTTTTGTTTGATTTCCCCCCACATTATACGATTCATACAACAAAAATCATAATCTATCCGGGCGTTAAATTGGTCATTGCATTAGGAGAAGATGGTGGAAACTAGAGACATATTAAAAATAGTCAGAAAAGGAATACACAACCAATTTTCCTCGATGGTGCAAAGGGACGTTGTTAAAATGTATGGTTCTAGGATTTTGTGTGGATTTGATTAGACAAATTGTGCGACAAGAAACAATCTAGAACATACTGCTAGTTTCCATTGATATAAACTATCTTTTTACTAGAGAGTAGCCATAACCATTTTACCTCCATTTTACCTATAAGGGAATGAGAAATATGGAGTGTTAAGGTGTGCTAACACGTGTCAGACAATGCCAAGGCATGTTAGGCATGCCAAGGGATTTTTAAGGAAACGCAAGGGAGAACTAGGTCAAAATGCATGGAAATGAATGAATAAGAGTGTGTGAAAATGAATGTGAGTGAGTTCTAGGTGTGCCAAGGAGTGAATGACAAGGTATGTTAGGTAGTGCCAAGGAATTCTAGCGTTTCGGGGTGACATGAAAGATGTGTCAGTGCCAAGGTGTTTCAATACGTGACAGGGGGTATTAGGCAGTGTCAAGGAAACACAAGGGAGCACTAGGTAAAAATGCATGGAAATGAACAAATAAGAGTGTGTGACCAGGATTTTAAGTGAGTTATAGGTGTGCTAAGGAGGGAGTGACAAGGTATGCTAGGTAGTTCCAAGGAATTATAGAGTTTCAAGGTGACATGCCAAGATGTGTTCGGTGTCAAGGTGTGCCAATGTGTGCTAAGGAGTGTTAGGGAGTTCCACGGAAACATAAGGGACAACTAGTTCAAAATTCATTAAAATTAATGTATAAGAGTGTGTGATAGGGAGTGTCAGTGAGTTCCAAGTCTTCTAAGTAGGGAGTGACAAGGTTATATGTTAGGCAGTGATAATGCATGCTAGAGTGTTAGGGAATTTTAGGGAGTGCTAGGGTATGCTAGGGAGTGGAAAACATGACAATAAATGTAGGGGATGCTAACACATGCCACATAGTGCTAAGGGAGTGTTAAACATGCTAGGTGTTCTGGCATGTCAAGATGAAAACTATGTTGCTTATTTGTTTTATGGCCACGGTTGGATGTGAGCCTTGACTTGGTAACTTATTAAGTGGGATGAGTTCATATTGGAAATGAGTAGCCTAAGATGAGTTATAGGAATTTCTTAGGTGAACAATGTATATTATAGTTGTAGCAATTGTAACTTGGTAAAACGATTATAGTCAAGGAAGGACTTGGTTGGGTTCCCAAGTCTAAAATAAGGTAAGGGTAGTTGTGAGGGCATGATAGCTAAGGAGTGCCAAGGCATGCCATGGAATAAAAAGGTGTCATAACACATGGAAGATAATGTCAATGCATGTTGATGAGTGTTAGGGAGTTATAGGGGAACAAAATGGATAATTAGGTAAAAATTCATGGTAATGAACGAATAAGAGTGTGTGCCAAGGAGTGTCAGTGAATTCCAGGTGTCCCAAGGATGAAGTGTTTTAGGAGAAGTTCAGAATAATACTTGAAAGAGGGAAGCCTATGTTTGTGAGAAGGTTTAGACAAAGTAATTTCAGAGAAAGGGAGACTTTGGGTTGGGCACAACATTGTTTTGATAATGACTTGGTTGGGTTCCCAAGTTGCAAAAAAAGTAAGGCTATCTATGAGGGTATGACAGCTAGGGACTGCCAAGGTGTTCCAGGGAATGTAAGGTTCCCAAGTAAGGCTAGTTGTGAGGGCATGAGTGCCAAGGCGTGACATGTGATAGATAGTGTGATGGCATGTAAAACATGCTAAGATGTTCCAAGTGTTAAGGAATTTCAAGATGTGCAAGGGTGTGACAATGCATGTTAGGGACAGTCAAGGAAACAAAACAGAGAAACAAGTTAAACTACAAGGAGATGAACACATAAGAGGGTTAATAAGTCATCAATTTACCTTTTCCGTGAGGCGCATGCTAGGCACACCAACACTAGGTGTCAATAGGTTCCAAGTTCCAAGTGTTAGTGCATTCTATGTGCTAAATATTCATCTATTGCTACTCATATACTTTCCAATAATTGATCTCAAATAATTTTAATATTAAACCATGCCAAATCATACCAATTCATCTCAATGCATGTCAAACATGCTAATAATTTCCAAGTGCTAACATGTGCCAAGTGCCAATGTGTGTCAGGGAGTGTTATGCATGCTATGAAGTGGCAGGGCATGTCAAAAATTGCTAAGTAAATAGTGTCAATGCATGTTGAGGAGTGTTAGGGAGTACTAGGACAACACAAAGGAGCAGTACTAGGTCAAAATTCATGGAAGTGAATGAATATGAGAGTGTTTCAGGGAGTGGAAATGAGTTCTAGTTTTCATGCCATGGAGGGAGTGAGAAGGTATTCTAAGCATTCACACACCATATTGACCACTCACTTCTTACTATTCCCACACCATAAAAAAAAAACCCAAAAATGTCATTCTTAAAATCTCTTATGTAGTTTCCTAATGCCATTCAAGTAGAATCTCGTAATTACTTATGTTAGTAATGGTGTGATCATTTTTTATTCTCTTAAAGGAACTCTTTCTAGACATGGACCCCATCAAATATAAATCATCAAGTGAAAATGAATGAATAATAGGGTGTGTTGGGGAGTGTCAGCGAGTTTCATGAATTCCAAGGGGGGAGTTACAAGGCATGCTAGGGAATGCTATGGCATTTCAAGAAGTTCCAGGGTGTGCTAACATGTGCCAAATAGTGCCAATGCATGCCAGGCATGCCATGACATGTCATGCGTTAAGGCTTGACGATATGTGACAGGTGTTAGGGTATGTGAACACGTGTCAAGGAGTGTCAGGCGAAAAAAGGGAACACAAAGTTAAAATGCAAATAAATGAACACATATGAGGGTTAAAAATTCAGGACCTTACCTCTTCAAGAGGGGCATGCTAGGCATACCAACACTAGTGAAAATACATGCCAAGGGTTAATTTTTAGCGTGTCTTAAGTGTCAAATCATCCTATATTACTTCTCTCTTAATTGTGAACAATTGTTCTTAAATAAATTTATCTTCAGCCATGCCATGGAATTCCAGGGCATCCAAACACATGCCAAGAAGTTTCAAGTGCCACTAAGTGCCAAGAGCCAATATGTTCCATGGAGTTATAGGGCATGCTATGGAGTTCCATGTTTGCTAAGGAGGGAGTGACAAGATATGCTAGATATTTCCAAGAAATTCTAGAGTGCTAGGGAAGCATACCAAGATGTGATAAGTGCCAATTTCTGTTGAGTGTTAGTGAGTTACGAGGAAACACAAGGGAGAACTACGTTAAAATGCATGGAAATTAATGAATAAGAGTGTGTGACAAGGAGTGTCAGCGAGTTCCAGGTGTGCTAAGGAGGGAGTGACATGGTATTCTAGGCAGTGCTAAGTCATTATAGTGTGCCAGAGTGGCATGTGGCCAAGATGGTCCAGGCGCCAGGGTGTGCCAACACATGCTAGGAAGTCCTAGGGACACACAAGGGAGAACTAGGTGAAAATAAATCATGCAAATGAAAAATTAAGAGATTGTGAAAGGAAGTGTCAGTGAGTTCTAGGTGTGCTAAGGAGGGAGTGGCAAGGTATGCTAGGCAGTGCTAAGGTATGCTAGAGGTTAGGGAAACATTCCAAGATGTGCCAGGTGCTAGGGTGTGCCAGTGCATGCTAGGGAGTGTTATGGAGTTCCAAGGAAAACAAGGGAGCAATAGTTTCAAATGCATGGAAATGAATGAATAAGAGTGTGTGACAAGGATTGTTAGCAAATTCTAGGTGTGTTGAGGGAGTGATATTGTATGTTAGGTAGTGCCAAGGAGTGCTAGAGTGCAAGTGATACATGCCAAGATGTGCCAAGTTCCAGGGCGTGCCAATGTGTGTCAGGGAGTGTTAGGGATTGCCACAAAAACATAAGGGAGAACTAGTTCAAAGTGCATGGAAATGAATCCATGCACGAATATAAGGTGTGTGATAGGGAGTGCCAGTGAGTTCCAACTATGCTAAGGAGGGAATGACAAGGTTATATGCTAGGAAATTCCAAGGCATGCTAGAGTTCAAGTGCATGTCATGGAATGGAAGAGTGTGTTAGGGAGTTCTAAAGCATTTCAAGGAATGAAAGGGATGCTAATACGTGCCACATAGTGCCAAGGGATTGTTAGACATTCCAGGTTTTATGGCTTGTCAAGATGTAAACTATGTTTCTCAGTTGTTTTATGGCCATGATTGGATGCCAGCCTTGACTTGGTAACTTATTAAGTGGGATGAGTTAATATTGGCCATGAGTAGCCTAAGATTAGTTATAAGCCATTCTTAGGTGAAAAGGCATAGTCTAGTTGTAGTAATTGAAACTTGGTCAAGTTGTTGTAGTCGAGGCAAGACTAATTGGTTGGGTTCCCAAGTCTAAAAACAATAAGGGTGTTTATGAGGACATGATATTTAAGGAGTGCCAAGGTGTCCCAATGAAATAAAATGTGCACTAACACATGCCAGTTAGTTTTAATGCATGACGAGGAGTTTTTGGGAGTGTTAGGGAATCACAAGGGAGAACTAGTTCAAAGTGCATGGAAATGAATGAAGAAGAGTGTTTGTCAAGGACTGTATGTGAATTCCAGGTGTCCCATGGTCAAAGTATGTTAGGATAATTTCATAATAGGACTTGCAAGAGGCAAGCCTATGATTGTGATAAGGGTATGGAAGAAGCGGTTTTAGACAAAGGGAGACTGTGTGCTAGACACAACACTATTTTTTCAATCACTTGGTTGGGTTCCCAAGTCACAAAAAAGTAAGGTTATCTATGAGGGCATGAAAACTATGGAGCACCAAGGTGTGTAGGGAATCCCAAGAAGTGCTAACTCATGCTATAAATTTCCAAGGCATGTTAGGCATTCTAATATGTGTTAGGTGCTAGGGTTTGGCACCAATGCATGTTAGGGAGTGTCAGGGAAACATAATCGAGGACTGGTTTTAATTTCATGGAAATGAATGAATAAGAGTGTGTGATAGGGAGTGTTAGCAAGTTATAGGTGTGCTAAGGAGGGAGTGACAACGTATGCTAGGAAATTCCAAGGCATGATAGAGTGATAGGAAAACATGCCAAGATTTTCCAAGTTCCAGGGTGTTCCAATGTGTGACAAGGAGTGTTCGGGAGTGCTAGAGAAACACAAGGGAAAACTATGTAATAATGCATGGAAATGAATGAATAAGAGTGTGTGACAAGGAGTTTCAATGAGTTCCAAGTGTGCTAAGGAGGAGTACCAAGGCATGCTTGGCAGTGTTAAGGAATGCTAGAGTGCTAGGGTGGCATGCGGCCAGGATGTGCCAACGTGTGCAAGGAAGTGTTAACTAGGAGTGCCAGGGAAACACAAGGGAGCACTACGTCAAAATGCACGGAAATTAACAAATAATATTTTTTGATTGGAAGTGTCATTGAGTTCCAAGTGTGCTAAGGAGGGAGTGACAAGGTATGTTAGGCAATGTTAAGGCATGCTAGAGGCCAGGGCGACATGCCAATATTTCCTAGGTGCTAGGGTGTACGAACATGTGCCAAGGAGTGTTAAGGAATGCTATGGAAACACAAGGGAGCACTGGGTAAAAATGCATGGAAATTAATGAATAATATTTTGTGACTGGTAGTTTCAATGAGCTCTAGGTGTGCTAAGGAAAGAGTGGCAAGGTATGCTAGGTAGTGCCAAGGAATGCTAGATTTCTAGGGCGGCATGCCAAGATATGCCAGGTGTTAAGGTGTTCCAATGTGTGCTAGGGAGTGTTAGGGAGTGTCAGGTAAACAGAAGGAAGTACTAGATAAAAATGCATGGAAATGAATGAATAAGAGTATTTGATAGGGAGTGTAAATGAGTTATACATGTGTTAAGGAGGGATTCACAAGGTTATATGCTAGGCAATGCCAAGGTATGTTAAACTACCAAGGTGTGTCTAGGAGTGATAGGGTGTGTTAGGGAGTGTAAAATCATGTCAAGGAATGTAGGAGACGCTAACACATTCCACATAATTCCAAGGCATTTAAGACATGTCAGGTGTTATGGCATGTCAAGATGTAAACTGTGTTTCTTAGTTGTTTTATGACCACAGTTGGATGTGATGAGCCTTGTCTTGGTAACTTGTTAAGTGGGATCAGTTGAGATTGGACATGAGTAGTCTAAGATGAATTACATGTAGTTCTTAGGTGAACAAGGCATATTTTGAATTTCCATGACACATGAGAATCTGGGTTTGGTCTTAGAATATTTGATGCAAACACACTCAAGTGCCACAACACATCTACTTTTCATAATGAAATATACACACATCAAGGAATCAATTAGTGCACATGAAATTTTTTTACTTTTTCAAATCGTTCTTCTTTAAATTACAAACTGTAATAATAGGCTAGATCTATTGTACCAGGGATCATGGCGCTTTACAATCACACTGATACAAGGAATACAACTAGGGATTGGTGTTAGTCTTTTGACAACCAATCTACCTTGAACAGGACAACACTTGACCCACTTTTTGATGGTGGCCACACATAGCCCTTTCAATCCACATGTCTTGAACACATCTGGTAGGTCCTCTTGCCTCCCTTTATGCAACTCCTTAATTTTCCTCTACTAATGAACTCAAATCCTTTAGGTTACTGACTCGGCTCAAAAAAAAAAAAAATCTATCTACCTCTTTTTTCCTTTACGGTCTACAAAACTTATGGTTTTTGATCAGTTGTCCACAACTCTGTTGTGAAAAACTCTTTGGTCTGCCCATTTTTTCCATACTGCTACTCCAAGATGACAATTCTAGGGATATGGAGGTTTCCCTTCTTCTCAATGACGCAATCCTCTCCAATACAGTGAACTAGGGCTAGTTGGCTAGCCCACTTGACTGCTACTTTATTCCTTCAAAACCTTCACGTCCTTAGGCCCAGTACACCTACCCTTCTACCAGTCTTGTTTTCCTTCACAAGTACAGGACTTAGAGCTCTTCTTTGACAGTCACATAACAACCCTCCAATTTTACTTGGCCTGCCATCAATTTTCCCAACCATAGTCAATTATTTTACTGATCTAGTGCCCACAACACTACCCTCATTTAGGCCTCTTCAAATATGTCGCCTAATAGTGATTTGAGTCCTCTCAAAATCACTATTATTGTGTACCAATTTCTTTGTTGTCCAATCTATGAAAAATTTTGAACTACTCATATTATCATCCTTCTAAAAATTTGTAGATGACTGAACTAGGGTCAAAAATCATCCATTAATATTCCATTGACTAAATGTTTATAGACTCCTTCATATCTCTGTCCAAAACTCTATGGGAAGTCCACTAAAATCAACTCCTATTGATGCCAATCCATTCCTCATCTGACACATTTCTTCTGCTCCATCTTCTACTCACCTTCCACCTTCCTTTGGATTTTTTATCTCCGCACATCTTCTGCAAACCATCTTCCAAATTTTTGGTATACATTGCAAAGATAAACCTCTCTCTAAGGGTCACAAACCCTTTTCTTCTATGCAGATTTTTCACAGTCTTAATGGCATACCTTATCGATTGAACATGCTAGGAAACCTCCCTAAATAGGGAATTATACTTCTATTCTAATTTCTTTAGAAAAAACCCTATCCACCCATAGAAAAAGCAACAACTCTTTCCTCCATAAGAGATTCAGCCTAGCTCATATGGATCCATAGATTTTGGGAATTTATTTTACTGAATCTTCACCTAAAATTTATATATCTATGACCCTCAAATTACGGTTACCTCAGTCAATATTACACCTCCGACTACTTTTGTTATGTCCCTAAATTCTAGCGCAAACCCACCTCCATTTTTGTTGGTATTTATCACAGACCTTGCAACCTACTAACCACCACAAGGTAGGGTCTCAACCCTCTCTAATATTTCAAAATTTGATGTTGCCTTCACACAGAAACACCACTGAAATCACATGCCCAAATTCTCATGAGCCGCCTCTCTTGAGCTTGATCTTCCATAAGAGAACCAACAATATTGCATCCTACTTCCTATCTCGAACCCATTAAGGTATGTGACATTATTTTGAACCCTCACATGATGATCTTACTCATGGGTGATGATCATGGCCTCCCTTTAGAAATTCTTACTCAGCCCTCTAACTCGAACTACGTCTTTAGGACTACATCTCTCATGGCCTTCTTGATCAACTGAGTTCCTTATCACTTGATTTTCTTGCCTTCATACTAAGGCCTCCTTAAATAACTTTTCTTGGTTAGGCCTCTTAAGAACGCTCTAGAACTTACGAACTTTATCCACTTAGACCTTAGGAAATATTAATTTTTCTTTTTAATTTTCTTTTAGATTTTAAACCACATCTCGGGTCCAAAGCCCCTTTTCTTTGGTTATTTTCCCACAAATCATTTTGTGGTCAAACTCACACAAATCCATATCACTAGGCTTGTGGAGTACCTCCCAAGATACACTATTTCAACAACATAGTCTAGTTGTAGTCATCGTAACTTGGTCAAGATCCAATAGTCAAGTGAGGACTTGGTTGGGTTCCCAAGTTGAAAATTAATTAAGGGTAGTTGTGACAGCTTGATAATTAGGGAGGGTTAGGGCATGCCAAGGAATGAAAAGGTGTGCTAACACATGTTGGACAATGTCAATGCATGTTGAGGAGTGTTAAGGAGTGTCGAGGCATCACAAGGGAGAACTAGGTCAAAATGCATGGAAATGAACAGATAATATCGTGTTCCAGGGAGTGTCATTGAATTTAAGTGTGCCAAGGATGAATTGTGTTAGAATAATTTCATAATAGGATTTGCAAGAGGCAAGCCTATGATTTCTATAAGGGGCTCAACAAAGAATTTTTGGATAAAGGGAGACTTTGTGTTGGGCACAATACTATTTTGCCTTTATCTTTTATTTTTATATGATATGTGGCACACTTTGGCTGAATGCTCATGTTTTAAACTATTTTAGACAATTGCATATTGTACATTTTTGTGTATAAGTTTTGGGGCACTCGGCTTGTGCTGACTTATATCTTGTGTGTCTTGTGTATATTTTGGTTCTTGCAAACTCTCAGTTAATGCTCTACTATTTATATGAACTGAACATACATGTGAAATATTTCCAATGTAAGCTATGTTGCTTAGTTGTTTTATGGCCATGGATATATGTGATCCTTGTCTTGGTAAGTTCTTAAGAGGGTAAATTTCAACTTGGACATGAGTGGCTTACAATAAGGTATAGGTAGTTCTTAGGTGAACAAGGCACAATCTACTTGTAGTAGGTGAAATTGATCAAGATGTTATGGCTGAAGAAAACCAATGTCACATGAAATGCAGTAGCTAAGGATTTGATTCAGTTCCCAAGTCATAAAAAAATGTAAGGCTATTTGTGAGGAAATGAGTGCCAAGGCATGTTAGGGAATGCTAACATGTTCTAGATAGTTCGAAGTCATGTCAAATATTCTAAGATGTGTCAAGTGCTAAGGCATGCCAAGATGTCCAAGGGTGTGACAATACGTGTCAGGGACTTATATCAAGGAAATAAAAAGGAGAAACAAGTTAAACTACAAGGAAATGAACACATCATAGGGTTAATAAGTCATCAATTTACATTTTCAAGGAGGGGCATGCTATGCACACCAACACTAGGTGGAAATAAGTGTCAAGTGCCAAGTGTTAGTGCATTCTAAGTTCCAAATCATCCTTTGTTACTTCTGTTCTACTTTCCAATAATTGATCTCAAATAATTTTAATATTAAACCATGCCAAAGCATACCGAGGCATCTTAATGAATGCTAGACATGCTAATGATCATGGCCTCTTTAGGAATACATCTCTCTTTGTCCCCTTGATCAAATGAGCTCCTTATCACTTGATGTTCTTTCCTTCATCCTAAGGCCTCCTTAAATAGTTTTTCCTATACCTCTTAGGAACCCTCTATAACTTACGGGTTTTATCCACTTAGACCTTATGAAATATTGATTTTCCTTTTTAAATTTCTTTTATATTTTAAACCCCACCTTGGGTCCAAAATCCATTTTCTTGGCTTCTTTTCCCACAAAGAATTTTGTGACCAAACTCACACAAATCCATCTCACTAGGTTTTTAGAGTACCTCCCAAGCTACACAATTCAAAAACATAGTCTAGTTGTAGTAACCATAACTTGGTCAAGCTCTTGTAGTCAAGCGAGGGCTTGGTTTGGTTCCCAAGTTGCAAATTAAGTAAGGGTAGTTGTGATGGCATGATAGCTAGGGAGGATCAAGGCATGCAAAGGAATGAAAAGGCATGCGAACACATGCCGGAAATTTTCAATGCATTTTGAACTAGAGTGTTAGGGAGTGTCGAGGCATATCAAGGGATAACTAGGTCACAATGCATGGAAAGGAACAAATAAGAGTGTGTGTCGTGGACTGTCAGTGAATTCAAGTGTGTTAAGGATGAAGTGTGTTAGGATAAGTTCAGAATAGAATTTACAGGATGTAAGCCTATGATTGTTATACAGGACTTGACATAGTAGTTTTAGACAAAGGGAGATCACTTTGTGTTAGGCACAACATCGTTTTTCCTTTAGCTATTTTTTTTAAATGGGATGTGGCAAACTTTGGCTACATGTTCATGTTTTAAACTATTCTAGATAATCACATATTGTACATTGTTGTGTATAATATTTGTGCCACTCCACTTGTGTCAGCTTATATCTTGTGTGCCTTGTGCATCTTGTGGTTCTTGAAAACTTTCAGTTAATGTTATACTATTTATATGAACTGAACATACATGTTAAATATTACTTTTGTAAGCTATGTTTATTGGTTGTTTTATGGCCATGGCTGGATCATGTGATCCTTGTCCTGGTAACTAGTTAAGTGGGACAAGTTGAGCTTGGACATGAGCGGAATAAGATGCATTATAGGCAGTTCTTAGTGAACAATGCACAATCTACTTGTATTAGGTGTAATTGGTCAAGAAATTGAGGTTGAAGCAGACCAATATTGTCACATGAACTGCAGTAGCCAATGACTTGAATGGGTTCCCAAGTCGTGAAAAAATGTAAAGTATAGTTGTGAGGACATGAGTTCCAAGGCATGCTATGGAATGCCAATATGTGCCAGATAGTGCGAAGGCATGTCAAATATGCTAAGATGTGCCAAGTGATAAGGCATGCCAAGATGTGTAAGGGTGTGTCAATGTGTGCCAGGGACTTTCAAGGAAACAAAATGGAGAAACAAGTTAAACTACAAGGAAATGAACACATAAGAGGGTTAATAAGTCATCAATTTACCTTTTCCAAGAGGGGCATCCTAGCCACAACAACACTAGGCGCCAATAGGTGCCAAGTGAAAATTCTTAGTGCATTCTAATTTCTAAGTATTCCTTTGTTTCTTCTCATCTAATTTCTAACAATTTATCTCAAATAAATTTAATATTAAACCATGCCGAATCATACCAAGGCATCTCAACATATTCCATACATGATAAGACTTTCCAAGCACCAATATGTGTTAGGGATTTTTCTGCATGCTATGAAGTGGAAGGGCATGTTTAAGAGTGCTAAGATGTGCCAAAGAGTGCTAATGCATATTGAGGAGTGTTAAGGAGTACTAGGACAAAATATTAAGGGAGCACTAGGTCAAAGTTCATGGAAGTTATTGAATATGAGGAACATGTGCCAGGGACTAGTGTTAATGAGTGCTAATTGTCATGCCAAGGAGGGAGTCACAAGGTATGCTAAGCATCGATAAGGCATGCTAGGGAATATCAAGGCATGTCAAGAAGTGCCAAAGTGTTCTAGGGAGTTCTGGGATGTGCTAATTATATGTGCCAAATAGTTCCAGGATATGCCAATACATGCCAGGTGCTAAGGATTTGCAGGGTGCTAGGGTATGTCAATATGTGTCAAGAAGTGTCAAGGCAACAAAAGGAAGAACCAACCTAAAATGAAAGGAAATGAACACATAAGAGGGTTAATAATTCGGGACTTCATCTTTTTCAAAAGGGGCATGCTACACACACTAATAACAAGTCACAATACATGCCAAGTGGCATTATGTGCCAAGTGCTAATGTATGTCATTTCATGAAACCAAGGTGTTCTGGGGCATGCTAGGGACTACATGCATGCCAACACATGCTAGGAGAGTTCTATGTTGTGCTAGCGCATGCCACCATGTGCTTCGGTGTCAGTGTCATGAAAATATGTTCTAGGTACAAAGATGTTCCAAGACATGCGAGGTGCTAAGAAATGTTAGTGTGCGCCAAAGCATTAATTTAAGGTGTGCCCAGATTGTTGAAGAGTGTTAGGTCTTTCTCATTAATAGAATTGAATAGAGTTTGATTAAGTATTAAATAATATATTTCCTACACACTAGTGGAGCTTTATATAAAGGGAATTTTCTAGATAATAAACTTAATATATATGAATCATGTGTTGACTCATAGGAAAACTCTATTCGACTAGTCATTACTTGAGGGAAATGATTGTTGGACATTGGGTTCAACGCTCACTGTGTGTTTTGTGAAATGGACTAACCACCTCTCGTGGATCTTAACTTTGTCGATTATAGTGGAGACTAACGCCTGCGGGTTTTGGTCTAACCACTACAAGGAAAAGACCCTCTAGCAGAGGTTATGAAGGAGGTTTTTAGTGTTATAAAATTGGCCAAAATTTCCAAAAAAAACATTTGCTACAACATTCGTTTATGGTTACTAAGGTTTTGGCAGAGCTTTTAACGGAAATTCAACACAACTAAAAAAAATGGGCGGCCGGAGGTTATTACGGATGTTTTTTCATCGGTGCGCTACTATGGATTTAATGCACCAGTGCGTACATGAACACGACGCCCCGGGGTTGTCTCAGTCAAACGAACACATCGGAACGTTTAGGTGTAAAACTGCACTGGACGTAGTGTTGGTCATACAACGCACGGGGCCATTCTAATTGGTCTTGGGATTTGTGCAATGCCCGTAGGTTGTATCAACGCACCAGTGCGTATACTTTTATGATGCACTGGTGCGTCATATCACATAAAGACACCGAGATTTATAATTGGTATCGATATTCGTGTAGTGTCCTTTGATTGTAAAAATGCACTGGTGCTTATAGATACATAAACGCCCCAGTACACAGTATCACACAAACGCACTGATATTAATAACTGGTATCGGTATTTGTGCGGTGCCCATAGATCGTACAATGACACTGGTGCATATAGACACATAAACGCACCGGTCGACAGTTACTGACACGCACCGATTTTCATTTTGTTTTTTTAGAAACATCCACCTGTGACAGTCCAATTATTGTGATTGTTTTAAATTCATTTTCATCAAAATTCGACACACCTTATAACAATATTCATATTAATTACATTTTTATTAATTCATTTGAATGTGTTGTTTGGATTAATTTGTTATATCATATCAAAATTATTGTTGTTTTTTAAAATTCATTATTCATCAAAAGTCGACACATATATATCTTATAACAATATTCATATGAATTAAATTTGTTATAGTGCATTTGAGAACGAAAATGGAGAATGCAATGGCGACAATGGAGAACACAATAGAATAAATTAAAACATATTTTTTTTTTATTATTATTATTATTATATATATATATATATATATATATATATATATATATAAGATAGCCTTTTTCGTACAAAATGGGACAGTTATTGGTATCCCTTTGTCTTTTAATTGGGACACTATGTCCATTACATTAAACAAAATGTATGATTTCACAGACAAATATTTCAAAAAATACAACGACTTGCTTTGATATCCAAACATAATGATCATCATTCTTTGCTTGAACTGCTCTCACTGCTCAAGCTACTTCCATGACTTGGGTTATTTTCAGGAATGTTTTGTTCACGGTGTTGATTTTTTTCTTCTTCTTCACCTTCCATCTACAAACATAAAAATAAATTGTAATGAGTGTATATACATTGGTGAGAATAATGAAAATTGCAATATTAAATAATATAAATCAATGTAAATCGAAAAGAAATGACGTACCATAGGAACAATTGACTCATGAACTACACACATTCTTTCAAAACCATGTAGTATGCTATCTTTCAAGATTTCGTCTGTTGGCATAGTTCCATACTTTGTGTCTTGCAAGTTTTATACCCCATAACAAATCATATATTTAATATAAAATATTTTTCTATTATATTAATTATAGATGGAGCTAAGTCGAACAAGATCGGTAGATGCTTACAAATTCCACAATTAATTTCTTATATGCCAACATATACTCATAACCCATATTTAACCCAATGTCAATCAATTCGTTTGATGGTTCTTCTTTGTATGTTAGCACCTGTTTGAAGACATTCAATGATGATTTTTGTAAAACAACTTAAAAATACAAAAATGAAATCTAGTTAGTTACGCAGAGTAACAGTACTCACAAGCTTAGAGATCAACCTTTTTTCCTTTTCATCTGTTTTATGTGTTGAATGGGTTCCATTTTCTTTCTTTTACGCAAGAAAATTTTTAAAATCAATATTTAATGCTAAATTGTTTTATTATTATTTAATGATCGAAAAATTCAATGATTATGTTGCATTTGAGCACATTTTTGTTGAGATGGCTCCTCTGCGATGCAATTTTGTCCATTTCTTTGACCATCTCATACACCTTTTTTGGACATTCCTACTAGCATATTTAGGTACATCATTTTTCGTTCATCTTTCGAGATTTTCATAATCTTCCTAAAAATGTAACATGACAATAAACTATTTAATTTTTATATTGATATATGAAAAGTAAATATAACAAAGGTGATATTTATAAATAATTCTAGACAAACATTAAAAGAAATATTACTTTGTCATTCCTTCTTTTTTGTTGTTGTATGTTTTTGCTATTAAAATTCTGACATGTCTCATTGACCAATTCTCTAGAAACTCTTCCTGTAGTTTAGATAAAATTTGGTTCTTGGAATCATTGGATTGGTTTTTGTATTGTAAGTGGAAAGAACGTCTATACATTTGTTCCACTAGATCCCTCGAACTTTTGTAAAAGTTTTTCCCCATTTCGTTAACCTCCAGCACCACTCCATATGAGCTAAGGAGAAATTCATTTTCATTTGCACATGTTCTATTTTTTTCTTTTCTTAGAACAACATTCCTTTTCTGAGTTGTTGGTCCTTGTAGAACATTAAACATGTGTGAATTAGTAGATTGTTTGACACATGTTATCTAATAATTTTAAGTATATTATTAATGATAATTAAAAAAAGAAACTCATATTGGATCAATAGTATTTTTTCATTCACCTGATTCATCCTTTTGCAATTTTTCCATTAAACTTTTACGCTCTTCTGGTCCTAGATCAGAAATAATCATATCGAGCTTTGTCATTTTGTGGCTCTACATGATACACAATAAACAATACATATTAGTTAAACTTACATATAGTTCAAAAATAATATTTTTTATAAAGAATTTACAAATAACTTGCCTTTTTTTCTTTTCTTGATGTGTAATCAGTATTTTTGTTACTTGATCTCTTCTCAGTCATTTCTTTATCAATCTGAAACTTGTACCATATCATCCATTAATATATTTATAAATAAATTCTCAACTTTTCAGGTAGAAAATAAATCTCAAGACAATGGTGCACCTTTCATGAGGTACGCACCGCAGCCGGTGTGTGGGGATATTAAAAATGCACCGCAAAATAGTATAATAGATATTACAGTGTTTTGGGTATTATAAATGCACCGCAAAAATGATGTAATAGACCGTACAGTGCGTGGGTTATTATAAACGCACCACAAAATAGTGTAATACATCGTACGGTGTTATCATCATTAAATGGAGCATCGGTGCCCTATTTCAGATATGGCGCACGGATTTAGAAAAAATGTTTTCAATTTTTTTATTACATAGTACTTGCACGGTGCACTGTATAATACAGCGCACCGGTGTGGTAGGGTACGCAGGGCGCATCGATAAAGAAAAATCCATTTTTTCCAAAAATTCACGCAATGGCCGAATACATTGGGATCTGACTATGCAAGTCATCCCGTGGGTTGGACGTCAATCTAAAATGAAAAACCCTATTTCTGAAATCACAAAAATAGGGAGAAGAAAGGGCAAAAACAAAAAAAAATGAAGGGTTTAGGGTAGAAATGGATAAAACTATAGAAAAAGTTTAAAAAACTGCAGGAAAAAAGTAAAAAAAAAAATCAAATTTAATCACAAGATGGTTTGAATTTCTATGATACAGGGTTTGAATCACCAGAGGTTTGGTCTCTGATTGTCTGAATACTTCTTTTCGAACATATTTCGTTGCTCCACAATGCCCTCGTGCTCTCTTGCTCCAAGTCTGTCTTGCAAATATTTGGCTGAAAATTTTAGCAAAAAAAGTGAAAAAATGAAAAGTGTTTAGTATTTAAAGAATAATTTTATGAAATTAGATTTTCGAAAATATTTTTCTGTCAATTTTTCAAGTTTCTGTTTTTTTTTCACTTAAAGAAAATAGAGTTGTGTTTTTTTTATTTGCGTTTATTCATGACCGGTGCGGAAGAGTTGTGAAGCACCAGTGCGTCTTCATAATACAACGCACCGGTGCATGTCATGATGATAAGCACACCGGACTGTATAAAGTTCTTTTTTTTTGTATGTAAGATCATAATAAAATAATGATAATTCTAAAGTACATGAATTTATTTCATTGTTTTCTAAACTTTATTATGTTACAAAAATTCGTATTATTCTAGATTTGTTATTTTACAATTATTTGCAAATTTACAAATTTAAATATTTTAATAAAATCATTTCACATTAATACAATTAAAATTTTCACATTAATAGAATTAAAAATTTACAAATATTTTACATACAATTACAATTACAATTACAATTTTACATTAATTTCACATACATGAATTATGATTAGAATTACAATTACAATTTTAATTTTACATACAATTACATTTACAATTTTACATAGAATTACAATTACAATTTTACAAATATTTTACATACAATTCAATTAAAATTACAATTACAATTTTAGAATTTTACATACAATTAGAATTACAATTACAATTTTACAATTTTTCATATATACAATTACAATCTTTTCACAATAAATTAAATATTACAATTAAAATTAATATTTTACATACAATTACAGTTAAAAATACAATTAGTACAAATACAAATACAATTTTACAATTTTACATACAATTAAAATTTCAATTTCAATTACAATCACGACATAATATTTAATAAATATCATGGTCATTTAATATTAAATTAATTAATAAACATCATCACAATCATGATAACCATTGTACAAACATCATATTCGACTAATAAACACATTCAAACATAAAATTAACATTATATATTAAGATCATCACAACACAAACATCAAATATACATCTCAATATGTCAAATAACTCATGTTATCACATATACACATCTATGTGCAAGCTAAACATTAAATGAACATATCTAACATGACCTAACAATATGCGCCACATCATGATGATCACCAACATGAAAATTAAGTACAACTGCATCATGAACATAAAATACATGGACCATATATATATATATATCACTGAATAATGTTAAAAATATACAACTGTAATATAAATGTCATGGCTCAGGCATTGGTGGTAGTATAACAACATCAATAGCAATACTATAATTGGATGCTTGCTCAGTAAAGCTAGGCACAGCCTTGACAATCGATGGTCGAGCCTGCTCATGATCATGATCACTAGTATTGATGGATGCATCCGCTGGTGATAGTACAACATCAATATGAGCAGTAGTAGTGGAGGCCTGCTCAGTCAATAGTGCAGCCTTGGCGGTCGATGGTCCAGCTTGCTCATGATCATGACTAGTACTAATGGATGCAGCTGCTGGCTACTGACTGGATGAGGCCGATGGTCCAACCTCATCTCCATGATGACTGTCAGATGCTGCCAGTGGAGCGTCATGCTCATCAGGCGCACTGTGAGGTGAATGATCATGAGATGCATGTGAGTCATTGCTCGCGAACTGTCTATCACGTGCCACGGCTTGATTATGCCTATAGCTACGGACAGTCCTCCCTAGTCGCGTCACAGCTGTCGTAGCTCCTACAACATGTTGCATCAGGCCATACATGTCACGCGGCATGCCTCTCCACATCCGTAACAGCCTATCATTGGCCTGTATGTCTCTGTAATGATCGGGCCTGATTCCCACATCAAAAATCAATGCACAGAGTTGGTTGGCCAACTCCATCCTATATCTAGTCTCAGGTCGACCATGCCTAGCAAAAGGCGGCACCGGTGCACCATGAGCAAGAGCATGTCTCTTTGCTGCACCGGCCTCATCCTCATCATGATCATCCTTGGCATCATTCATGTCTTTATCGTCATCATCAGGATCCACACTTGGATCATGTGGTGGACCCGACATCTACTTGCCATCAAAAGAGCCAATGTTTGCAAAATATATACAAGTACACAACAATAATTAGACAATTTCATTACACAATTTAATAAAAACAAGTTAAAGAACATGTTAGAATAAATATAAATAAAATAGTAATATTACCTCTATCATCTGGCGTCTCATCAGCTGTGAAGAGGATGTTGGGACACCCTCGCCAATCTAAGCCAGCATAAGGACATGGGACCATAATGAAGGGATGCAACCCGTCAACAATGGCTAGTAAGTCCAGTGAATCATGTGATATCCTGGCTGGAAACAAAGTGTCTCTCCTATTGGGCATCATCTACCCCCACATGTGCATCTAGGCCTCAAACATCGGCCTATGAGGTTGTCGAACAAAACTAGGTCTCATCTCTGGAAACCTCTCAAAAAATAATTAAAATAGCTTGAAGAAAAAGGGAAGTTGACCCTCCCTTGTGCATGAGCACGACATCTATCTAAGGCCGTACAAAACTGCCGCAAAAAAATAGAAGACCACTTGACAAGTCGTGGCTGCTGTACTAAAGAATCAACGTAATATAAAAGCAAGAAACTAATGCGTTGCCTATGACTGGTGTTGTGCGAAATGATCGAAATGATAAGGGAGAGGCACTGCACGTCCTGTCTACCAAAAGCACCTATATGTAACTGACCTCCAAGTACCTGAAACTCTGAAGGAGATAGTACATGTGCTCCAATGTATCTCTGGGAGTAAACTAACTGACTCCTTGCTACACAACCAATTGGCACGTCTGGGAATGAGGGAAAATCCACCCCTCTCCTCGATAGTCCTATAATAAAATAAATATCCTCCTCAGTGGGTGTGTACCACTGGTCAGGACCAACCTAGAAAGCCTGTCAGTGGGCATTCCACCTACGGATAAGATATCTCAAAAACACACTATGGGCCTTTAGGGAAGTAGCCTCCTCATAGAACTTGAGGAGGCTTACCTGCCTAAGATTCCCTTGGGTATCTGCTGTAATAGGGTGAGGTTATGCATCTCTCTCCCTCTCTTGGGCTTCCCATTGGCAAATCATGTCATATTTTTTTGCCTCCTGTTGTTGTTGTTCCTCCTCTTCTCTCTGAATCATTGACATATTAAATAATTTTTTTTAATTAAAACAAACATGTATTTAGGAATATACATATATATATTTTAAAAAAAAAAACATACCAGTCGGTGCGCCACAAAAACATTCACGCACCAGTTCTGGTGTGGCTTAAGTTTGTAGTGCACTGGTGGAGGTGCCCCTAATGAAATACAATGCACCAGCCTCGGTGCAAATGTCTTTTTTCAAGCACCATTGACTATATCTAAGGTCATAATAATGGTGCGCTGAATGAAATATATACCTTGGAGCGTATAGTCATTTTAGCGCACCAACGTCATGACAATTACATAGTTGATGGTGCGGTCTTTTATCCTGCCGCATCGTTGACCCTCTCGGAATGCTGAATGCGGTGCGTTGACATACACTGGGGTGGATAATTCCATCAACGCACCGCACTGCGATTCGAATGTTCAATGGTGCGCCTGGCTAAATCAGCGCACCGCATTTTTTTTAATTTAAAATTATGTGGGGCAAATTTTGGTACCACCTCAGAAACGGTGCGAATAACGTTAGCATAGATGGCGATGCAACCTGTAAATTTTATAGGCAACACCGTTATCCAGTGCGATCCGAAAGGCTCAGGCGCACCGTGTGACAATTTATTTAATTTTTTTAATGGTGAGTTTTAAGGTTATTTCAGATTCTAATCCACTAAAAGGCTTAATTATGGAAAAACTAGAAAAATGCCTGTACATTTCACCATCGAGAAGGCATATTGGCTGTAAAATTTGCAAGAGAAAATTTTCCCACCGTTTTTCAAAATGCAAGCTGGAGATTGGTGGCCAATGCAGAGCAGCAGTGTGTGCAATGGTTGCAATGAGAGCACAAATTTCAGGGTGGTTTAGAGAAGGGGAAATGGCACCGGTGCTTGAGAGCTCTAGAGCACTTAGGAAAGTGAAAAATGCGATTTTTTGGCCGTAAATTTGTTTTTATTTAACCTTGTTCCAGTTCGCGGGGTTTTATAGGCGCATCGGTACGCTTACTTACAACTATACCAGGCGGTGTCAGATTTGGCGCGTTGTTTATGATGCACCGAGGCGGTTCCCTAGCACCGCAACGAGATGTTTCATTTTTGGCGCGATGTTTTGATGATGCACCGGGGTGAAATATTCGTAAAGCACTGGTGCGGAATAGTCATAAAGCATTGGTTTTTTGGCCTTAATTTTTTTTAATTTAACGCTATTCTGGTGCATGATTTTTATAGGCGCACTGGTGCTCTTGGATAAGAACGCACCAACACGTTTCTATTTTGGTGTGGTGTTTTATGATGCACTAGCGCGGAAGAATAGTGAAGCACCAGTGCGTTACCATTATAGGACGCCCCGGGCGAGTGTGTATGTCGCGCATGTTGTCCGGTGTGCCAATTTTTTGTGCGCACCAGTGCGTTCTATGGTAGAGCGCACTGGTAATTGAGAGCTCAGGAGCACTAGAAAAATGAAAAATCTAGGGTTTTTGCCATTGTTTTTTTTTATTTAACCCTTTACCGGTGTGTGTGGTTTATAGGCACACCAGTTCTGTTTCTTATGAATGCACCAGTCGGTTTGTGTTTTTGCCGTGTTTTTTTATGATGCACCGGTGTGGTTTCTTTATACCACGCTAGGTGGTTTCGGTTTTGGCGCGATGTTTTATAATGCACCGGTGCGGAAGAGTTGTGACGTACCGGTGCTATAGAATAATACAACGCATTGGGCAAGTGTGTACGGAGTGCACGGTGTCTAGTGTGCCAATTTTGTTGTGCGCACCGATGCTTTCGCGATTCCAGAGCACCGGGGCAAAGTTTAATGATAAGCGCACCGAGCGGAAAACATCCACAAAACCCTCCGCCTGCCAACCTCCTCTAGTAACCTCTGCTAGAAACAAATGTACGGGGTATTTTTCTATGGGGTTCCTTAAAAACATCTACTAGAGGGTCTTTTCCTTGTAGTGAATGACAATCGTGATTCCACCAATTGGTATCAGAGCGATATGTCTCGAGTTCGAAACTCACCCGGCTTGCGTTGGGGGGGGAGATTTTTGGACATTGGGTTCAACGATCCCTGTGATTTTCATGACATGGACTAACTGCCTCTCGTGGATCCTAAACCTGGTGATTGTAGCGGAGACTAACGCTTGCGGGTTTTTGTCTAACGACAATCGTGATTCCAACAATGATACACACTAATTACTTCTTAACAAATTGACTGACTCTAACCACTATGGAATTGGAAATATTATAAAAAATACTCCATAATAATGGTCTTAAATCATTTTCTTTTGACAAAAAATATATTAACAGGCACATAATGTCATCAAAAACTCATTGGAATGATAAATGATGACGAACATTTTTTGACCGTCACCAAAAGTACCAAAAAGAGCATTGGCAAGGGTCATTAAATTTTTTTCACTAGAAGTGTCACCAAACAGAGAATTAGTGATGGGCCTTTAATGACCCTCACCAAAAGTTTCATTTAAAATGGCTTTGGTGACGAGCCTTAAAGGACCATCACTATATACACTTACAGTGATGCTTTTTTAAGGACTGTCACCATATGTGACATTGGTGACGGACCTTAAAGGTCTGTCACAAGCATGACCCTCACCAATGTCCTTTTTTCTTGTAGTGAATTGGATGAAATCCCTTTGGATTAAGAGGGACATATTTCCATCCTTTCATGTTCATGTGTTTTTCACATTGATCAATTTTACATCTGGAACTAATGCAAAAATCACAAAAATGTACGGTTTTCTTGTCTCGATGGAAAATATTCCCCTGTGTCTTTACTCTACACTTATTGTAATTATGTTGTTCCTTCTACGGTATTACAATACAAAGGAATGGATATATTCACCTCACCAAGTTCAACATTCTAGAATAACCTATGCACAAGCCTAATATATTTGTGGCCTTCATGTTCTAAATGGGATTTGCACTAGTTTCCCACCTCTATGGATGATTTGAGTCGATTTTCATCATGAATCACTTTGTACCTCCAAATTTCTCGCTTCACACAAGCACATGCACCATCATGCTCACTCTTTCATGTCATGTTTCAAAATATCTCCAAGTATGCTGGAATTTTGTCTTCTTGTGTAGTCGGCTCAACCAATAAAAATAGTGTGCTAACTTGAACTGCCCTGCATAACCATCTGACCATATCCAATTCTTTATTAATGATATGTCATTTTTTTTAATTATTCATAATAAAACCAAATAAATGTCGCACAAATAATGTGTCATGCTCACAATCATCATTGATGTAGAAGTGATACACCTTAATCATGTCACGTGACTCGTTAGTGTTATCCCTACAATCAACATTCAATTGTGCATATATGTACAGAACATGTATGAATATGGAAACTTGGTCCAAGTGATAGTACTCACTCTGGATCTTTTTTAGAGGATCAAATGTGTAATTCTTAGAAAATTATACCAATGATAACATATGCCTGGTTGGAATACTTAGCGGGAATGCTTAAATTTAGAAGCTTGCCACTTAGAATTGTGCGAGAGTTTGACATATTTATAGATCTGGCTCTAAAACGCCCCCATGAGTTGTGAAATATTAATCTCATCATCAACATAGTTTATCCTCCTAGGTGCTAGAGTTGAAGAAGATGGTTGATTTCCCACGGAATACTCATATCGCTTCCATGTGATGGTGATATATGACATCCCATACTAGCTTGGATCAATAGGAAAGTTCTTATGGAACAATTCCAAATCACCACATTCAGTGCATCTTCTACCACCTATACATATTTTCTTGTAAACAACTCTTCTGGATCCCTTCTGCACAATATTGATGAAACAAAATTGTGAATTGTAGGAGGAGGGTCATCATGATAGTTCATAATGAAGTTGGAATTCAACATGATATTGGAAAAACATTGTGGCCTAATAAACCATGTTTTCAAATTTTGAAACATCCTTATGGATATCTTCACATGGTGATTTCTTTCCTGAAATTCCTCGAGAAATACAACTTTTTTCATTTATACAACGTGCTTAACATGATATTCATACTCGCATTTAGCTATGTGATGTCATATGGCATGCTTTCTAACTACAATAGCCTGGGAATGGCTCTCCCAAAAATATACCAAATGTTCTTTGATTTATCTTGTAAGGTTCTCTTGGTAGGGTTTCATGGTGGTAAGAGCCCAACAAGCAGATTCATCATTTTCATTTACTTGAACCCTAAATTTGGTATGCTTCTGCAATGTTTTTTAAGACATGGATCAATTTTGAAATTATTGCCAACTTTTTTTTATCTTGATTTACTTGGTGCAACAATAGCAGTTGTAATTTACCTATGAGTGGCTCGAACATTGGGATTTATTAATTTTCCAAACATAGATAATTCCTTTGATATATTTTTAGCGACATTAATACATGTATTCCTTCTTTTAGCATATTGGGCACCCAAAAGCTTTGTGGCATGTTTTAGTTTCTTATGTTTGATCAACCCATGTAGGCTCTCCAAGGTCCTCTATTGTGCTTGCATCCAAATTTTATGTAAACATTCCACACATTTCCAAACCATTGTAGCTCCATGTTATCCTATAAAATTCAGAGGGAAAAACGCATTCTTATGGTGGTTGATCAACTTGATAGGGAACATCTTCTTCCTCTAGTGGTTGATTAGCTTGATAGGGCACATCTTGTTCCCCTAGTGATAGTTGATCAGCTTGATAGGGCACATCTTTTTCCACTAGTGGTTGATAAACTTGATAGGGCATATCTTGTTCATCATTTGGTTGATCAACTTGATATGGCCAATCTTGTTCCTCATGTGACTGATCAATTTCCATCCTTGAATAGTGGAATACAAAATATACTTGTAAGACAAGTGAATAGTAGATCTACACATGTTTATTTAAGAAATCACCATATGTGGAAGGTCATGATATGATTAGCAGGGTATTCCCCCTGTTTTCCTTTTAGTTTATGGATATTTGATGGTAAATTGGTTGGCATGGGGGGGAATTGTTGATTATGGGAAAGGGACCATTTATGAGTTTCATCAAATTTGGGAGATTTAAATAAGAAACAAATGGTATCTTGTTTGTGTTATCCATTATGTAATGAACTTATGTGTTGGTGTTGGTATTGGTATTGGTGTACCCTACAGGGTAGTATTGGTTGGGGTACCCTGTAGGGTGGGGCTAGTTGGAGTACCTTGAAGGGTAGTGTTTTTATTTCCCTAGGGGCTAGTGGTGGAGGTGCCTTGAGAGGAATTATATCCCAATAAGGTGGCTACAAGAATGGATGTGCCAAACAAGGTGGCTTGGTCCCGTCTTTTATGCCATAATTGTGAGAAAGCAAGCACTCCTTCCGGTAATGGTGGGAGATTTTGTAGGTGCCTAGAGTGATGGTTAACCCTTGGGTCCCCTATGGTTCCCTAGTAAGTTAGTGGTAAAATATGGTGAGGGGAATTTTCTTTAGGAAAACCAAATGAATCACATACATAAGAAAAAGCTTAAAATAAATGGCTATTTTTCCCTTTAATTCTAATGTGTGAAACAATCAACAAAAAAGGTTTTGTGAGGTTTTACATATGAGAAAATTTCTTAAAAAAACCTATCCTCCTTCCACTCAAGTAGTAACTAGGCCTTGTCAAGATTTTAGAGTAGGGTACTGGGGCCATGTCATGAATGTCATTTGCGATTCTTCCAGTAGCCAAAAAACCAACCAAGGTATGGAGAGGGTTGTAGTGGCCTGTAGTACTAGGGCTACATCCCAAAAGAGTTGGAAATGCTTCTAGTATCCTGACCAAAATCACCTCAGGTGGCTTGTGCTCTCGCACCTGCTACCTATAGGGAAATATTCCCTAATATTTGGGCACTAAGTTACCTATGTCCAATGGGAATTAGTGAATCTCAGCTTCTAGTTTTCATTTTTGGACCCATAACCCTTACCAAGTGTTGAGATATAACAAGGAGGTTCGTGATAATATGCCACCTAATCCTTCCCCCCTTAATTAGATTCTTCTCATTACTAGATTTTTCACTGGATGATGTAGGATTTTAAGCTCCCTAAAATACAACATCTATGTTTCAAGATGAAAAAAATTCCCCTAATTACATTATGTGATGTTTTTTCCTTGCAAAAGAAAAGATGTGTGGATAATGGGCCAAGTTACTTTTCCAAATTATGTTATTTGAGCATATAGGAGATGGAAAATTAGTGCTTTTGGAAATATTATATTGTCATTACCAACTAAATTGAATTATGTAACTTGATTTAATTAAACCTTTCAAAGCAACCATTCAAATATATGTATACTTACCTAAATTAATATGCATTTCTTAATATTTACTCCACTTATACATGTTGATGCCTAGAACAAATCAGAGTCACATGAAACCATTATAGATTAAGCTTATGAACAAATAAATTTAATCACCCCAAGCCATTGAAATAGCTAAAAAAATTTTATTATGCATAAACCATTATTTAACTTCAAGGGATGCCACAACTGAGATCACCCAATAGAGGAACCCCCATGTAAAGGATAAGAAATTTGCAAACTAGTTGAAGGTATGAAATTTGTAAAATATTTGTACTTGAATTTATATTTTATGTTTTAAATATGGTCCTATGTTAACAATGAAAATTTAATTAATTTATATATATTTTTTAATGATAAAAAATAAATTTATCATTTATGTTAAATATGACTATGTTGGCCAAAAAAAAAAAATTATATATAAATTTTAATGATATATTATACTTTAAGTGTTTAAAAATTTTCATTTGAAATCTGTATTATATTTTATAATGTGTTGTTATATATTTCTATAAAATGTTAATAAAATACAGTATTGGTTTCTTTTCAATAATTTATTTTAAATTTTTTTTTATAAATTTTCCAATATTAGAATTCAAAATTGTTAATATATTTTAATATTCTTTATATAAAATTATTGTATTTAATCAATTATTTCAAGAAAATATACATACTACTAAAAAAATGGAATTTCATTATTCATTTAATAATGTAAAAAACTAGACCACAGGGTCTTGGATAGACGATGATCGAGAGCTTTGTTAAGGCGTTCCTTGATGTGAAGTCATTGATTCAATTCCCCGCCCCAATCGGGGTGATATATTGGACATGATGAAGATTCAGTCCCGCCAAGCTTACAAAAACAAATTATATATATATATATATATATATATATATATATATATATATATATATATATATATATATATATATAACTTCATCTCTCCATTTACTAAGAGAAGCATTTGACATTTTTCAAAATTAGTTCTTCTTAGCAATATTTTTTCATTTCTTCAAGAGACTTATATAAATCCTAAACTAAAAGTAATCTCTACAACAAGTATGGTATTATATTTTTGTTCATATATCTCATTCACCAAACATTTGAATTAAAATCCAATGACAATTAAAAGGGATTCAGAGAAAAGAAGGAAAGATAAAAATGATTTAAAAATAATAGGTTTTAAGAGTAAAATTAGAAAATTAGAGAGTAAATTATCAATATACCTATTTCATAAGTAATCTAGTCACACAAGCAATAATCTCTCTTCACTCTACCCCCAACACATGTCTAAGAAATGAAAACACTTAACCATTTGGGAATATGATTGAAGGGTTTGTGATAAAGGTGATCTATTGTTAGATATAACCCAAAAATTTCACTAGCGAGTCTAGGTTTGAAGCTTTGTTTGGTTTCACAAGAAGTCATATTTACCAAGTGAAGAATTTAACCTTTTTCAAAATAAGTTCTTATTAGCAACAATTTTTCATTTCTTCACAAGGCTATATAAATCCCAAATTAAAAGTGATCCCTACTATAATAAGGATGGTATTGTATTTTTGTTCATATATCTCAATTACCAAACATTTCAATTAAAATCCAATGCCAAGTAAAAGGCACTGTGAGAAGAGAATCAAACAGATGTAAGTGATTAAAAAAAAAATGGTGTTAGGAATAAAATTAGAATAATTGGAGAGTTTACTAAAGAAGCCAAAGAGAGTGACTCAAAAATGAGATGATGAAGATCTAGAGAAGTTGATGAAGAAGATGTTGTATAATAATTTGCAAAGTTGTTGAACTAAATACTAATAGAAATTAAAGTTTGAATTATTATATAGGAATTCTAAATACATATTTCATAGGGAATTATTACTAACCTACTGTTATTGAAAATCTTTTGAATTTGAGAGAATGAGAGATTCTTGGAAACAAATTAATTATATAAGATAATTTGTGTCCAAAAAACCATAAAATACATAAATACACACTCCATTATACAAGAAGGGACCTATTCAACTAATTTTAAGTATGTTAATATTTGAAATCCTACTATACAAGATCAAATTAGTTGGAAAATGTTTTCTTCATTAGAAGCACCATATCGTTTATCGTTTTAAAACATGTAACTAAAATTATCATAAAATAATAGTAAGAAAATCTTTCTTAAAAGAAGAACTTATCATAACTATAGAGAATTTCACAATTCCAAACAAAAAATGGAATAAATGTGGGATGAGTAGTATGAGAAGACCAATGAAATTGTTGCTAAGGAAAAAAAATGATCAAGAGATAGAGGTTTTAGTGGATTTAGTGAACAAGGAAGATTCTTCAAGTTCTTATCAACAATGGATGTACATTGTTATCATTTGTGGAGAAGATTAGCACAAGTGATTTTGAGTGTTTTTTTTTGGAGAATGTACATGGAAGTTTTAGCACAACAATCAAGTAGGTCACAAGGAGGGCTAAGGGGATTTGAAAAACTATATGTTTCTACAATGAACCTTTTTTATGCACATGCAAACAAGGATATCCAATGTCTTTTATGTTTTCAATTATTTTCATCAAATCTTGACAAAGTTTAAAATAAAATTTCTCTTTTTTATTTTGAACCATACTTTTTAATATATTTCATGATTACATGTTGAGAAACAACTAGATGAATTTAATCGACATTAGATTACCACAGTCTAAGAATATTAACATTGTAAACATTTCTAGCATATCATCAATAAATGCATGCTAATTTATTTCTTTTTCATTTATTATTTATGAATTTAATATTGATTAATGACATGAACCTTCCATGGAACATTATGGTGATATGCAATAATACACACATTTTTGTGCAATCATGAATCTACACTACATTTTGTATGTCTTTAAAAAACATGCTCTCTTTAAAAAATTCTAATAACCTTCATGTGAGGATTGAAAGAATATTTGTGAGGTTTTCAAAGGTATGGATCATCATTTAGGATACAAGGAACCATTAAATGTTATATATGATGATGGATGTCACAAAAAATTAATATACGTATATGTTTAACAAAGAATGTCTTCTCAACATGCATATTGGAAGGAGGGACACTCTTGCTCCTTCTAGAACTTGACACATTTTCTCTCTTTTAACTCCTATAGGGATATCAAGCATCAATCAAACTAATGTTTACAGGTTTTTTAGCACTTATGTGACAACCATTTTTTCTAATTTCAATTCATGTAAATAATATATGGAAATGCAATGGTTTTCTTTGGTTAAAGCACATCCTTAGTTTTTGTGGGTTATCTTAAACCATTTCAATTCGAAGGTGGTTCATAATTTGCATGAATTCAAGCAGTTTCAGAAAATTCCAATGAACCATTAATCACACCAAGTGATTTTTATTTAGTTTTTGTTACATCTCAATTTTTAACTACATGGTATTACTTTCAATGCTTATTTTATCTTAGTTCTATTGTTTCATTCTCCATTTTTTTCTTATTTTTAGTCATATTTCTTAATGCATACAATATGGAGCAGTTAATATGATAAGTGTGACAACTTGAATTACATGTATTTGCATGAATTTGTTGAATTGCATGATCTTATTGTTCTCTCAATGTTTTTCATCTTTTTCTTATCCTTTCGTTAGCTTTTTCTTGTACTTCCTCTATGCTTAGAACTTTCTCTTATTTTTTAGATCAAAATCTCCAATTTCCCATGTCTGTTGTGAATTATTATGTAATTTCCATGTTTTGATATTTTTCTATGAATGAATGTTTGTTGTTATTTTTTCATGCATGCACATTCGAATTTGTATTGTTTTATTTTTTGGGGGGTGGAATCAAGAGCTCGATCAAGTTCCTGGCCTGCAACATTTAACATCAATGTCATAAATAAAAAGTTGGTGTGTGTTTGGTAAGTTATTAATTTTTCAATGGCTCGATTGATCTTATGGCTATCCATGTTGATGACTCATGAGGTCCTACAAATAATAGTATTAACACCCCTTGTAGAGATTTCTCTACAACACCATTTTGTCCCCTCGTGGATTTACGACAGAATTTGTCCTTAAGTGGAGGAGTTTATCATGTTGGATTCATGAAAGAATCCTCTATCCAATGGCATATGAGTTTGACACTTTCGAATTTATATGATATTTTTCATCTAATTTATTTTAAACATATTTTGGATAGTTCCAAATGGGTTGTATAGAAAATCAATAACATAAAATGTATACAACGAAAAAAATTCAAAAAATACCACTATCTTTATTTACTGGTCCTCTTCAAAAGGGTACTCTTGGTTTTTATGAGTTCACTGATATTTACAAATATAACTTTATGTTGCAGGAGTTTGATTTTCAAAATTGATACTTACAAGTTTTATTTCCACCTTTGTGTATTTCCCATGACTAGAGACTCGAAGTCTTATTGAAACACTATCAACCTTGCTTGCTATAACTACCAACATGGTAGGGGGTGAGATGGTAATTATTTGGAAAATATGGGAAACTTCTAAACTATATCCATAATAAATCTCCAAGACAAACTTTGATTACCTGCTAAAAATGATATTTACTACAGGTTCCTCAGGAACCCACATAAAGAAACATGATTTTTTCTTCATCATTCATTCTTATGCAAAACTCTTCCCATGTGATCAGTATGAAAAAATTCAAATATGGTAGAGAACATTCAAACTCCCAACCATTGAAGAGTATTATAGAACCAAAAAAATTTTGTTGAACTAGGGAGACATACTCATTTGGGATCTAGTCAATTGCCTAGTCTCCAACTAGATCCCTTCTAAGATGTACTAGAATATTTGATTTGCACAATTAAGCTTATTCATTTATTCACTACACTATTCTACCTTACTTGAAAAAACTGAAACTTTCTCTCAAGTATAGGTATATTTCCAATGGAGCCAAGTGTGCAAAAATATTACAAATGAATTCATATTCATATTTGAAATATAAGCTCTAATATATAACTTAATATGAAGAGTTAGCGAATCCTCTTGATGTGGTGCCAAGAAATTTTGAAGAGTAGGGCTTTTCTCTAGCCTAATCACTATCTAGAGCCATTTTTCAATGTATTCATAATTCTCTTGGTCCTTTTCTTCATAATTTTAGATTTTTATGTCTTCTTCATCATCCTTGATTTGTATGTCTTCCATTTCCATATTAACTTGATGGTTGGCCTCTTGACTAGATACAGGATCTAGTGATCTACACAATGGAACTTCCTCAATTTCTTCATCAAATGTATTCCCTGGCTACTTCGTATCTTCTAGATCTTCTTATTTATGTTGGCCATGGAATTTTTTCTTTTTTATAGCTTCCTGGAGGATAGGTATATTTCTTAAGGATGTTAGGATTTTTCTTCTTGAATCATAGAAATATTTCTAGTTGCTGCCAAAATTTGAAATATTTCTTTGAGTAGCATCCTCCCTCCAACGTTTCGTGAGCCTCCTTAAAGTCTTACAACTGGTTTTTTCTAATACCTGTCTCGCGCATGTAATACTATGTGAGGTATTAACAAACTAGAATAATAAGTGTAAAAAAAGTCTTACACACCATACAAAACAAATTTTGAAAAAAGGAATGTGTTTGGGAAACTCATGCTACTGAGACCCTGTTGTCACCAATTTCTCTGTTGACATGAGAAATGTTTCCCTTTCCATGTAACACTATAAAAGAAGGAATATTAATTTTTTTCATAAAATGGACAACAAGGCTTTGGTGAAACCCATTAAAGATGTGGATATGTCAGGTTAGAACAATTCAAGAATTCTAAATGGTGGGGTGTTTTTTCGTCTTATCATTTCTCCTCCCGCAAGATGTGTAATTTTAAGGAAACTTACCTACCTAAACTCTAATCCCTTTAGAACCTTCCCTGGAAATGGTTCCAAAATGTTGAGTTATTTATATCTATAAACCTGGGACATTTAATCATCAACTTGGGGCTCATAAGATTAAAAGGCACAAGCATAATATGTGCAGGATTTGAGATGAGATGACTAAAAGGAAATTAAATCACACTTGAATAAACACTCCTAGAGAAACAATTAATTCCTCTCAAACTCTAAATCAATAGAAGGGGCTCATTCGGCTTAGGTAAAGGAAATGTAAGTGTGACCCTTAAGATCATTTGTCTTGCACATACTACACTTCCATAAATTTAAATAAATTGAGATGAAGTGTACAACTAAATGAACATGTACTAGAAATAGAATACATAAACATTAAATAGAACATAAATGAAATACAATAAATCTATTTTTGTAGCCTTACTTCCTAAGAAGGGGGCTCTTCCTTCCTTGGAAGAAAGCTACCTAAAGATGATCAACAATACACATAATCGTAACAAAAACTTAGTGTTATTATGTTTAAGAATAAGACTTTACATATCCATTTATATTCCCCCCTGTTCTCCATTACAGGGCTTGATACATCATTTATAATAAAAACCCTAGTTGTGGATAAGATCAACTCCTCTTATCTCATGGAACATAGGGCAGAATGGTTACATCATTTTTTTTAAGAATTGATCGACCATGAATATATTTTGAGAAAGATATGGATCAAGAATTCTAATATCGTTACTCGTTGTTAAAGTTGGCGATATCAATATTCATGAATAGTAAAATGGTCCTTGAATGCATCGAAATGGTTGACTTGTACCATCATGAGCAAGATAGACATGAACCAAAGGCTCCATACTAGCTTTCAGTTGGTCCTATTCACCATCTGACTGAATTGCACCGAGACAAATTGAAATATGATAACATGTAACATAAGATCCGTAACGGTAATATGTTAGCAAGAACTAAATTGTGTGAGAAGGGACTCTCCATTTATCACATGGATTGTTTCTCAACATGCACCATCATTAGAAAAAACTCATTTAAACCTTATTAAAGCATTGAAAACAAAGGAAATACATAAATTAGTTAACATTTTACCTTAACATACTTATGGTTATTGTATTAGTACAAAAATATGCATATTGAGGGTGATAATGGTAGGAACTAGATATAGATATAGGTAATCATATAAAAAAAAGGTGGGTGAAACCATGTTAAAATTAAGGTCAAAAAAACACACCACCATAGTCAAGATTCCACCTCGCTGCTTTTCTAGCTCCATGTAATCTCTAACCATTCGATGACACTTGGACTCACCCAACTATCCACTCTTATCCACATCATTACACATCCTCATCCCATGTGAGCACTACATCAACATGATGAGACTGCCATTTCAGTGTCGTGTTAGTGCCACATAATCTTGGTGCCAACATGCCACATCATAAAGGGGCAATCTATTGCATCATTATGACATGTCATCTATCATGTGAACATGCAATGACACTCCACATTAACACACCATGTCAATCCATGCCAATATCACATCAGTGTACTGTTGGGGCCCTTCTTGGGGTCAACAATATTTGGAGGAAAGTCCCAATAGGAGGGTCGAAATATCCATATGGATTGATACCTAATGCCCCAATGGTTCAATATTCGATAGTTGATAATCTGTCAGTTGTCACAGCCCACTTTTTTTCTACTAAATTTTCAAGTTTCGTTAGTGTTTGTGTTGTATGACGTCATGCACATCATGGTTTTCTGAAAGCTAACCTTTAATCTCTTGATGACCTGATCCTCTCATTTTATGTCATTGACCCTCTTTCTTTGTTCATTAATAGGGTTTAAGGTTATATCTATATGGGAATTTGGTAGATTGGTTGCGGGTATACACTCGACATATGTTTCCTGATACTCCCATGGTCCAATAACTTCTTTCGCGAGCAAAGCCAGATTCTAGCAACGTGGTTATTCATAGTCCTCTTATTGTCCATATGACCAAGGACTAGTGATAAAGCTTGAATCCTAAAAATTCCTAGGAGCCATCTAACCAAACATGGGGAAATTCTATCCCCCAATTTATTTGTAGCTCAAAACATATTTCATTCTCACACAATCAACAAATGTTCAATTTATTAAACATTCAAATAGCATTATCAAATGATCAATGATGAAACAACCATGCCCCCCCTACATTTGAATATGAATGATTAAATCCACAAGTGCTACTTTTCCTTGGACTAAAAGTGATGTTAACATTTAACTTATGGGTTACGCTAGGCATTGTTAATGGACCATTTGGTCAAATTATTACCATATTCTACAAATAAAATCATACACCTCTCAACTTCCAACATTTGTGGTTGTCATCTTGGGCAAGTATATTGGTCATCCATGGAATCCAAGTAATTCTACATTTTTTCCAATTCCATCTATACAAAGGGGTGGTCACACTCAAATTCCATATAAAAATGTTTGGTAATTAACAATACATAAATATCAATTGATTGCATTATAAAAGTTACATTGGAATTGAATGTAACCATGTTTAAATACCATTTTCTTTGCTATCATAGTTTTTGCATCTTTCACTGAAAATGTATTGGCAATTCCTTAAAAAATTTGGCTTCACATCATTCTACATTTTAATGAATTTTACTTGGATGGGGCAACACATTTCTTTGCAATGTTCTTATTACCCTTTCGGGAGAAGTTGCTAGTTATAAACAGTTTACGCACCACTAACATGATCCCTCCTACCAACATGTCTACGTGATATCTTATAATGTGAATCTTTATAAATTATATTAATATGTTTATTAATTAAAATTTTTATAGCGAAGCTTAATTCAAATGTTTTAATATTATTTTTTCTCAAATATATGTAAATAAAATAAAATATCTCTAATAAAAATATATATATCATGTATATATTACAATGGTATTTGTATTTTCATCCTGACAATAACAAAGGAAAAGGAGTGCAATAATTAATGAGGAATAGAACTCTAGATCCAATTTTTTGTTTTCTATCTAAATCCATCTCTTTGGAGAGATTTAACTAGCTATTAATTGAAAATCTTTTGGGAGCTAACTATTTCTCAAAGTAGAAGTTGTCATAATCATAAAATTATTTTTCCCATGTTACTGGGGTTTTAACAACCACTACCTCTCATTGGGGTTTTAACAACCACTACCTCTCATGAAGTGGTATGATTAGTATTCTTTGCTTCTCCCTTAGCCTCCAAGGGAGGGTTTAAATATTTAACCTACACATCTATATCATCATGAACATCCTTCTCTATATATGATGTGTAATGTTTTTTTGTGTTTTTATCTCTTTCTTGAAAGGGTAGCAGTTCATATGATTCCCATCTTTTTTTTTTGTAGTTGGAATGCTTTTTCCACCTTTTTGTGATCTCATACCTGGAGATAATAACCTTGAAGTTGACAATTTTAATGGTATAGTTAGCACTAGAAAATTGTGTTGCCATAACCCAATAACCAATTTCAATAAAAAATATATATCCATATAATCTTATCTAACACGAAAAGTCACATTTTCATAACCCAATATCTAGTTCCAATAAAATGTTTATATTTTCATAACCCAATAACTATTTCCAATAAAAATGTTCCTATTTTTCATCTCATTTTTCCTAACAACATATTCACATAAATAATGATACTAACATGAATTTTAATATTTATAATCTTATCTAACACTAAAAATCACATTCTCATAACCCAATAACTAATTCCAATAAAAATGCTTTTATTTTTCATCTCATTTTGCCTAGCAACTCATTCACATAGATAATGATACTCGCATGGATTTTAATATTTATCAATATTTTTGCAACCTATCTACTTCCATTATTATATTAGGTTTTGGATTTATTATTTTCTATATATATATATATATATATATATATATATAATTTCTAATATTTTTTTAAAAATGAAAAATGAAAAATATTTAAATATGTATAATATTTGGTTTTTTAATAGCATATCAATGCCTGCACAATATTAGTATTTTGTGCACTTCCTTATCAAGTTTGGCCACTGAATGGCATTTAACTTTATTCTGCATTTATATATTTCATTTTGGTATAGAGGTGGATAGTTTTTGTTTATTGAATACTAAAATGATTTATTATGTTATTTTTATTTATTCATATAGTAAGATATAGGAAGGTATTGATGTATTTGTTTTCTATGTGGATATATATTTCATTTCATTGATTATATATATATATATATATATATATACTAGTCTAGATTTATTTTACTCTGGATTACCAAGTATGAAGAGGAATCAATTTATTTGAGATGGAAATCTCTTTTAAAGTGAAAAGAGATTTGATCCCTCTCAAAACTTGGTAGATCTGGAGTTAAAGATAAATATAGGCTATTGGTAGAATATATGTATTTGACATTAAAATATTTTACTTGTGGTTGAAAATAAAATATTTTTTGATATATATAAACTAAATATAGAATGAATTACACATCATATAATATGAATACTACTATTTCTTATCATCTCCATAATACATATCAAGTATTGAAGAAATCACTTTCTTCCTAGTAGTAAAAAATAAATTATTTTTTTACTTTTGGTTACTTGATATCTCCAAATAAAGTTATATAAAGTTAAGGTGTAAATTGAAGTATTTTAATTATGGTCGACATTAAATCTTTTTGTTATTACTATTTTTAATTTGTTAAGTTACAGTGTTATTTTACTATTTTTAAATGTAATGTTATGTGACAACATCTCTCCCATATGGAGTTGTAAGGTACCTCTGAAAGCAATAATCTTATTTATATAATAATAATATATATTGTATGCTCATGGGGTGTAGAATAGATTTTGATGGGTTGTACTTTTAAGTAATTTTGTGATATGAAGGTTAGTGGTTAATGGTTAATGGCTAGCGTGACCTAGATCAAATTCAATTCCCAGGTAATACCATGTTAAGGACTAGTGTGGCCCAAACCAAATGCAATTTCCAGATGATATTGATATACTAAATACTAATAAATTGTAGTTTATGTAATCATCTTAAAACTCACATAATTTAACAAAAAAAAAACAATGTATATTTTATATATTTTGTCAAACCTTTTTATAAAAGAAAATTTTAAAAAATTGATATTAAAAGACTGATGTCCATTAACATTGTTAATACTAATTATTTAAAATAACAAAATTATTTAAAATAACAAAATTGTACATAAAAAAAAAACATCTCCATAATTCGTACCCATTATGTTTGTGAAAATTTGTTCTACAATGACCCACCACCAAGTACTTGTCAAGCTCTGTCGCTTAGTGTCCATATTTTCTCTTCTTTGGTCACCCTTGGATGATTATGTTAAAACATAAACTGAATATTCAGTGGGAAATTCTTGTCATGCTCTGAAAATATGTAGCATGTGGATAACTATACCCACATGGAGACTGTGGATCACGAGACCCACATGGATCCTTATCTATCATTATATCCGGTGTTCCGCTTGTCGAATGATATTTTGTTTCTAGACGGAAATCTAAAAGGCACTAATATCGATTTTTGATCGGAAATATAAGAGAATTTAAATATGGGAAATATGTTTTTTTTTCAATATCATATCGGTCGATGCATAAGTTTTATAGTTTATGGTCTAAACAAAGTAATTTTATAAAATAATATATTGTGTATTTAATGATGTAATAATATATGTATATTAGTTTTAGTATATTGAATATAGTTAAAGTATGTAAAGTTTATTTTAGGTGGTTGGGATGAATGATTACTATTTTTCTAATCTAGATTTAATTTTTATAAGTAACATAATGAGCTTTGTTATAATGGTTTTAAGTTTTGTTTATGAATATAATTGCTTGTAAGGTTGTTACATTTAACATATTGTTTTAGATAACATGGAAAATGGAGCTATCAATATAGGCCCAACTAATGTTTGGAAGTGCATGATCCTAAACTTTACACTTATAAAGAATTGTTGGTGACATTAAAGTGTGGATGAAATGTATACCCCTTGACTCTCAGGTGTATTGAGTGGTGTATACCCATTGCAAATTCTTCTCTTGTGCAGTAGGAAACATGCTCATGGAAAGCGTTGTGAAAGGTATGCAAATGTATGTTTAGGAGAGGGAAACTTCAACCAAGGTTCCTTTGTATGTGAAGTTCATTGCTTGAGCTTATTTCATGGACATCTTGATGATCATTTCCTTTGTCTTACCTATGTTAACATGCATTCTATGAGTGTCATTAAAAGGCACAAAGTATCAAAGTGCCATTATAGCTACAACAAAATGTTACATTCATATAATATCAATCGTAGATAAAAATATAGCTATGATTATATCAACAAATATATTGCAACAATTAAATTAAAAATAAAATGTTTCATCTCATGTAAGTAGATCTCAAATATGGTGGGAAAAAATATCCATCATTGGTAACCTTAATAGCGTTATGAACACCATTTGTATATTTGGTAGGAGCTTGTAGCTAATGAAACACTCTCTCATATAGATTCATAACAATAGTTACCATAACTTCTAGAATTTGTATGTCTAGAAGGATTTAGATTATAGGATTTCTTTGATATCATGTCAATTTTCTATAAAAAAATCAATAAATATTTAGTATATTACTTCATGTTTTTGTGCCTAGTATTCATCAATGATATTCTAAGGTTATAACATTATTACTCATTTAATGAGCTAATTCAAAACCCACCCACCCTACTACATAGGTTTTTCATTTTGACAAATTTATACATAAATTTTTCCAACATGTAGAGATAAACTGGCTAAAATTCTACCTAATCATGATAGTTTTGTAGTTATTTCACACTTTTTTATTATTAAATTAAAAATAGTACATATAATATGGTATTTCCATGTAAGTGTAAGTCCACAAGAGGACATCCAATTGAAGATATGAATGTTGTTCATTGCTAAGAGAATTGTTAGATTTTGCTGAACACTTAATTTTCCCATATTGGTTTCTTTAGCTGTTTTGAGTTAAGATATCCTTGCAACACCATTTCATTGATAAAGAAACACTTTCACAAGAAATTTTGAACATGTGATTTAATATTTAATTTGGGGCATTGTAAGGTGAATATGCATATAAACACTAATTCTTGTGTTAGACAATGTGCATGTTGATTTCCTTGTAGGGAAGGAATGTTAAAAGGTATTAGAGAGTTTGAATTTGAATGAAACGATTAAGCCATTCATTTTATTTTACAAACAAAACTTATTCTATTTCCTAAATATGTGATGATAAAATTTATGAGAACTTACTCCTAGTGAAGAGAATGTGGAGGGATTTACATTTTTTTTCAAATTGTGCATCGTGAGGCCAATTAGCATGTGGGGTGCAAGACGATTATGGGTCAAATGTTTAGAGGTATTTCACTACCTTATTTTGGATAAGGTCTTAACCCTTTTAATAGGATTTTTAATGGAGTGATTGTATCTAAGGTTATTCTTCAAATATTTGACATAGATACCATTAGGGCCATGATCAAAGAGACTAAAAGTGGTTGAGTGATGAAATTGAGGGAATAGAATCTCTATGAGTGAAATATTATATCTTGAATGTAATATGTGCATGATCTATAAAGAGTTTTATTAGGTCCACATAAAAAATTTAATCATACTAGTCATAGATTGATTGATAATAATATAGTCTGCTATACTGGCCCCACCAGCATGAGGGTAACATGTAAAGGAAGTAAATTCATGTTTCCATGGATCTTGACTATTTATCCCTTTCAATTTATGGGAGAGTCTCTATATAATTATATACATATGAATCAAGCATGTGAATTTGAATATTCTATTTGTAGATTAGAAGTTGCATCATCTTTAGAAAGGTAGAGAACATCCCTTTATCCTTTAGAGCCTCTTAAAGATGTGTTCTATAAATAGATAACCATGTAAAGTCATTATTGATAATGGGAAATGTTTGTTCCTTTGTTTTATTTTTTTATAAATAAAATGACATCCTTAGTTCAAATAAAATCCTTAAAAAAAACCAAAGAAGAAGATAGAGCCTCCAAAAAAAATTATGAAGATTAAGATAGACAATGAAGGAAAAGGTTATACCATATGGCATTAGTGTATTAAACTAGATCTTATTTTTTATCTACCATGAAAATGACATGTGTGAGCTTGTGGATTTTCCACTTCATATTATAACTATACTACCTTGTTTCCTAGATTTCGTCATTTTTTTCCTTTTATATTTAAATTATTTGTATTACAACTTAGTCACATCCGTATATTTGTATTATAACTTGGTCTTATTCTTATCTAAAATATTTTTGTATATATATATATGAGAGAATAAATTATCTTCTTTTTTTAACAATGGGAAAATCTATGATAACTCCTTTGTCAAATCATCCATCAATGATGGCTATGGTGACTAATTCATCAGCACCATCACTATAATTACACCATTGGTGGTCCCTAATTGGCAAGCTACCTCTCGATCTTGGACCATTAACTTATATCATCAAATTAATCCAAAAAAATATTTTACAAATTTAAATTTTTTATGTTTATATATATTAAACATATATATATATATATCATATTATAAAAAAAAATTTAAAAATAAAAATAAAAATTAATACCTTAATATTCTCTTTATAATATTCAAATTTATGATAAATTATCGTATTAAATCACTAGCATTAACAATACCTTTACATTTATTTTCACTTTTACTTAATTATTTTATGGTAGATGCAATTTTTAGTTGAATATAAATAATACATTAAATATTATGTAAAGCAATAAATTTGAATTTAAAATGAATGCCTATTTGATATATATAAAAAAATGCATTTTTTTAATATTTTATAGTTATTTTAATTAACATATATAATTCAATTATCAAAAGTATTTATTTTTGAAAAGTCATTTGAAAAGTAAGATTTAAATGAGATTTTGTTTTGTAAATTTTTTTTTGTATAACAATGTTTTCCTATCAGTTTGAACATGAGTTTGTAATTAAAAAGTTATTTTAGTATTTTTATTTTATAAAAAATTGAATATGTTTTGTTTTTTTTTTATTTGAAAATTATTAAATTAAAAAATATTATTTTTAATATTTCATATATTTTTTAAATTTTACTATAATACATTTTTTTACTATAAGAATTGTTCATAGATGAGATAATTAATATGTTTTAGTTATGGATTTTTTATGACTTTCTTATTATTAATAATAATTATCAACTTTTAATCATTTTACTTTTTTCCATCCTTAATAATAATTGTCAACTTCCCAAGATTTCCACTTATTTTTCTCTAGGGATCTACTACTATCTAAAAACCTCTGATAATGATGATGATAGTGGTAGAAGTCCTAAACATTTTTGTAATTCTTCCTTTTCACCATATTGATTTTGTGTGTTGCTATTTTGTATATTTTACAAATTTATTACCCATTCACTAATTATTTTTTGTGAGATTTATTTTCCTATTTTTCTATACACTTACACACATATGGTGCCATGTCCTTTTCATTATTCATGTTCCTTTGCAATTTTGTAATGCTTTCCTACTCTTTTTTCAATTGATGTTGACGGCCTTATGGTGCCATGTCTCTTTAATTATTTATGTTCCTTTGCAATTTCCTAATTCTTCCCAACTCTTTTTCCAATTGATGTTCATGGCCTTAGGTCCTTTTTAGTTGATTTGTTTTTCATGTTATTCTATTAAATAATAACATAACTATTTATCTTTATGATATTTGATATAATTTATTTATTTTATTTCAAGATAAACTTTCATCTAGCATACTTATCTTTGCTTCATATTTATATAACAAAATATATCAGAATTGGTAATTAAATATTACAGATTTATAATTATATTTAACTAATAAATATTTTATTTAAACATAGATTTCAAATCCCAATTACAAAATTGGTGTTTTCAATATAGTCCTATAATATATTAAAATATATATTCAAAAAATAATAAATTTGCAGGGATGTGTAAGAAAAAAAGAATTCGTTCATTCATGATAATGATAATAATGGTTCTTTCATTGTCTAATAATAATGGGCTCCCACCTGGTGATTGAATTCGTTCATTGGTATGTCCATTCGTTGCAGCAGGGCGTGCATCCCTGTGACAGCCTCATTAAGAGTTAATTAGCATTAACAGGTTAAAAAGACAATTTGTTTATTTTATTATATTTTTGTTTATTTTATTCTGGAAAAAGAAACTCAATTGTATTGTCATGAAACAAAAACATCATTTTACTTTGAATTACTGAGTTAATGAGAGGAACAAATGAATGGAAAGAAAATCTCTTAAACTGTTGGTAAAGTTTCTAAGAATAGGAGGTGGTTGGGAACAGTTGGAAGACAGTTACCTACCCTCTAGGGATAAAAGGAAATCCCAGGAGAGGGGTAGGGGTTCTGTGTAATTGGGAAAGTAAGGTGAAGTATTCTCTAGAGCTGGGTGGAAGATCAGTTGAGAACAACTTCTGCAAACCTTATGTACCAGATTGTCTGTGTGTGACTGGATTGGCCATCTAGAGGTCACAGCAGAAGAATTATCCACTGTTACCCGTGGCGCCGTCCGGAATTCTGGAGCTAGGGGGAAATAGGAGGACGTCATTGCCTCCCTTGATGGTTGGGAGGACCACAGTTTAAAGAGTTATTGTTCCATAACAGATAATTAATTCAGAAATACTGGAACCTTATGATTACAGGTTAACTGTTTATTTTATTAGGAAATGCAGAAAGAATTTAGATTGCTCTGATTTTATTTGACTGGTTAAAGAAATTCCTACGAGTAAATTCTGAATGTAATAGCGCTACCAAGGTATTTTTCCAGCGTTCATCAGTAAATATGGACATTACCAGATAACCTGGTATGCATATACTCTGTGAAGTGGAAAGGAAGGAATTGTATGTTAGACTTAATTTCTTTCTATATCTGTAAGTTGTACCATGTGTAGCTAACAGGAGAATTGTAAAAATGGATATACTCCTTTCATTATAAGATTTTTAATGAGACAAGACAAGGGTTTATATATATATTATTACAAGAATAAACTCAATGAATAGATAATCGGTGTTTGTAACAAAAGAAAACCAGTAGTGCAAAAGGTGGTACTAATTTAAATTGTTGTAAGAGTAAACTTTAATGTTAAAGAAAAACCAAGACAGGAAAGAGAAAAATTCTATGCATGCGTCAGTAAGCAATGATAAATATGCTTTTTAAACAGTGTTATTGTAGTAGAATCGAATTAACACAATATCGAACTTGTAGAGCTGGGGCTGGGTTGAAACCATACCCCGCTCCTGTTCGCTTACAAAGCAACTATACACAGCCCTTTAGTCGGCAGACTGGTGTCGTAGGGCCTAAGTGAAATTTTCAAGCAACTTTTATATAGCGAAGATAGAAGTGTGCACAAAAAAAACCAAAACCCTCTGTCTCATCTCACAAAATTTAGAGAAGCTCTTGCGAAATAACACAGGCAACCCACAAGCTAAAAACATACAGTACTACATTAATTTTCAAGGCATTTAGATACTGCTGTTGGAATAAACGAAAACATTGTATATATATATATATATATATATATATATATATATATATATATAGATGTAAAAGCATCAAGGAATACATGGCGCTGTCAAGACATTTCCCGGATCAAAGTTCTCCGTTCAAAAGAAAAGAACGTCAAAACTAGTGTGCCAAAAGGAGCAAACCCCAAGAGGGAAGGCCAAGAGCGCTCATTCCAATGTTAATACTATGTTTGACCCGGCGTAAACAGTCCAAAGATAGCCAAAAAAATATTTATGGCGGGTTCATTAACAAAAACAAGGACATGCATAGAACATAGTAGAACTTCTGCCTTTCAGTCGATAAGCCCGTAAAGGGAAAAATAACCATCGAATGAGCAACAAGGATAATAAACACTAGAACCGTGTATACGAATAAAACAACCGAAAATATGAGGCCTTGGCCATAATGATGGTAGTCAGAGAAAAATTACACAGTATAAGAAAATGCCCTGTCTCATAAATTAAAACTGAGTCGAGGCTCAGAGAAAATTGTTACAAGATTTTACAAAGCTAAAACAAACCCCAGGCAGAGTAACCCTGTATCAAAACAACATACTATGCAAGCCTTTTCCATGGCTACAGGCACTCGTAAACAGCAGGGTACCTGTGAAAGGAGAGAGGAGTCATATTAGCCACCAGAAAAAAACTTAAACTCGAGGAGTAGATGAAAGGGCTCAGCGAGACTCTCTCACCTGCGAACAAAACAACCCTGTTAGAAAACTTGAGATTAAATTCATATGTCAATTTAAAAATGGGCGAAAGAAAATACTCTGAGTGGGAAGAAGAGTACCTTAGGGAATTACCTGTCGAGGGGGAATAGTCCCGCAAAACCTAACCATTTCCAGAAAAATGATAAGGTTTTAGAGAGTTAAGCAAAAACCTGAAACACCAAACTCAAAAGCACATATCATGGCGTTGAGAGATTAAAACCCTGAACTGAAAAAAAAAATCGATGAATAAGGCTTCCATACCTATCGAAACATCGGCGGAGTTTTATTGGAGGTTAGAGACCTCGAGCAGTAGTATGGAAGCTGCACCATGGTAGACTGGGAATAGCCTGCAAGACAAACCCTTTCCTTAGGGCAACGCACGGACAAAATCAAGGGAAACGGAGAAAGAAATGCAGACTTCATTAAACAAATTAACTGGAAAATGTAGAAGAGGTAAGGCTGAGTATGCCCACCTTAAAACGAAGAACCCAGCTAGATAACCAGGAGGGAGCCGAGTCGAATAGCGCGCAAATGGAAAAGTAACAGCACTGAGAGTCTAGATCGACTGGCGAAAATGACATCGGTGGTTTTCCCTCGCTTTCTCCGAGGAAGTCGAGACTTGAATCACAACTGGCACACAAACTTAATAATTTTTTACAGCAGATGCCTGAGGGATCGACACCTACGCCCCGGCAAGTAGAGTTAGGTGCCATATGGCCAGTCAATTATTTCAAATGGGATATGCAATTAAACTCGACATGATATGGAACCCGATGAGTTAATACCAGTGAATAATTCGAGATATCGACAGGAGTGATCATTAAAACAAATCTTGCAGCGGTACTTTTAATTAATTTGTGTTAACAATATCACCTTCAAAACCCATGCGCACTTTCCCATGTGGGCTTTACATTGGTATAAACCATGGCTTCAACCAAATTAATTATAGTATTAAATATGTAAGATTGCTTTGACTTATGTTTGGTCGTTATGATATGGGTAAAGTCTTATATATATTTGGAATTTGTGGCGTGAAATTAAATTTTTTTTTTTACTATGAGTAATCATTATAGAAATATGTGACAATCCTTGAATTGGTTTCTCTGTACAATTCAGTCTCAGTGAAAGAATTTGCATATTCTGCTTGCAAAACTTAGACAAGATAATTTAGATAGGATATTTGAGGCAATCAATTATTTGATATAGTTAATATTCTCAAAATCTACCATTAAGATATAAAATTATCTTAATAAGATATGAACAATTATAATATTGAAAATGATAATATTTAGAGTAGTCAGAACTGGATTTTTATCGAAATATAAATCATATGAATTTTATCTAAGTATAGTCATATGTAGGCCTAAGATAAAGGGTGTTACACTGGTTTTAGCAGTGTGACAACAACTGCCATAAAGATGTGAAGTGGAGGAAAGGTAATGTTCAAGACAAAGTGGTATCAGCTCTCTTGCTTTATTAGATATATATTTTATTAAGGTATTTTATATATTTTATTAATGGAAGAGAAGGTATATTTTTTTATTTTTTAAATAAGATATTTTATAAGGTATTTTATATATTTTATTAATGGAAGATAAAATTATTTTTTATTTTTTAAATAAGATATTTTGATTACGAAGAGAAAGTTACTTGTTGTTTTAAAAATAACTAAGATAATCTAGGTAGAGCTTTGATTGTTTTTTATGATTTTTCTTTTCTAGTTATAAAATTAAATTTTAAAAATAATAATATTTATGGTAAAAGCATTAAATTTTAGTATTTATATATTATTATTAAAAATATATTTTATATTTATTTTAAAAATGTTTTGAGTTTACTAGTTACACTTAATTATAGTCATTTAATTAATTATTTCATATAGGAGTCTTTTAATTGAAATTTCAGCACATTTTAATGTTTAAAACACTTTAATCTTATAAAATTAGGAATGTACATGTAAACTTTCCCTAAATAATGGTCTAGGTGTGAATGTAGAGGTCCCCCATTTAAATCCTCTTTTTATTGGGCTACCAATGCCTTTAGAGTATAGATTCTTACCCTTACAACTAAAAGCCTCTTAATGTGCTTTAACTTTGAAATTAAGCTAGTGAAAAAATTTGAATAGTGTATAAGAGGCTTGTTAAATGCACCACATGAACTAGGAACCAATCTATTTTAACAATACTTAAAGGTTCCAATGAAGTCACCACACAAGATTATCAAATTGACTATCTTGAATTCTTAGGAATTGAGTTTGGGGCCTCATGCAAGCATCAAAACCATTTTGGGAATTAACCTTCATGAAAACCTCAAACACCTTAAACACTATGCAACAATTCTTTGATGACTCTCTAATGAAATGGATATTCTCTTCTAATGTGAAGATTCTTGTCCACTTGTCACCTTCCCATATGTCCACCTATCTCTCTCAAGCTCCATTTGGAAGTGATGATATTTTTCACATGGAGATAAAATTCCACATGGGTTATCTTAATCATGCTATTAGTCCCACCAAAGTAAAGAAATTTACCTTTCCCTTGAATAAGAATCATTTTCTCACACTATGGAATCAAGCCTAGTAAACACTAAGTAAGTGAGAAAATGCACTTACGGGATCATCACACCCCATAAGGAAATAAGCCACATCAAAAATTAAGGAAATAAGAGAAACTACCTATAGAGGAAACAATTCCAATATGGAAATCAACCTCTCGTGACACCTTGAATAATCATGCAAAGATTCCCTTAAATATTAGTTATTGATGTGGAGATTTTGATTACATAGATATTCTTGTTATGTGTCACCTTTGCACATGGAAAATTATCTCTCTAAAACTTCATATGGAAGGGATAACATTGTCCACATGGGAATCTCAATCCATGTGTTTTCTCTTGATCATGTCGCTCGTTCTTTTTCTAGTACAAAAAATTTCTTTACATTCACACTTTATTTGAATTGTGAAATTGGATCAAGAAAACACTAAGTGATTAGGGATCCCAATTGGGAAAAAAATCATAATGTTTAAATAGGCCAAGAAAATCATTGAACTAATTCAAAGGGGTTTTGATTGGGAGATGGGTCGTGATGTTGAAATTGGCCAAGATAATCATAGAACAAGCGGAATAGGGACTTGATTGGGGGATCACTCATTATGTGGAAATAATTAAAGAAGTGCAAGGGGGGCATAATTAGGAGATCAAAATTGATGTGGAAATCAGCCAGGTCATCATCAAACAAGAGAAAAGGGAGCTTGAATAGGAGATTGACCCATATATGAAATGCAACCAAGGAAATCATCCAAAACGTGTAGGTAGGGTTGATTGAGATACCATCCCTGATGTGAAAATTAGCAAAGAAAATCACTTAAACAGTGCAAGGGGGACCCATTTGGGAAATTAACCCTAAAATGGAAATTAGACTAGAAAAATATGGAGGATTGTAATTTTTTTAGCATAAGAAATATAAATTTTCATTTTCATTTTAATCAATTATGACATTTTATCTAATATATGAAACTCAATTTAGCTAATCTTTCTAAGAGATGGGGAAGAAAATAGAAAAAATATATCGAATAAGTTTCATGGCTAGGATTTCTTCTTAATATAAGAGGCATTTTTAAATAAGTGTGTGCCCATTTGGAGAGATCGTCATAAATTATTAAAGTATTTTGTCTCTCATACATGAAACATCCATCCAAAGCTACCCCTATATAAGGAGAGAGATATTTTAATGCAGTTGAGAATTGATAGTTTTCACTATAAAGAGAGAGATATTGAGAGGTAGTGGGAGAATCCACAATTTCTTCTAGTATAATATATATTCTATTGCACCATTTCTTGAAATGGTTTAACTACTTGAGTCACATAGGAATATTTTTGACCAGTTGTTAAATAGAGACATTACATTTTGACAGTTGTGATTAGGAATAACACTTGTAGATATTATTCCTTACCAGTGTGTTTATCTCCAATAATTTAATCTCATTGATTATGTCCCATAAGAGTCATAAAATCAATAGCAATAAGCCTTGTTTGAATGGGTTCATATACAAAAAAACTAATATAATACTTAGAGCAATAGATTCAATCAATCAAAATTTAGATGCTCAAATTTGACCTTTGTTATTAATGGGTCAGGATATAACATTTACAACACAATCTGAATACACATCAATTATTGGTACCTAAGATTATTTTCCCATTTCTCTCATGAAATTGACATCTTATATCATAAGTATATGAGTGATTAATACAATTCCAAGATTATTCAATCCCAAATGTAAGGCAATGCCTACTATATATGCTAATTCTCCTAGCATTAATTCATCTAGACAAAAAATGTGAGTGATTACATCTCTTACTTAAGTATGGTTCCAATATTAAAAATTCTTAATCTGTTAATATATTGTATGATCCATTTTGGTATGACATTTCTAATTTTTTCAAGTCAAATACTTCTTATTAGCACTTATTAATATGACCTATAACAACTAATCATGTGTGTTTATCATGGCTCCAAGTAAGCTAATATTGTGATTGATCATACATAATTGTAACCCAATATCCAAATGACTATTTGAAGTTCTTAAAGCTCTTCATAAACATTGATGAGAGAATTGTTGACGCATCAAATTATTTCATTGATATGAATGTTATATTTTGGATCAATCTCATATTATCCCTTTCAATGCATCTCATTGAGAGGGAAGTGGAGTGAGTAACTAGTTAGTTGTGCTTATAATTTGGGTAATTTAATTTCAACGATTCTAATAGTCCTCCCTCATTGGATGGTATAACCTACAAGTTCATTTTCCAATAAATTATGAAATGTTATAGTAATCACTATTCATTGTTTAGAAGTATTTTTTTGATATCATGCACCTTTCTATCTCCAAAATATAATTAGGCTTACCCATATTATTTAGATAAGCATCTTGTACACATTCTCCTTCCAAAATAGATCTGTAAACTAAACACTACACCGAGATTTATGATGTTATACATTTGTAAAACAATAAATAAAGGAAATGAAAGGATCAAATACATTTGCATACACTCTTCTCTCATAGACCAGGGCATGTTGTACATATTTATTTTCATTTCTTATTTGGTCTTATCTATTTAGTTCTAGAAAATAATATTTGGGATACTTACTCCTAGATCTTATATTTATTACAATTTTTTTCTTTCCCTATCTACTCCTTTTGCTATGACATGTGTTATGAATATTTCTAATTGAAGTGTATCTATATAAATAAAAATAGTAATTAATTTTTATATTATTGTAATCACATTTTCCCATAAAAGGGAAACTTAGTAAGGAAACTCTAAGAGAAATATTAATGGGTCAATGCATGGAATTGGGTTACACTTTTCGACAAAGAGATGGCGCGTTTAGGTGAAAAAGGGAGCTCAATCGATCTATTTTAAGTGCTCAATTGAACCATTTTTAAGCAGTAGATCGAGCTTCTTGAGGGCTAAGAAATAGCTCGACCAAGCATTAAAACAAACCCTTGATCGCACTCCTGTGTAACTCGACGTAAAGGAGGTTAATCAAGCGTTATGGCTTGATCGCGCTATTATTTCTTATTAAAAACTCAGTTGCAGTCTATGAAATCCATTTTGTGAAGAACGCGAGGAAGAGGGAGCTCAATGGAGGATTTCTAAGCTCAATCAAGATGGAGGAGCTCAATCTAGCTACCCAACAATCCTGCCAACGTCCCAAAGGCTCAAGCCAAGGTAGGTTTCCTATCTTTTTTGTCTCTTTTATTTAATTTTTCTTGCAAAAGAAAATAAATTGATTTGAAATCAAAACTCATCATACATAAACCACACAAAAAAACCACGAAAACCACCATGCAAAACCGCAAAAACCACCAATAAAACCCTTGAAAACCACCAAAAAAATCTATAATTTAGGTTTTAATCTTTTTTTCATTTCATTGTATAATTTTTCAATAATTGCTATGGTAGCATGTTTATTATGATTTTTTCTATGGTAAATTTTTTTTTTTTTTAATTATTTTAGGTGTTAAAGGTTTTTCTTAGAAATTTAGTGAAATAAATTTTCATATATATATATATATATTATTTAAAACACATTTTAAATTTTAAACAAATTAGACCAAAAATATGCCAAAAAAAACTCCAAAAGAGAAAACAACCAAACTATAACCAATAAATAAATAAATTAAGAGCTTGAGATTAACATGATTGTTCATGGTAAACCTCTATTTATCAAATAAGATTTTTTTTTTTTAATTCTCAATTTAAAATAATTTATATTTTAAATATTGTTTTAATAATAAAAATAGTAATTTGTTTTTAAAAAATAATTTATCTACCAAGTTCCGAATCAAATTTCTTTTTACTCTAAAAGATATTTTCATATCTAAGAGATTTCATCCCTCTCAACGATAGATCCATAGTTAAGATGGATCTAAGCTAGTTTAATTTCCCCCTTTAAATAAGGGGCATTCCACATGAATACCATGGGTGAATACCACAGGCCATATATATATATATATATATATATATATATATATATATATATATATATATATATATATATATATATATATATATATATATATATATATATAATCTTTTATTTTAACACACTTAAAATGTTTACATTACATTAAAAAAAAAAAAATTATATATATATATATATATAAGTAAATAATTAAATAAGATCATTACTCAAATAACAAATTTAATAAGGTTGGGAACTAAGAGATATATAATTGTCATATCATTAAATTAAAATAATTCTACAAAGATGAGCAGTGAAAATGAAAATTACAATTTATAGATATACTAAAGTATTATAAAGAGCACATTATGTTAAATAGTTATAAAACTATGTCCAATGTTTTCCACACACACTTTATATATATTAAATTTAATAAGGGTGGGAACTAAGAGATATATAATTGTCATATCATTAAATTAAAATAATTCTACAAAGATGAGTAGTGAAAACGAAAATTACAATTTTTAGATATACTAAAGTATTATAAAGAGCACATTATGTTAAATAGTTATAAAACTATGTCCAATGTTTTCCACACACACTTTATATATATATTATTAAATTTATTATTTGAGTAATGATTTTGTAACTTACACTTCCTATATTAATAGTAGGTCTTATTTAATTATTTACTTAACTATATTTAACTTACACTTCCTATATTTTTATTTAACTATATAACATAACATAGCATAACTATAACATAACTAACACACACACAACATTTAACTATATAATTATAAGTTCAAGTTTCAACAATGCATCATTGATACATACATTAAATCCATGATGAAAAGTGCCAATAAAAATATTTTGAATATCTTCTCATTTGTGCCATATTGTTTCATTATGTAGTGTATTGTAAGAAAAACATTGTCTTCATGTGCTTTCACCTAGTACATGTCATGTCTCAAAGTCAAACATTATAAGAACTTGTCTTGTGGAGTATTTGGTTGGCATGAAATTTTATTAGTTTTGCAAATAGGTTTATTTTGTTTTTTTACATATATTTACATATTTATCCTCTATGAATAAAATGCATTTATTGAAGAGCTCTCAAGATTATCCAAGATTGATTGTTCGTGCAGGAAAAGTTATATTGGTGAAACCGGGCACTCACTTCAAAGAAAACTTAAAGAATACAAAGTCGATATTAAGAATTAGATATCTTGCACCTCATCCCTTGCAGAACACTCCTCAAAAACTAAACATCATGTGTCTAGAAGATGCCAGACTCATTGCCAAGGAGGAACACAATCGAAAAAGGAAAATTAGAGAGGCAATTGAGGTTATAAAACATCCTCATAACCTCAACATGGATGGAAGATGTGAAAACAGTGACAGTTGGCGGCCTCTAATACGGAAAATTTGTTCCTCAAGTTTGTCATTCTCCCAGGTATAGTATCTCAGGTTTGTTTATCTTCCGTTAAATTCTAGGGTTTAGGCATTTTTAGATCTAGCGGTAATACTATTTTCTTTAAATGATTAAATTATTTACTTTTAATAACTATCCTTATTAATTAATTTTTAGTTACAATTAATAATTATTATAGTTATAATGTTTCAAAAATTAAATTAATTATGATTAAAATGAATTTTCTTATCATAAGAAAATAAAAAATACATAAATAAAAATAAATAATTATTTTAAAAATTATTAATGTTTATTTATTCTTTTGAATAGATAAATGTTAATATTAATTAATAAATAATTTTTTTATTTTTATTTTTTATTGTATTATTTTATTAACTATTTTAATTAATAATTAAATTAGTAAACAATATTATTTTAATTAATAATATATAGGGTTATAGCAAATATTGTGATAATATATTAAAATATTCCTTACTAATAAGTACTAAAAATCTAAATTTATTAAATAGATTAAATAATAAATAAATAAAATATTTATATGAACACACAAATTTATTAATTCGATTAATAATTAATGTTATTAACAATTATTATTAATTATTATTAATTATCATAATCAACTCAATTATAGAATTTAAGGTATTAGTTAGTAATAATTCTAGTTAATAATTATAAATTAAAAAATTTAGTAATATTTAATTATTATTATTTAGTAAGTTATTATTATTAAATAAAAAAAAAATATTAATAAAATTATTTTTATCAATTATCTCAAAATGGAAGTACGCCCGGGTTTCCCGTGAGCTTTCCCCTCGTGAACAAAAATCAATTATCTCAAAATAAAATAATTAATAAAATTATTCTTAAAAACAATTTATTAAATTAAAATTAATTATTTAATTATTATTTTGAAATAAATTTATTAAATTAAAATGAAATATTATTTATTATTTATTTTTTTGTTAGCTTTTTTTATTTTCTCTTTTCACTATTAATCCATGATCTAAATCATTCTTTCAATCCTTCATTCAACAACCTGTCCTGAAGATGGATCCCCGTAGGGATTCGAAACGTTGAGAAATGTTCTATAACACTATGGATAATCTGGAGAGCTCTTCAATAAATGGTAACCACATGAGCTTGAAAACCATAATAAAATGTATTATTTAGAAATGGGAAAAATAGTGAAGTTAGATTTATCACCTCTTTTGTGCATGTAACTCAATACTTTGGTTGATAAATTATCGAAAAAGGGGCTCTAAATTTTAGGACTTCATGCTAGATTATTGCACTTGAGTTCAAAAATGGTTTTATTGTCAACATTCATTCTAAGTCAACATTTTTTCCTTGGATTAGTTTATATGTATTATATGTAATAGTTTAGTCAACATTTTTTTCTTAGATTAGTTTATATATGTATTATATGTAATATATGTAATATATAGAGACATCTCCTATACGGCCCCCAACCACAGTTCATTGAAGTGCGACCAGATTTACTATACATGGTCAGGCTCATGATAGATCATGTAGCCCAACCAAAGTGCATGTTCCACTCATAGATCTTGGATCTAACACCAGTCGGAGTGTCAGATGCAATTTTTTTGTCTCTGTGGATGATCTTGTTAACAATAGTGGACGTTCTTCACCAGTTGCAGGTACACCTCCTACATTTTTAAATTCTCTTTAAACTTTATGTGTTTATGTCTTGAAATTGTCTTTATTTCTTTAATCTCCTTCAATTGATGTGTTTGAATTTAATGCATATTTTATTATGATTATAGTTTGTTATATATGTTAAATTATGTTTATGATTTGCAAACCCTCAGCAGGGCGAAGTTGAGGATCATAGAGCAGTCTTGATCCTCAATGGAATGATTTTATAGCTAATATCACATTTGAGGATGCTAGGGCCCAGTATACATGGATCACATGATAGTTAGGTAAAAGCTCTACTACTCCGCCTACTAGGCATAGTTTGTCTTTGATATTGGATAGCATCAATAGGTCGATCGATACATACCAAACGGCGGGCCCATAGAGCCACCCCTACATTAGAAACATAAGATTATGAGGTTGGAGGTTAGAGGCCCACATACTTGCGAGACAGTGAAAGATGCCACCAAGGACATTGATGTTCATAGGGAGTTGTTTGACATCCCTCCAAGCTGTCATGCTAGGCATGTTGGTCTAATTCTGCCAAAATATTTCAAGAAAGTTGATGTGGCCCCTTTTATTTATGATCAATTCATTGGATCTTGGGGCCAGCTCCCCCACCATGACTAGATCCCCATTCACTTTTCAAAGAATATATATGTGGAGTTCGTGCTAAATATGAGGTTGGATTAAATCATCATCGGATCTGATTTTTATAAACACGGCTTGTGACATAGCTATGATCTTATCAAGGCTTGTAGGGGGCATGTAGCACCAACTCCAAGATTGTTTCCATGACTGTCTCAGAGTGTGGTATTGCCGATGGAGCTAGAGCAGACATTGCAGCTTGGTGCTAAGACCAGGCATACCATTGTAGAGAACATGTCGAAGACGTTGGCCAGTGCACGTCGCATTGTGTGGGGAGATGAGCAAACAACATTTTTTTCCTCATGACCCACTAGTTTCATTATATGACGATTCATATCTCGAGAGTCTAGGGTGAGACCATACTTTTTCATATACACATACATGTTGTGTTATCATTCGTGATACTTTAAGGGTGCACGACCCATGTGACATAGACTAGGTACATATATATGAGACTTTTGACTCTTATCATCAAATTATATATTATTTATAACAATAAGTTCATATCAGGTTGCATGTATATTGTTAAGTTCATGATAACATGCATACATATCCCAGCTACATGGATGAGCTTTTGAAGTCATCCAAGGGAGAATTTGATCAACTAGAGCAACCTCCCCTAGTGCATGTTTCCATGGCTTAGTCTTCTCCACCTCCACCTCATAACATTCATGTGGATGAGAGTCATTATGTATAGCCACATGGACCAGCAGTTGAGGTAAACTTTTTTATTCCTAAGATTTCAACATTTTATTTTTTTTAGTTACATTTATGCATGCTAATTAAATTGTAGAGAAATTATAATTTGTCTCTTCCATTCTATACACAAGCCCATATGTAGAGTGGTATCGATATTTTAGTTATGTGGATGCATGAGTGGGATGTTGGGTATGGAGGCATTGATGATGCGGGTCCATCGACACAAGCCCTGTTCTTTGAGACACAGGTAGGGGAGCGCCAAACCCATATTGATCAAACCCTAATCCCATCTAACTTCCATTTGCACTCGATTGAGCCACAAGCAGGAGAATAATTAAATGCACAACTCAAAATCATTTATTTCCATGTTGTTTATTTTGTACAATTAATGTTATAATTAATTTGAATTTTAATGTGTTATATTGTAGTACCTGATTATGGATGCTTACTTTGCACAACGGAACTCACATAAGAGTTGTATAAGTGATACTTTCTAGAGTGGATCATATATATTTGTATATTTTCAGTCCCATTTTGTAGGGCACATTCACTTGTGATATAGACTTTGTATATTTTTATACATGGAGATTTTATGGATGCATGAACATTATTTCAGTTTATGGATGCTTATTATTTCAGTTTATGGATCTTCATGTAATATAATTTGTATATATTTTCATATGGCAGTTTATTGATACATTCATTATTTTATTTTATCGATGTTTATTAATCTTGTTTATGGATGTTCATTAAAATTCAGTTTATGGGAATGTTAATTATTTTTCTATATATATATATATATATATATATATATATATATATATATATATATTAACTTTTATTAAAAAAGTTAACAATTTTGATTTAAAGTTTCGTAGACTAAGAAAATAAGTACAATCTTAAACTATGACGCAAGTCACTTTTATACTTAAAATGAACTAAAATATATCATGGTTCAATTAAAAAACACAAATAGGATGGAAATAAGTTTTAAATTCAATTTTAAAATATGTCTTTAATGAGTAAACAACATATAAGTTTTATTGAATTTTATTTCTTTTGAGGTCATCTACAGGAGCTTAGTCATAACATGATACAAGTCATATGTATTGGAATTTAATATACCAAAAAAAAATTAATGGTACGTTTCTAGATAATTTTATTTAATTTTGTGAACTTTCCTAAATTTACTTGCGTATCCAAATATTTCAATCAATTCATTATTTTAAGACCTTAAATTAAGAACATTCAAGAAGTAAAATTTTACAAAACAACAATTTTTATTTCTAGTTTCATAGACTAAGAAAATAAGTACAATCCTACTATGATGCAAATCACTTTGATACTTAAAATGAACTAAAATATATTATGTACATCAATTTAATATTGAACTTGTAGAAGGTGTCTTTCAATCAATCTATGTATGTAATTTAAACAATTAATGATATGTTTCTATAATTATATATATAATTTTATGAACTTTCATAAATTTACTTAGTTATCCAAGTATTTTCAATCAATTCCTTATATTAAGACCTTCAATTAAGAACATTCAAGAAGTAAATTCTACAAAATTTAACAATTTTTAATCTTTGTAATTTCATAAACTAACAAAATAAGTACAATCTTACTATGATGCAAGTCACTTTTATACTTAAAATGAACTAAAATTTATCATGTATCAATTTAATATTGAGTATGAAAAGAATTACAAATGTGTTGTCATGTTGGCTTGTAGAAAGTGTCTTTTAGTGCAATATATGTATGTTAAATTACAATGATTTTAAAAGATGTCAAGATGTAAACTAAAAATAAATTGTATTAGATTTTACTTCTTTTGAGGTTGTCTACAAGAGTTTAATAGTCATAACACGATGTGTGTGTGTGTGTGTGTGTGTGTGTGTGTGTGTGTGTGTGTTCTATTAGTTGTGCTTTTTACAATCCAATATGAAACATGTGTGTAACTCTTTCCATGCTTTATATCAAACTAACACATGGCATTTATTAATAAAATAAAAATATTTCAATCTTGTTCATAAAATAGATAGTTTAATTTCCATTTTAAGTAAACTAATATTATATCAACTTGGTTGTTACATACTGAAATGGAATTTCTAGAACCCATTATGATGTATATATATAATATTTATTCCATGCTCAACATGTAAATTATACATGACATTTAAAAAAAATTAATACAAAAAAAAAAAAAAAATTAAATCTAAATCTAAATCCATCTTGATTCTAAACTTGGTCCAAGTGATAGTACTCACTTTCTGGGGAGAAATTGTGTAATTGTCATAAAAGTATTCCAATGATAAGATTTTGATTGGCTGGAATACTTAATGGGAATGCTTAAATTCATAAGCTTTCCACCTGGGCATGTGCGAGAGTTTGACATATTTATAGATCTGGTTCTAATATTCCCCCATGAATTATGAAATAGGAATCTCATCCTCAACATATTTTATCCTCATAGGTGCCAGAGTTGAAGAATATGGTTTATTTCCCACGTCATACTCATATCGCTTCCATGTGATGGTGACATCTAACATCCCAGACTAGTTGGGATCAATAGGAAATTTTTTATGGAACAATTCCAAATCACCATATTCAGTGCATCTTCTCCCAACTATATACATTTTCTTGTAAAACAACTCTTCTGGATCCCTTCTGTACAATAATAATGAAACAAAATCAAGCATTGTAGGAGGAGGGTAGTCACGATAGTTCTTCTTGCAAAATTCCTAGAAAGTACCATAATGAAGTTGGAATTCAACATGATATTGGAAAAAACACGTATCACAAATTGTATTAGGCCTAATAAACCATGGTTTTAATTTTTGAAACATCCTTATGGATATCTTCACATGGTGATTTCTTTCCTGAAATTCCTTGAACAATAAAATTTGTGTCATTTCTACAATGTGCCTAGCATGATATACATACTCACATTTAACTATGTGATTCAGTAAGACATGCTTTCTATCTAGAATAGATTGGGAATGGCTCTCCCAAAACTCTAATAAAGGTTCTCTAATTCATGTTGTAATTTTTTCTTGGTAGGGTTTCCTGGTGATAAGATCCCAGCAAGCAGATTCATATGCTTTTGCAATTATTTTTTAAAGATATGGATTAATTCCCTATGAGCAACTCGAACATCAGGTTTTCTTTATTTTCCAAACATAGAGAATTTCGTTGATATATTTTTAGTGTCATTCATACATGTCTTCCTGCTTTTAGAAAATTGGACACCCAAAATATTTGTGGCATGTTTTATTTTCTTATGTTTGATTAACCCATGTAGGCTCCCCAAGGTCCTTTATTATGCTTGCATCCAAATTTTCTATAAACATTCCACTCCACTCCAAACCACTGTAGCTCCATGTTATCCTATCAACTTGAGAGGGCACAACCCATTCTTATGGTGGTTGATCAGATTGATAGGGCACATATTCTTCCTCGAGTGATTGATTATATTTATAGAGAACATCTTGTTCCCCTAGTGACAGTTCATCAACTTGATAGGTCACATCTTGTTCGTCTAGTGTTTGATCAAATTGATAGGGCACATATTGTTCATCATGTGGTTGATCATCTTGATAGGGCACATCTTGTTCCTCATGTGGTTGATCAATTTCCATCCTTGCATATTTGAATACAAAATATACTTCTAAGTAAAGTGAATCATCATCATAAGACAAGTGAATAGTAGATCTACACATTTTTATTTAAGAAATCACCATATGTGGAAGGTCATGATATGACTGGTAGGGTATTCCTCCTATTTTCCTTTGAATTTAGTGATACTTGATGGTAAATTGGTTGGCATTGGGGGCCATTGTTGATTATGGGAAATGGGATCATTTGTGAGTTTCGTCAAATTTGGGAGATTTAAAGAAGAAACAAATGGTATCTTGTTGGTGTTAGCCATGATGTAATGACATTGTGTGTTGGTTTTAGTGTTGGTATTGGTATTGGTGTACCCTATGGGGTGGTATTGATGTACCCTATGGGGTAGTATTGGTTGGGGTACCCTGCAGGATGGGGTTGGTTGGAATACCTTGTGAGGTAGTGTTTTTATTTCTCTGAGGGTTGGTAATGGGGCTATCTTGAGAGGAGTTAGATCCTAATAAGGTGCCTCCAAGAATGGATGTTCCAAACAAGGTGGCTTGGTCCTTTATTTTGTGCCAAAATGGTCAGATACCAAGCACTCCTCTTGGTAATGGTGGGAGATCTTGTAGGTGCCTAGAGTGATGGGTAACCCTTGGGTCTCCTATAGTCCCCTACTAATTTTGGGAGAAAATATAGTGAGGGGAATTTTATTTAGGAAAACTAAATGAATCACATAAATAATGCAAAGCAAAAAATAAATGGTTAATTTTCCCTTTAATTCTAATGTGTGAAACAATTAAAAAAAAAGGTTTTGTGAGGTTTTTTGTATGAGAAAAACTCCTAAAAATACCTATCATCCTTTCCCTCAAGTAGTAAATGGCTCTTGTGAATATTTTAGAGTAGGGTATCATATACACGTCATGAATGTCATTGGTGATGCTTCCAGTAGCCAAAAAACCAAACAATGTATGGAGAGGTTTGTAGTGGCCTGAGGTGTTAGGTATGCATCCCAAAAGAGTTGGAAATGATTCTAGTGGCCTAACAAAAATCACCTCAGGTGGCTTGTGCTCCGACACTTGCTACCTATAGGGAAATATTCCTTAATATTTGGCCACTAAGTTACCTATGTATAATGGGAATGAGTGAATCTCATCTTTTGGTTGTCAATTTTGGATCCACAACCCTTACTAAGTGTCGAGGGACAATAAGGAGGTTTGTGATAATCTGCCACCTAAGCATTACCCCCTTCATGGGCTTCTTCTCATTACTGGATTTTTCACTGTATGATGTAGGATTTTAAGCTCCCTAAAATACAACTTCTATGCTTCAACATGAAAAAAACCATGGTAGATTATGTGCTTCCTACCCTCATGGTTCTAACCTGAATTATAAATTATTTTGTGGCCCCTCTGGGGGATTTAATGTGTTCAAATTAAGGTTGTTTTAGAGAGTCTTTACTTCACTTAGGGTGTGAAAAAAATGTAAACTCAAAGAAAGTATGTATAAATATTCCAAAAGAGGATACCCTTTATACCAAGTTTAAGTGAGCTTAGTGTGAGGAGTGAAGGTGTGTGCCAGTGAAATTGTTAAGTGTGAATTGTAATGATGTGGATATGCCATGATATTTTACAATTCCTCTAATTACAATATGTGATGTTTGTTCCTTTAAATAAAATAAAATATTTGTGGATAGTGGGCCACTTGATCTTTATTAATTATTCTATGTGCTCGGATATAGGGAGATGGAAAAATTAGTGCTTAGAGAAATATTCCAAATACGGTCCCCACAAGTTCACCACAAGGGTGAAAGGAGGTGAGTGTCTACTTTCTTTATTTGCTAACACCAACTCCTAGTCCCAAAATAAAATTAAATAATGGCTTTAGTTAGCAAACAAGTAAAAAAAATGTGTGGATTTAGGGACACTTACTTTCCTTCTAATTAAGTTAAGTATGGTGTGAATTGGAATGAGAAAAATAAGTAAAAAAGATATGTGGATTAGGACCACTTACTTTCCTCCTAGTTTTATGCTATGTTTGTGTGCAAAATTTCAAAGTAAAAGATAATAAATTACTCTACTTGTAATGGTTAGTAAGGAAAATTGGTCAGTAGTGGTGGTGTGTGCAAGGTGAATAGTGCACATAGAAAGTGTTTGAATTGCAAGTATGTAGATATTTTGTTCATGATCCTTTAATACAATTCCCCTAATTACACTATGTGATGTTTGTTCCTTGCAAAAGAAAAGTTGTGTGGATAATGGGCCAATTTACTTTTCCAAGTTATGTTATGTGAGAATATAGGAGATGGAAAATTAGTGTTTTTAGAAACACTATATTTTCATTACCAACTAAATTAAATTATGTAACTTGATTTAAATAAATCCTTCAAAATAACCATTCAAATATATGTATACTTACCTAAATTAATATGCATTTTCTTAATATTTACTCAGCTTATACATGTCGATGCGTGGAACAAATTCGAGTCACATGAAACCATTATAGATTAAGTGTATGAACAAATAAATTTCATCAACCCTAGCTATTGAAATGGATAAAATTTGTTTCTTATGCATAAATCATGATTTAACTTCAAGGGAAGCCAAAATTGAGAACACCCAATAGAGGGACCCCTATGTAAAGGATAAGAAATTTTCAAACTAGTTGAAGGTATGAAATTTGCAAAATATTTGCACTTAAATTTATATTTTATGTTTTAAATATGGTTCTATGTTAACAATGAAAATTATATATATATATATATATATATATATATATATATATATATATATATATATATATATATATATATATATATATATATATATATATATATATATATATATATTAATGATAAAAAATAAATTTATCTTTTATTTTATATACGGCTATGTTGGAAACAAATTAATTAATTATATATAAATTTTAATGATATATTATACTTTAAGTGTTTAAAAAAATTCATTTGAAATATGTATTATATTGTTATAATGTGTTGTTATATATTTCTATAAAGGTTTAATAAAATACAATATTGATTTTTTCAATAATTTATTTTAAATTCATTTTTATAAAAAAAAAAAACATAATTTACCAAACATTATTGAAAAAAAAATATCAAAATAAATTACCAAACATTTTTTTGGAGAATGTACATGGAATTTTAGCACAACAATCAAGTAGGGCACAAGAAGGGGTAAGAAGATTTAAAAACCTATATGTTTCTACAACAAACACTTTTTATGCATGTGTAAACAAGGATATCCAATGTCTTTTATGTTTTCAATTATTTTCATCAAATCTTGACAAAGTTTAAAATGAGGTTCCTCTTTTTTACTTTTGAACCATAGTTTGCAATATATTTCATGATTACATGTTGAGAAACAACTAGATGAATTTAATCGACATTTGATTACCAAAATATTAGAATATTAACATTGTAAAAATTTCTAGCATATCACCAATACATGCATGCTAATTTATTTATTTTACATTTATTATTTATGAATTTTATATTGATTAATCACATGAACCTTCCATGGAGCATTATAGTGATATGCAATAATACACTCCTTTTTATGCAAGAACGAATCTGCACTACACTTTGTATGCCTTTAAAAAACATGCTCTCTTTAAAAAATTATCATAACCTTCATGTGAGGATTGAAAGAAGAAACTTGTGAGGTTTTCAAAGGTAGGGATCATCATTTAGGATTCAAGGAACCATTAAATGTTATATATGATGATGGATGTCACAAAAATTTAATATTGTTATATGTGTTGGTGTCCAGATATGAACAAAATTCAAACCTTTCTCCACATAAATTATCAACCCGAGGGCATTAGTTATTTCAAGACTAACGGAAAAGTATATGCAGATACAAGTACATGGTCCGCTGTAGATCACAAGTTTAATTTATAACACAAATACCACTGTAACAACAATGAAATGAACTGCAAAAATAAAAGGCATCCATAGCAATTAACGTGACTATAACAGCAATAAAGAATCACACCACACACAACACTGCAAAGAAATGAAAGAAGAACACAACACCTGATCACAAGAGTGGGCCCAACTCTTGGATCAAGGTTACGGAAACTCAAAGATTATAGGAGAAATAGCAAGCTGTTATACATTCAATTAATGATTAAAGGATTGATTGCAAATTCTGTATGTCCAAGGGTTTAACCCTCTATCCTTCTCCTATGCATTCTCCCCCTGCGTTCTGATTTGTGCCCCTTTAAATATAAAAACAATAAAGGGAAAATAAACTGATTACAAAATATCAATAACTGATATGAGATCTGAAAGATCTTTCCATCATGATTCAGTTGGCACAAGTCGAATGTGGCAATTACAATTGGCGCAATTTTAGAAAACGGCCACAACAGATAATCTGCAAATTTTTCCTTCGAAGAACCTTGCGTTTCTCTCAATAAAGACCGAATTTTAGAAAAATTCTCATTGTAAAACTAATTTGGTTCGTTCTGCACAAAACCCATGTTTCATATTTTCAGGATTCTTCTCCATTTTCCAGAAACGTTCAATGCAAAACTGTCTCTTGTTATTCCAGCGAATTTCTGAGTTGGAATATTTAATTAACAACTGAAAATCAAATATGCAATTTGGAAGAGATCTTGGAGGCAAAAATAGTGATTTATATTATAACGAATTCATTAATAAACCATCATTGGAAAAATCATGCATAATAATCATTAATTTATTAAAATAAAGGAGAACAAATATTATTTATCCAAAAGAGAATAAATAATTATGAAATGGAATTATATAATAAATTATGATAAATAATGTGATAAAATAACATTAGAAATGGATGAAATGAATGTTAAGAAGTGATAATAATAATAAAATTAGAGGCCCAACATCTCCCCCAAACTGTACATGTTGCATGTCCTCATGCAGCCCAATGCCTTAATATTAACCAAATTGTAATACAATAATCAAAATACTCACCCCAACGCATGATATTCATGGAAGAGAAGGTTTTTTCCTTAAATGCTTCCTTAAAATAATTTTCATGTATACTTTCAACCGTATGTATACGAAGTTGCAACAAAGTATGATACAAGTAAATACAAACTTCATTACAAACCAGATTCTGTTGAAATTTTGTAAGAAAATTTATACTATATCAAAGCTTCTCCAATCCGAAAATCAAATCAATGCAACGAACGGATTTCAATATATCAACAAAACGGTTTTAGGTAATAACACATGATTTTTTTGGAATTAACAAATTGGTTTATCTTGAAAATTTCTGGGTTTAAGGATACATCTTTGTTGTCCAAAAATCAGAAGAATCCAATTGATAGTTTTAAGGATATACACAAATCAATTTTAGGATTTTATACCTTAAATGAGGAAGAAATGAGAAATCATTCATCATGCATAGCAACCCTTTCCCCAAACTAAATAATTAGCATGCCCTCATGCTACACTAGAAAACAAATTGGGGTGGTTTCTACAATCATGTTTGAAATCTTTGTTTGGTGTATAACAACATGGAATAAGGGAGATTTTGAGAATGAATAATGAGATCAATGGATGATAAAGAATATTAATGGCATGTTCATGATAATGAAAGTAACACTCCCCCAAACTAAAAGATTTTGTCTCTGAAAAATGGGAAGTGGTAAAGAAAGAGAAATAATGGTTGAAAAAGATGAGTGGATAATGCTTAATGGTTTTTCATGACATTCTCCTAAAATTTTAATAAATCAAAAACTTATGCTATTTTACCTCAAGTTTTACCTCCATAAAAAAATGTGGAATGGCGAGTATGGATTGACATTTCTTGAAGCTTATGTAGGTTGAGTTGATGCTCAAAGTGATGCAGAAGGTGGAAGCCATGCACGCTGAAAAATGTAATCAGAAAGTGTAGCACTGTTTCCTTCCCCCAAAATAATTAGTTTCTCTGTCATCTATAAAAAATATCTCATGAGTATCCTTAATCAATAATTCATCACCTCAATTACTTCATTACATATAAAAGTGACATAATCATATTGTGAATGACATGGAATAATAATGGATAAGAAAGGAAAAGATGCATTCCCTATACCTATAAGCTTTAGTTGTTATGAGCATATAAATTAAAAGAATTAGTTATCTCAATATTTTCTTCTCAAGGTCTGTCTAATTACATGGGATTCAAAATCAGAATCAGGCCTCTTAGTTTAAGACATGAATAAATGGTGATTGATTGGGCGAGAAACTATCTTTGGTTAAATGTACGATACTTGTAGAATAAAGGAATTATAGATTAAATGATACAAAATGTCAAATATCAAATATCCTAAAAGTTTCATCCCTAACATGTAAAGTAAATATTTATAACTCAATAATATATATAAACCATAACCACCATCATCTAAGAACTGATTAAATATTACTCCATGAACCATGAGTTCTTGAAAACTTTGTATATGTAACAGTCAGCTTTATCGGAAATTAGCTTTGAGAAAACAAGATAACCAAGTAGATTATAGTATTAAATTAAATTCTATACCATAGGCATAGCCACTGCTTCCAACAGACGTCCATAGCCTCGATAGGGATTCCTTTTTAACCCATTGAGATGCTAGTGTCCCATCTATTAGAAATAATTACATAGTTGCAAAAATCATTTTCAATTTACTTAGATGTCAATTGAAGATCATTGTTCTGGCGTGGTAACTAGTTAATAACAATGCCATTCATAGGAGCTAACAAAAGTGAAAAATTTGGCTCGTGATGAGACCTCTTGTCCTTCAGTTTTATGGCTGAAGGCCATTACCATGGCTTGGTGACCAGCAGTGGTAATGTCTCTTTATTAGGACATATGATCATGGTAGGTCAGCTTGTGATGAGACCTCCTATCCTCCAGTTGACCATTTATGTTTTAAAATTAGTTTTTTTTTAATCAATAAATATTACTTAATATATGGAGTGGCAGGTCAGCTCCTTAAGAGCTAGGGATGGCGTAAAAACTTGTGTAGTAACTATCTTCAACTTTGATAGTTTTGCTTCTCAAAAACTAATAAAAAAAGTTGTGTAGTAACTATTTTAAACTTTGATATTTTTGCTTCTCAAAAACTAATAACCTTCAAATGACTGTTGATAAATATATTTTTCACTGTTGATATTGGAGTTGAGGAACAACTCATTAGATAATGGCGGAAAGATTTAAATACAATTCTGCGGTCATCATCATAAATTTTACAAGATCAGGGACTTAACCTATTAGAAAAGTTGAAAGTTGGCATGATGAAATCATATTTGCATAATTATTCCTTAAAAATAAGATTATGTTTATAGATAAACAAATATTTACTACCCAATCATTATGTCAAAGAGGGCCTAGACTATTAAAAGTATTTCTCATTCACCAAATAGAAAAACAAATCAGAAAGACCTACATATGTTGAATTCAATGTGACAATTGGCCAACAACAATAGTTGTGATTGAGGTAACAACAACCATGACTTAGGTAATAACAGGGAAATGGGAAAAAGAATGATTTTAGGCCGGTGACATGAAGGAGGATTAATCACTTTACAAAATAATGAGGAATTAAGAGTGAATCATTCCTAACAAGACTTAACATAATAGTCGTCCTTTAAATACGATACCTCCCCCAAAATAAAGTATGTCTATCATCAGTCATAGTTGATCATGTCATAAGTAAAATACCAAATAAATCCGTGGAGTTAGTCGAGGACGTACCTGGCGACTTACCTTGGCAGATGGGATGGTGTAACAGCATCCGGTGTAACAGCATCGGAGTAATAGCATCGATGTAATAGCATCAGTGTAATAGCATCGATGTAACAACATCCGGTGCAACAGCATTGGAGTAATAGCATCGGTGTAACAACATCGATGTAATAGCATCCAGTGTAACAGCATTGGAGTAACAACGTTGGTGTAACAACATCGGAGTAACAACATCAGTGTAATAGCAAGATGAGTAGCAGAAACTGAGTAACAGTGTCTGGTGTAGCAGCATCGGAGTAACAACATCCAAGTAACAACAACATGAGTAGAAGCACCCGAGTAATAGTGTCCAGTGTAGCAACATCGAAGTAACAAAATCCTGATTAGTAGCATCCGTAGTAATAGCGACCAATGAGTAACAGCATCAAGGACTAACAGCATCTTGAGTAGAAGCATCCAGAGTAACAACATTATGGAGTAGCATCATCCAAGGAATAACAGCATCATGAGTAGCAGCATCCGGAGTAACAACATCACGAGTAGCAGCATCCAAGGAGTAACAACATCACGAGTAGCAACATCTAGAGTAACAGCATCACGAGTAGCAGCGTCCAAGGAGTAACAGCATCATGATTAGCAGCATCCAAGGAGTAACAACATCACGAGTAGCAGCATCTAGAGTAACAACATCATGGAGTAGCAGCATCCAAGGAGTAACAACATTATAAAACTTAAGAACTTGCTACTTTTATTTTGAGAACAAAACAAAGAAAATGTGACTTTGAAGTAAAAAATACCTGAAGCATAAAAACATCATAAAATAAATGACTCTTTTATTGAAAACCAATAAATAAATAAAAATCTTATGTTACAATGGTCATGATTTTTGTTGCAGCAATGTTGTTTGTGAATGGTGAATAAATGGAATTTTTTTTTTTTTTTTTTTTTTTTTTTTTGGGAAATGACTTGGATCTTCGAATAGAAATCAATTCTCCATTTATCATGTTATAAATCTGTTAATTGATGAAAAAAAATATTCATATTATTTTCTCCTCATAAGAAAACTTCTTTGAAAATATTTCATTATCATTGTCTTCAAGAATCCCTTGTTCATAAATTGACCCCATTTACTCTCCTAGGACCTGCGAAAAACAATTGTCTACCTGCAATAAAACATGAAATCATGGAAGAAGAGAGGTGATAGGGCTCTCACAATCCAAGACATATGAAAAAAAATAACAAGTATCTACTCTGCAAAACAAATCCATAGAAAAATAAAACAAATTTTATTTGTCACCTGCGAGAGAGAAGTGGTCGACCATACTAATCAGCAGTGTTTCAATGATAACTTCTTCTTTTTTCATCCGATTTGAGTGATTCCAAAGCCAAATGAAATTGAATTCAAATATGTCTCCAATAGAAACAGGTTTTGAAAATTCCATGTAATGGTATGTTAAATTTTTTTAGAACAACCTGCATAATAGAGTCATATTCGATTTTCCAGCTCATACCAACAGTTGATAGTTCAAACGTAACGTTTTCATTTGATGACGGATTGAACCAATTCAAATTTGAGATTAAAGTAGATTCATTTATGTATCTCAAATGGAAACAGGTTTTGAAGGCAAGGATAATTTATGGGTCAAATACACTAGTGAACAGCTGAGAAAACAGAGTTTCAAGAGTGTTGATTTACGATAAGTAGTCAGTATTTTGTTCATAACTTCCTCATACAATATCTAAATAAAGTGATTCAAATTGCATTGTAAACTAGATTCAGAGGGGAATATACAATACAAACGGGTTTCCAAAATCTAGTCATTTAAGCCTCAAAAAATGGACTGTCCCAACTCTGTTCCTTAGCTGCCTACTAGACATCCTGTCATTTTTTTGGTCATAACTTTTTCGTTTCAACTCGAAATCAAGTGATTCAAAATGGGTTAGAAATTAGACATGAAGGGATACGTATGATAGAAATAGGTCTTTAAAATATGCCCATTTGGTTCCTCAAAACATGACTGTCTTGATTGCTTTTCCATAATTTTCATCAAGCCCGCAAGCCATAAGATATGATAATTAATGAATTTTTCCAAGAAGGTGATCAAAATGAATATGAGTGTTTGTAGATATTTAATTTTCAATATAATTCATCTACATACATAAATGAATTTGAATATTGATCACCAATGTTAATTTTCATAATGTATTGCAACAAAACAATTATTTTTACATATAATGAAATTTATTTATTTATGTCTTTATTCATTCTATAATCTACACTACACTACACTACTTTGAAAAATAAAATATACTTACGTATAAGAGTACCTCCAATTAAGTAATTTTCGAAATAAGGCTTCAAGTATGCACATACCCATAATTGAGAGATGTATGTTAAGAAATACACGGGTATGAGAAATCACCTTCCCTGTTAAGGATGGTGCCAAGAGTTGCTGAAGTGTGGAGTGATGTTGCAAGAAAACAATAGAGTGAAACCAGCCTTCAATATAGTCTTCATTCCTCATATTTGTAACATCATGAAGTTCCTTAACTGAGTTCCAGATTCTGTTGATGCTTTCTGTAGGTTTTAACCCTGAACAGAAATTATCTACACACGAATCTTATAACAGAAAATAAACAATAGCGAGAGCATAAAACATAAAACAGATAAACACAGAGATTTTCCCCTGGATCCCAAATCGGGACGACTAGCTTGATTTTTTATTATATTCCTTTTAGTGTTACACAACATATATATACATGCCGAAGCATACATAAACCCCAATCCATTAACCCTGGATTAGAACATAACTGTAGTTCCCTTGACTGGATCTACAAAATACCAGGGGTCGAAAACCATCGTACCCAAAAACCTTGTGCAAAATCATGCACAAAACATGGGTGGGTCTGCCTATGAGTGGGTCCGCACATCAAACAAATTTGCCTCCCCCCTTGTGACCCCCCTGCTGTGCCCGGCGCAACATACAGCGCGTGGGGCTAGTCGTGGAAAGAATATAACACATACCCAACATTCTCCCACTTGTTTTTTTCTTTCCACAGGGGGCCACAAGAGAGCTTAGTCATTGGGCCAATTATTCAACACCCATTGTTTCTCTACACCAATAGAACTTCTGAGTGTTCACAGACTTTGTCATTGCATCTGCAACATTCTTCAAAGTGTCCACCTTTACCAGCAACACCCTTTTAGCCTCAACCATATCTCTAACAAAGTGATATTGAACATCAATGTGCTTTGTCTTTGAATGATAAGCAGGGTTCTTAGCCAAGAAAATTGCACTTTAGCTATCACAGTCTATCCTTATAGCTTGTTGTACCAACCCCATACTTGAACACAATCTCTGCAACCAAACTGCTTCCTTGCTTGCATGAGTGGCCGCTATGTATTCTGCCTCTGTAGTTGAAAGAGCCACTACAGACTGTCTTTTACTCATCCAACTGACTGCGCCTCCAAATAGGCTAAACACATACCCACTTGTAGATCTTCTTTGGTCCAGATCTCCAGCCCAGTCTGCATCAACAAAACCATGAATGTCCAACATTCTTTCCAATCCTGGTCTTCCCTGGTAGCACAAGCCATAATCACTAGTGTCACGTAAATATCTGAAAACCCGCTTCACTGCTGTCCAATGCTCCTTCCCTGGGTTTGACATAAACCTGCTCAATACTCCCACTGCATGTGCAATGTCTGGTCTAGTACAGACCATTGCATACATCATGCTACCTACTGCACTTGCATATGGAACACGGGACATATCCTCCTCTTCTTCTTGTGTCTTGGGACACTGTTCAACAGAAATGGAAAATTTTAGGGGCTAATATTCGCGGGTGGGCTAATTTTCCATGGTTTTTCCAAAAAAAAGATTCACCAATTTCCATTTTTTTTTATAAAAATGATTCGCCCAAATTTTACATATAAAATTATTTTACGTTAAAAATCACCAAAATTATATAGACAATATATATAATATCATTATGAATTTGAAAATTTTTACAATACATCAATAAACATTTTATAGTTTGCATATCAGGGACTAGTGAGATTTGCCAATTTTTGAAACTTCAAGATAATTTTCCATCCCTAAAATTATCCCTGTCAGCAGACAGCTTTACACCTACAGGAATAGGAACATTCACCGGTTTACTATCCTGCATATTGAACCTCTACAATATAGTCTCGACATACTTCCTCTGGTTTAACCAGAGCTTCCTATTTTCCCGATCTCTCTTAATTTCCATGCCCAAAATATAGTTTTCAGCACCAAGATCCTTCATGTCTAATTTGGAGAACAGTTGGGTCTTCAAATATTGGATAATTTCTTTGTCATTTCCAATAAAAAACATATCATCCACATACAAGACCAAATAAATAACACGGTCACCAATTAATTTAAAATAAACACAGTGATCCTTTCTTCCTGTGAACTTAAGTCCAGTTTTATAGGTATCAAATTTATGATACCACATCCTTTTCGACTATTTCCAACCCACATGAGATTCCTTCAACTTGCATACTAGTTCTTTCTTACCCTTCACCATAAAGCCTTCAGGTTGCTTCATGTAGATCTCCTCTTCTAGATCCCCGTGAAGAAATGTTGTCTTCACATCCATCTTTTCTATCTCAAAATCAAATGCCGCAACAACAGATAAAAGTAATCTAATAGAAGTAACCTTGGCAACAGGAGAAAAAAATATCACCAAAATCAATTTCCGGCACCTGGGAATAACCTTTTTCTACCAACCGAGCTTTGTATTTCTCCACCTTGCCTTCTACATTCATCTTCTTTTTAAACACCCATTTTCTCCCGATGGGCTTCCTTCCACCGAAAACTCCACCTCAGATTCCATGCATCATTTTTGTGCAAGGATGCCATTTCATCAACCATGGCCTCCTTCTAGAGTTTTCCATCCTCTAAATCTACTGCCTCAGTGGCGGTTCTGGGATCATCATCAATTATAGTTAAAGAAAAATTTGAACAGAAATAAAATGGACTATACCTTTCTGGTTGTCTTCTTTCCCGTACTGATCTTCTCACAACTGGAGTTTGTGGCTCTTCCTCTTCCGAGTCTTCTTCTGTTGTAGAGTCTGATTCATCCTCCTTTAGCTCAAACTCTATCTTCTCAGGTTCCTTTGGTAGGACTTCATGTGTAACAACATCTTTCACCTCTCTAAACACCACATCTCGGCTGTACACAACCTTCCTTGTCTCTGGGTTCCAAAGCTTGTAACCCTTTAAACCATCCTTATACCCAATAAAGATGCACCTTTCAGATTTATTATCCAACTTGGTCCTTTTCTCCTTTGGAACATGTACATATGCATCACATCCAAATACCCCTAGATGTGAAAGAGAGGGTTTCTTACCAGTCCATACCTCATGTGGAGTCTTATCCTCCAACGCTGATGAAGGTGATCTGTTAACTAAGTAACATGCAGTCTCCACTGCCTCTGCCCAGAATTCTTGTCCTAACTCGATACCACTGAGCATGCTTCTTGCCTTTTCCATCAGTGTTCTGTTCATTCTTTCTGCAACTCCATTTTGCTGAGGTGTGTATGGAGTAGTCTTCTTCCGTGCTATGCCACACTTCTTACAGAACTCTTCAAATTCCTTCTTGCAGAACTCCCCACCATTATCTATCCTTAGCGCCTTTATCTTCTTCTCTGTCTGGTTTTCCACCAAAGCCTTAAATTCTTTAAATTTGTCAAAGACTTCAGATTTCTTCCTCAACAAATATATCCATGTATTCCTCGAGAAGTCATCTATGAATGAAACATAGTACACAGACTTTCCCAGTGATGGAACTGACACAGGCCCAAACACATCACTGTGCACAAGTTCTAATATCTTGTTTGCCCTCTTAGCACCAGAAGGAAAACTCACCCGATTTTTCTTCCCATATACACAATGTTCACAGAAATCGAAATCCAGAGAACAATTAGACATACCTTCTACCATACCATCTCTATGCAGTATCCGAAGGCCCTTCTCTCCAATATGTCCAAGTCTTTGATGCCATAGCATGGTCTTTTATCCAGAGACAGCTAGACTTTTCGTCCCACTTTCAGGAACCACAGAACTGTTACACCCATCAATAACAGTGCTACCTTGTAGCTTGTACAGAGTTCCAGTCCGAACTCCCCACATTAATACCAGTGCTCCCCGAACCATCTTACAGGTATCTTTCTCAAACATTGTTTTTACACCCGCATCATCCATCTTGCTTACAGAAATTAGATTTCTGGCCAATGCAGGAATGTGCAGAACACCAAGAAGTGTTCTAATCCTTCCACCTTGCAGCTTCAACTTGACTTTTCCACGTCTGATGATTCTGGCCTTCCTATCATCACCTAAGAAGACATCGCCGCCATCATATTTCTCATACTTGCAGAACCACTCCCTATGGGGAGTGAAGTGAAAGGATGCACTCGAGTCAATAAACCATGACTCATGATCTACATTTATATTTGAAGAAGAAGCCAAATACACATCCCCACCTCTACCCGAGTGATGAGAGTCTTCACAAGCATGAGCATCATCGTACCGGAAACTCGGGGAGCTTTAGATCTAGAAATTTTGTAGTGCCCTTCCTTTCCGCATTTCATCATACTTATGAACTAAACTTTCCAGGAGATTTAGATCTCCCTCTAGATTTGGATCTCCCACTCGAAACCTTATTCTTGTTTCTATTTTGGGACCTTCCTCATACAGATAAGGCATCTCCATTCTGGCCCTCCATATTTCTCCGTCTCATTTCCTCTGACAGCAAGGTTGAGAAAATGTCATCAAAATTCAAGGTAGTTGTATTGCTACCTATTGCAATAACCAGACTATCCCACGAGTTTGGTAGACAACACAACAAACTGATGCACTTATCTTCATCTAAGATTTTAATATCAACAGATGATAGCTGACTTACCACAGTATTGAAGGCGTTAAGATGCTTTGTCACCGAGTCTCCATCCTTCATCCTCAGGTTATACAGCTTTTTCCGTAGGAACAAATTATTCACCAGAGACTTAGATTGGTACAAAGTCCCAAGTTTTTCCCACAAATTCTTCACTGTAGCTTCCCCATATACATTCAACAATACTGAATCTGAGACACACAACCGTATTGTGCTCTTAGCCTTCCAATCTAGTTTCTTCCAATCTTCATCTGACATTGCCGTTGGTTTAGTACCTGGATCTACCACGATCCACTGATCTTTATCCACTAGCAGATCCTCCATCTTGAGCTTCCATAACTCAAAACACTGACCATTAAATTTCTCGATCTCTATCTTTCCACCGCTCGCCATCTTCTTTCACCACAAGAATCGATCCCACATATCTCCCACTGAACAGGCTCTACCTCAGGCCCGAGCAAAAAACCCTTAGCAACAAAGGCGTCCCCTTGAAGCCGAAACAACTCTGATACCAAATGTAGGTTTTAACCCTGAACAGAAATTATCTACACACGAATCTTATAACAGAAAATAAACAATAGCGAGAGCATAAAACATAAAACAGATAAACACAAAGATTTTCCCCTGGATCCCAAATCGGGACGACCAGCTTGATTTTTTATTATATTCCTTTTAGTGTTACAACACATATATATGCATGCTGAAGCATACATAAACCCCAATCCATTAACCATAGATTAGAACATAACCGTAGTTCCCTTGACCAGATCTACAAAATACCAGGGGCCGAAAACCATCATACCCCAAAACCATGTGAAAAATCATGCACAAAACATGGGTGGGTCTGCCTATGAGTGGGTCCGCACACCAAACAAATTTTCGTCAGGGCACTACCCCGGACCCCAACAGTGGGGGCTGCCTCCCCCCTTGTGACCCCCCTGTTGTGCCCAGCGCAACATACAGCGCGTGGGGCTAGTCGTGGAAAGAATATAACACATACCCAACACTTTCTTTCTTGATCCCATCCTTTGCATTTTTGTTTAGATCTCTGTTATGAAGAGGGTTCATCAAAGTGACAACAATCGCTCAGGACCCAGAGTAGGACAGAAAGCTTTCTCTCCAGGACGAGAGAATAGATTCAAACAGACAATAAAAAGAAAAAGAAAAATCAAAATTCAGGACCTGAAGCAAAGTAACCACATACCCTCCTCAAGACAAGAATTTGGCCCAAAGAAAAAGAAATAAGAGAGAAAAACTGGAAACTACGCCCAGGACTTAGGGTGGGGTTACAAGATACCCTCCCCAACATGAGGGATTAATTTTAATAAATAAAAACAGAACAAAGAAGAAATAAAAATAGCATTCTATGCTCAGGACTTGGAGCAAGGTAATAAACGCCTTCCCCAAGACGAGATATCAATTCTACAGAAAAACAATAAAAATCAGAAATGAAAAACACAAAGAACTTACGCTCAAGACTTGAAGCGGGGCAATAAATCCCCTCCCCAAGACGAGAGATTGACCCTGATATCCGTTGCAGATTATGTTCTTGTACTTGTTAGCCTTCCCCAGCAACGGCGCCAAAATGTTGGTGTCCAGATATGAACAAATTCAAACCTTTCTCCACATAAACTATCAACCCGAGGGCATTAGTTATTTTAAGACTAACGGAAAAGTATATGCAGATACAAGTACATGGTCTGCTGTAGATCACAAGCTTAATTTATAACACAAATACCACAGTAACATAAATGAAATGAACTGCAGAAATAAAAGGCATCCAGAGCAATTAACATGATTATAACAACAATAAAGAATCACACCACACACAACACTGCAAAGAAAGGAAAGAGGAACGCAGCACCTGATCACAAGAGTGGGCCAAACTCTTGGACCAAGGTTGCGGAAACTCAAAGATTACAAGAGAAACAGCAATTTGTTGTACAATCAATTAATGATAAAAGGATTGATTACAAATTCTGTATGTCCAAGGGTTTAACCCTCTATCCTTCTCCTATGCGTTATCCCCCTGTGTTCTTATTTGTGCCCATTTAAATATACAAACAATAAAGGGGAAATAAACCAATTACAAAATATCAATAACCAATATGAGATCTGAAAGATATTTCCATCATGATTCAGCTGGCACAAGTCAAATCTGGCAATTACAATTGGGGCAATTTTGGAAAATGGCCACAACCGAAAATCTGCAAATTTGTCCTTCGAAGAACCTTGCGTTTCTCTCAATCAAAACCGAATTTTGGAAAAATTCTCAATGTAAAATTAAATTGGTATGTTTTGCACAAAACCCATGTTTGGGATTTTCAGGATTCTTCTTCATTTGCTGGAAACGTTCAACGCAAAATTGTCTCTTGTTATTCCAGCGAATTTCTAAGTTGGAATATTTAATTAACAGCTGAAGATCAAATCTGCAATCTGGAAGAGATCTTGGAGGAAAAAATAGTGAGTTATATTATAATGAATTCATTAATAAACCATCATTGGCAAAATCATGCATAATAATCATTACTTTATTAAAATAAAGGAGAACAAATATTATTTATCCAAAAGAGCATAAATAATTATGAAATTGAATTATATAATAAATTATGATAAATAATTTGATAAAAGAACATTAGAAATGGATGAAATGAATGTTAAGAAGTGAAAATAATAATACAAATTAGAGGCCCAACAATATGTTTAATAAAGAATGTATTCTCAACATGCTCAGTAGAAGGAGGGATATTGTTGCTCCTTCTAGACCTTGACACATTTTCTCTCTTTTAACTCCTATAAGGATATCAAACATCAATAAAACGAATGTTTACAAGTTTTGTAGCACCTATGTGACAACCATTTTTTCTAATCCCTCTTGTAAGTAAATTTCCATGAATTGTAATTCATGTAAATAATATATGAAAATATAATTCTTTTTATTTGGTTAAATCACATCCTTAGTTTTTGTGGGTAATCCTAAACCATTACAATTCGAAGGTGGTTCATAATTTGCATGAATTCAAGCGGTTTCAGAAAATTTCAATGAACCATTAATCACACCAAATGAATTTTCTTTAGTTGTTGTTACATCTCAATTTTTAACTTATGGTATTACTTTCAATGCTTATTTTATGTTAGTTCTATTCTTTCATTCTCCATTTTTTCTTTTTTTCAATCATATTTCTTAATGCATACAATATGGATCAAGTAATATGAGAAGTGGGGCAACTTGAATTACCTGTATTTGCATGAATTTGTTGAATTCCATGATCTTATTGTACTCTCAATTTTTGTCATATTTTTATTATCCTTTCTTTAGCTTTTTCTCGTACTTCCTCTATTCTTGCAACTTTCTCTTATTTTCGAGATCAAAATCTCCAATTTTCCATGTTTTTGTGAATTCTTATGTAATTTCCACATTCTGATATTTTTCTACGAATGAATGTTTGTTGTTATTTTTTCATGCATGCACATTCGAATTTGTATTGTTTTTTTTTTTTTTTTTTTTTTTTTGGGGGGGGGGGTGTGGAAGCAGGAGCTCGATCAAGCTCCTAGCCTACTTTACATCAATTTCATAAATAAAAACTTGGTGTGTGGTTTGTAAGTTATTAATTTTTCAATGGCTCGATCGAGCTTATGGTTAACCATGTTGATGACTCGATCGGGGGTTTATTTAACCCTTGATCGAGCTATTTGAATTTATAACTCAAGTATCTGATCGAGCGTTTTAAGTGCTCGATTGACTTCTTGAGGTCCTAAAAATCATAATTTTAGCACCTCTTGTACACATTTCTCTAAAACACCATTTTTCCCCCTGACGGATTTAGGGAAGAATTTGTCCTTAAGTGGTGCAGTTGATCATGTTGGATTCCTGAAAGAATCCTTTATTCAATCGAATATGAGTTTGACACTTTCGAATTCATATGATGTTTTTCATCTAATTTATTTTAAACACAACGCTTGAAATTTTTTTAGATAGTTCCAAAGGGGCTGAATAAAAAATAAATAACATAAAATGTATACAACAAAAAATTTCAAAAATTACAACTATCTTTGTTTACGAGTCCTCTTCAAAAAGGTAATATTGGTTTTTCAACTTATTTAAACTGCTGAAAAAAATCTTACGTGAACACATGTGCCTGCAAAATGCAATTGAAATATTAATTCATCAACTTTGAAAAATAATATAAAATATAATTTCGCATAAGTTATACACACACACACACACACACACACACATATATATATATATATATTACACATTTTAGACTAAGTTATGCTTTATGAGCACACTCATACCTCTTAAGATGTCTGAAATTTTGCAAGGACAATCCTTTCACTTAATTGAAAATTCACAGATTATATGATACTAAAAAATTTTGCAAAAGATGTCACTAGGGAAACAACATAATTCTCCACAAATTGTCTTTTTACTCTAAATCAAAATTCACAATGCTTATATGAATTTTTAAGGCTTCAATTCGATAAAAGAGTAAAATTTTAAATTTTCATCGCCACATTTGACCCAAAAGTTTTAACATCAAGAAAACTTGAGATTTGCCAATAAAAGTGATAATTCCACGACTAGTCCATACATAATTAAAAGTTCCATAAAATCTAAACTTGGCACTTAGTATTTTACATTTTACTTCTTATTCTCTCGTAATGCCTTCTACAAATTGGTCCATAGCGATTCCCTAATTAATCTCAATTCTAATAAAAGAAAGCCCTATAGATAATCCTACATAACAACATAAACAACAAACATATAAGGATCCTTGCTAATCTCTTATTATTGGGGATGAGAAAATTGTTGATATGACAATTTCAACTATCGAGGGATGAACTTATAGAATGACTCTTCTTAAAAATTAGTAACCCAAAAGATTTGTTAATGTTATAAAAATGCTAATATTCCTTATAAAAAAAATTATTCTTCATAAGTTAGGAATAAAATTTCTATTTTATTCGACTTTTGAATAAAATTACATGTGAATTCTTGTCATGGAGATAGAATATGTAATAATTTGTAAGTAGTTATATATGATATTTGTATATGATATATTAATCCATAGAATATATAAAGCTGATAATTAATATAAATGGATTAATATAAGAAAAGAACTATATTTAAGATAATTGTCTCAAAAATCCTCTTCTTATTGGGAATTTGTTTTTTGTTATTATATATCATGGTACATTTTCTACTCAAGAAACTATTATTAGTGAACTTTTTCAATACTATTTTCTCTTATATTTCCATAAAATAGATCAATCGTATCCACCTTATTTAGATCTAATACATGGAATTAGTAGTGACCTAATTATAAATCTTCTTAACAAACTCTTGTTACTTAGAATTATGATTTTCTTTTAGTAAACCTATCAAGTTATGAGTTAATACACTATTTCAAAAACATTCTCTTTTATTGGAAAATGACTGTGATTTACTCATAACCCTCCATGTTTTTACATATATAATTTTCACCTAGACTTGCAAACAACATAGTTTGAATATAACTCATAAATAATCCTTCGAACATTACAAGTATAGGAACTATTAAAATTAACAAGGAAACAAAGACAATAACTTTTAATTCATCCTTTAATACATTTCTATTTAAAGGTTGAAAAAAAATGTTACTTTTTAATAAAATCATCTAAGATGTTAATTGGTAAAAGTGTCATTCTTAGTTGAATATATTTACCAAAACAATTTAACCCCTTCTTTGTAAGACCTGCATAGAAATATGCTATTGACATAAGTGAAATGAGAGTGCCAAGATATATTAATATCAATTGTAGGTATGCTAATTCCCTATGAGGTAACTTTATATTTCCCAAAGGAAAAGGATCACCTAATTGGCTAGAAACAAAGAGGAATAGAAGCATAATTCCAGTAAAGAAAATTGAGGGACCCTATTCTTCCTCCCTATTCTACGTTTTGGTCAAGTCCAAAAGAATTTGAGAATATATTAGACTAATTTTGACATCGGGTAGGAATGGTTTTTGTATCTCAAGCAACGTTGGTATTTGAATCTATTAAGACAAGAATTACAACCCAAGAAGTCATAAGTGCATGTCCATGAACTTGAAACTCCCCTATTTCAAATAGAAAATTTAACCCACCTCCACATGTGATATCCCATATATATGATTAGTTTCGCTAATATAATATCATACCATCAATATCCATATCCATATTTCTCCCATATAAATAATAAATGAAAGAATAAAAGAAATTATTTTTGTTGAATGACAAATTCCTCAATTATTTCACTCTCATTAGAATTTTTTATGTCATCAGATAAATAAAATGGTTATTTCATTAAAGATATTTTTCTATTTGGAGCACCCAACCACCAATAAAAAAAACATATCCTACAATATTTTAGATGGAATGGCAACCATCTCTTTAAATCCTTAGGTCCTCCATATTTTTTTCTTATTTTCTTATTGTTGATAACTCACAATATATTATCCTTTCATATAGCTATCAAGACCTTAATGGCATTCCTTTCCAAATTTCTAATGTCGACGCATTTAGGATCACTTGGACTGAAGATACATCATCAGCATTCGCTAGAATTGGGAGGGATCCTAATCACAATTTACATCAAATAAGAAAATTGTCAAGATACCAAAATGTCTATGTCTCTCAAGAGAAATGGATTTTTCTTGTTGATTGGTAATTATCACAATATTGGATAAGTTGATCATGCACCGAATCCCGCCTAGATATGTATGCAATTGGTCCAATTATATCTTCAACATTGTTGCTTCTTTTTCTAAAGGGTGATTAAATTGTCTCATATCTTGTTCCTTTTTTGAATTCCTTGAACTTCTAAGATCTCATTAAATTGTCTCATACCTTGTTCCTTTTTGAATTCCTTGAACTTCTAAGATATGATATTTGTATTAGACCATTTTTTAACATACCACCAAGACCTTTTCTACTTACACAATAACCAATCGTTTGTAGCAGCAGTTACTACTAAATTAGTTGCTTGATATTTCATACTTACTATTAGGAAAAAAATCCTCTGCCTATTATGTCAAATGCCAAATCACAAGTTTTTGACAAATATTGAGTACTTTTAGCTAGATTTATAATATAAGTATCTATATGCTTTGTAAAATGGAAAGTGGCATCTAAAGACTTTGTTTCTTAGTTGTATGCCCTAAATTAACTATTGCTTCGATAATCTCCTCCAAGTCAACATTGTAATATATTTTTCTCATTCTTACTCGCTTTCCTCTCCAAAATAATCAAATAACATGGATCATAATATCTAATTATACCATTAAAATTGATTACATCTTAAATATTTCATGTTAGTACATGGCATAAACATTCTCACTCATAGAGAATTTGGTATTCTTTCGATTTATTACAGGATGAATATTCATCAAAATAACAAGAACTCACTTCATCAAGATTTTTTTTTGTATCTATAGGAATCAACAATTGGACTGATCTTGTACTCACATGACAATATGTTGATTCTGACCACTACCACTATAACGTCTAGGTACCTATGTACGCCCCCTCTGTAGGCACAAGTGAATCTGAGAGAATTTGAACCAAGAACCTCCTCGCACATAACACTTTATTTTCACGACCATTTTCAATCAAATTTCCCCTAAAAACTAAGAAATCACTTTATCAAAATTATTTTTATGGTTATTTCAATATATTATGAGAAATTTCTTGAATAAAAACAAAATAAGATATATTTTTATGATGAAATAAAATATCTTTTACTTACTCTTTTGCTAAATAGATATCTATTCCCATCTCCCTAAATGATAAATAAGTTTTCTAGGACTATCATGTATCATCCTCGAAGAATAACATTTTCCTTCAGCCTTTCAATCAATACAACCAATCGATACAATCTCGTAGAGTATTTTTTTCTAATACCTAAATAAATTTTTGAAAACTAAGTATTAATACCTAAATGCTCTTTTTATTTCCAATAACATGATTTAATTGTAGATTATCTTCTAAAACATGATTTATCTTATGATGATCTAATGAATTCCTTAAATAAAAAACCATTGACCACTTCATCAATAAAAACTAATAATTTTATGTCATTAAAAATATAATAATTTTTATTTTATGTCATTTAGATTATAATAATTTGTATATACTTATTACAGATCTACCTCTCCACTTAGAATAGTAAAATTTTTGAATTTGATAAATCAAATAAAACTAACTTTATTTCACAATTGTTTTAACACTAAAGACTAAACACAAAGGTATTCCAAACAACATTGTCATATTTCCGAATAAATTTTAAAAAAAAAAAAAAAAAAAACTTTCAAATTCATCAATATTAAATTATTATATAAGGTTCTAATAATTATTCAATTTTTAAAAAACTTTAAAACCTATGATTGTATTTCAATCTTTCATCTATCATTGTTATCAAATAGGAATGTATCTATTTTTCCAAAAAAATCTCCATCATTTCAATGTATTGCTTTTTTTAAACATTTCTCCATCAATAATTTCTTTTTAGTGCATAACTCCAATCATGTTGATGTCATGAACAAACCATATAATTTCTTTTTGAGTACATAACTCCAATCACGTTGGTTGGCACCTCCGGGCATTGGTTTATGATTGATATCAGCGTTGTAATCTTGAGGGGCCCAATGTATCAGTGGTGTATCTTCGTGGGACTCGAGGTGGTACCCTTGTCTTCCATGTCATCACATTTGTAAAAAAAAATTAAATGGTGGTACCCTTGTTTGGTTATTTTTTTTTAAAAATTTAGGTTTATTTTTTTATTTAATTTGTTTAGAATTTTACAAGAATTTATTGAAATTACGAGTTTGACAAGTGAATTTTTCACAATTGAAGTACCTTAAAAATTTTTGAAAGTGTTAAATCAATATATATAATTAAAAAACCAGTTTAAACAATATAATTTGATCACAAAATTTTTTTACCAAATTCTTACCAAAAATTCATCAAAAATTCCCACAAATCATACTTAAAAACTACTCCTTTATAAATGATTTTTATATATAAAATAAAAAAATTGGTGAACACATAGTGGTATATAAATATAAATATTGTGTACATTTTGTAGTGTCAATATCACTCCTAATCATAGACGCAATCGACACTTCTACCTCCATTCATGAATCCAAATAATTTGTGGGTGCATGAATCACGTGTTGGGTGTGTTACTTTAATTGGGTGAAATGGTGGCACGGAGGGCCCACATTTACGGTTTTTATTGTAATGGAGAAATGATTGTTAGGTATGGATGTAGATTGTTAAAGGGAAATAGGAAAGCATTTAAATGCGTGGGATATGTTCAATATTTTTTAATATCAATCTCAACGGATACGCATTTTTCCTATCATGTGAGCTTTCTTCGTGGGTTTGAGCCCATGAATTTCACGTAACTTCATTTTCACTGTATGTACTTTCAATGGATGTGTTTCAAATTTTTTATTGTTTGTATTTTTATTTATAATCTCTTTTTAACATGGGTTTCTCTTTGTAACTTAATATAAATATAAAAGTATAGAAAGAGAGAATTTTGGTTAACTTGGGTTGATAAAGGTATTTATTTTGTCTAATTATTTGTATTAATTATATTAATTATATATTTGAGTATATGGAATAGTATGATTATATGGAATTGAAATTTTTTGAAACGTGTAGGGAGGAATTATAAATATAGCTAAACAAAGTAATGGTATGTATGATATATTATTTTTTATGATATAAAAAACAATTTTTTTGTTAATTTAGATTTAATGTATGTTTAAGAGAATGTGATTCCAAATTTTATATTCAATAATATAATAACATTATAAGGTGTGGAAAAGATATCGGTTGTATTTGACATTATGGAGATTGAGATCTAAAAACATTATGAAGGTCTAGTCTTGAGGAACTTTATGACAACAAGGTGTGTCATAAACTTACCAAGTGCTTTTCCACAAAGGCACGGTGTATTGCAAATATCGATAAGCTTTAGGGGGTTGCAACAATAGGTTACTAGGTTGGATGAGCACGCCTTTTGTAGTGTTGGACTATAGCAAGGCATGTTTAAGGACTAAATTACTTGGAAAAGTAACATGAATAAATTTTCCAATGTTAAGATAAGAGTTGCTCCTTGTGGTTTCTTATAGAGACTGCATGATGACTTGGAATGTGGATATTCCTTTGTTCATGGCCATATAGGAAACAATGCCTTGGCTTGGTGTGCACATCATAGTCCGCAAGTAGAAGTGCCTAGATAATGAGGCATACATTCTAAGTTGAATGGACGAATGATTAACAAAGAAAATAAGCACAATAGACATAGTTAAATAAATAGGATTGACCATTAAACACGTGAGGTAGTTTGGATGCCTTAGGTGCACAAGCTAAACTTGCAAACCCAAGGGGCCTAAAAACTTGGTAGACATATTGGTGGATTGCATGTTGATTTCAATTTGGGCATAGACCACATTGCAAGTCACCTTAGAAAAAGGTTATTGCAAGGAATATCCACCATATAAATAGGATGTGTACATTGTGCAAAGGCACATTGCGAGGAGGATCATTTATACAAGGGTATACAAGGATTTTTATAACTATGTAAGTCTAGGATTTGCATAGTATACTACTTAGGAATTATCTACGTGAATTGTACAAGAGTTGGGATTTGTACTATGCATGCAAATGTGTGGACGATTTACTAGTAGTATTATGCAATTCTTTTAGGTAATAGGTAGTTGGAAATATTTCCTCTGAATGATTTTACTTTTATGCATTTGTAGGCATAGGGTTGCACTTCATTGTCTCCGATTTCTAATAATAATTTTAGGGCACCAACCTTAGGTTCCACCCATATATCTATGATATGGTAATTTTTTCATTGTTGGATGTTATTATTCATCACAATATATTAAATGGATAAGTGTCAATGAATATTGGATGAGTACAATAAATCTAGTATGACTTAAGGCCATGGTTTGATCTATGCATATTATGAACTTTGCTGCACAAAATCTAGTTGTAGATAAAGGATAATTATGGTAAAACCTTAAGTGAAGACTAATAGCTTATTTTTATTAGTTATAGGCTATCCAAACTCTTACAGTTCAGTCAACACATTGTTACATGATATTATGTGCTAAAACAAAGTTGGGTATCTCTAACTTTGTAAAGAAAATTGTGTGCAAGATTGTAGGTCTATGTCATGTGATATTATATCATAGTCTTCACTACTTCCTAAAGCAAAGGTGATATTGGAGCAAGATTAAACACTTCTCACCACATTTAGGGAAATGTAAGGTAGGATAGAAGAGTTTGGGATAGTTGACAAATAGTTGCAAGGGTGACTCGAAAGACTTGAAAGAGTAGAATTATTCCCTTAGCATGATAGGTAGCTAAGTTTATTTATCAAATAGAAGATGAACCAAATCCTTAAATACTTAAAAAAATCTTTGGTCAAGTTTATATGTAGCATGGATGGTGCAGAAGAATAGCACATGAAGTCATGATTAAAACTTTATGGTGGAAAGGTTTGGAAAATTGTTCCTACAGTAGTGGTCCAAAGCACAAGTTCAATTCTTGGCACAAAGGCCACAATCTATGACATAATTGTAGTCTAAGTTGGCATCATTTAAGAGGAAGGATGTTGAAGATAATGGAAATATCACAACAAGGAAGCAACCATAATTACCTAACTCTAGAGGTGAGATTATTTATTATCTCCATTGTTACAAAAATTGTCTTTTCATTTATTTTCCTTTGAAGATGAAGTTGGAAGAATTGGAACAAGTCCAAGTGAAACCTATTTTGAGGATGAAGACAATAACCTTGGGAGAAAACCCAATGCAATAGAATTCAAACATAATAATGGGGGTTTTGGGTTGCAACTTTAGTTGTGAATGCAATCAAGTAGATCATATGTCATGAAAAAGGGACTTGCATTGAGAATGTGCTAGATCAAAGAAAACTATGAAGTAGATGTTTGTGAGATGAGAGTTGAATATGTAAGGAACTCATGGAAAAGATTCCATGAAAAAATTTTGTTCTTTGCTAGTCTCAATGGTTCTACATCACTTCTAAACGCAAGTATTAACAATGTTTATGAGGCAATATATTATAATCAATAGTGCATACTTCCATTCTAGGCATTAGAGTCACCTACAAGAGTAACACCACTCACTGGTTATGAGGAAATATATTATAATCAAAATTGCATATACTTTCATTATGGGTATTAGAGTCACCTAAAAGAGTAACACACTCACTAATTATGAGGCAATATATTATAATTAGCACTCCATACTTCCATTTTGGGTATTAGAGTCGCCTAAAAGGGCATCATCACTCAAAATAGAGAGCTTGATGATCTTGGGAAGCAAGTTGATAAATGGAGATTCAGCATTGCTTGTTATGGCATGTGTTGAATTAGCTAAAGGAAAATAATGCAATGAAATATACATTTTTTCATTGGAGAGACTTCATGTACTAGTATCCATTTCAATCCAACATGAAAATTTGAATATTTCAATTGTAACATAGAAGCTTGATATTCTTAAACAAGGTAGGGAACACCCCTTGGTCCTTTAAAACCTTGGAAAATCTTAAAACCTTGGAAAATCTTTGTTATATAAGTAGATAACCATGTAAGAAAACCTATTGATAATGAGAAAGGTTGGTCATTTGTTTTGTGTTTCTCTACAAAGAAACTAGCCCCCTTAACTCAAATAACATCATTTGAATAATATAGGAAAGAAGAAAAAGTCTCCAAAATTATTTATGGAGATTAGCATGGATAATTAAAGATAAAGATATACCCTATGACATTAAGGTACTAATGTAGGCCATGGTTTTGTCCACAATTAATGTAGAATGCCTCATATTATGGCTTTTCCACTTTTAGTATGACATTCAAATTACTTGTTTTCTAGCTTGCACCATCTTGAACCTCTTTATATTATATCTTTATCATATCCTCATTTACTCATTTAGACATTTTGTAAACATATATTAAAAAAATAATAATATGTTTACATTTTTTTTATAAAATTTTAAATCATATTATGAAATAGTTATACTATGAATATCAATTTTTTTAATTTTATGTTTTATTGAAATTTAATATATTTTTAAAATGATTTAATAGAAAAGTTTAAATTATTTAAAATAATTTATATATAATTTTAATATTTAACTTAAATCACTACATCAAATCATAAATATTATTTTTCATTTTTCATTTTTTATTAAAAATAAATTATACTTGACTTCACCTTCCCTTGATATATGAACTTTTTATGTAAACCCTATCTAATACAGTAAATATGTGAAAATTTAAATTTCATTTAAATTTTAAATTATTTAAAAATATATATTTTATATGCAAAATATTTTTACAATGATTTTATGTTTGACATTTATCTACGACTCACTTAAGTAACATATCTAATTCAAGTACAAATCAAGTGTTTTAAGTTTGGAATTATGTTTAGGATTATATATATATATATATATATTCAATTTATCTTGATGACCTTTTCTTCATTGATAATTGGTGTCAATCTCTCTTGGCTCTTTTCACCTTCTTTTTAGGATTTTGGTATTATATTCCAACTTTCATTAATGATAATGATAATGACATAACGTGAGGCCACTGAGCGTACTCACAATGCTTCCTCCCACCACTCTATATCATCCTTATTTGTTGTTCTTTTGTGCATTTTCTATGTTAGTTTCCCTCTTCACTCATTATTTTTTAAGGGATTTATTAGTCCCTTTACTTATTGTTCTTTATACTATTAATGGCCTCTTCACCGTATTCACTCGACCATCTCTCTATTTCTACACACATAGTGTCATGTTCCTCTTGTTATTTGTATTCCTATGTCTTTTTCTAATGCTTTCTCACTCTCTTCTCCATTATTTCTCATAGCCTCACATCTTTTTTTATTCGAATCCTCTACTCTTTTGTCAACTTGCAATATATGTTGTTGTTGTGAGTAAGGACAAATCTCTTCACTTTATTTCTTATCATACATATAGGTTATATTTGTTTTCAACAAAGAAATTAGTCCAACTTTATTATGTTTGCTTCACTTTACATAATGAATATATTAAAACTTTTAACTCATATTAGTTATTAAATATTATATATTCCATATTAGAATTATGTGCGGATGAAAATTATTTTATTTAATCATCGGTATAAAATTTTATTTACTTAATCCACATTTATTAATATAGCTATATTAAATATAAATTTGCATGGCCCAAAAAAAAAATTTAATTAAAAAATATATTCCGTTTTCTTTTATTTTGAAATGCACTTTTCTATGTCTTATTATTGACATTAATATATTTCCAACCATAAATAAAAAAATTTCCCATCTACAATTCCAATTGTTGAAAAAAATAAAAACTAAAAAAATATTGTTTTCCCATTCTTTATGGATCCAGAATGGATCCATATGTGCATGTATTTTTCCCTTTCCTTCACTTGTAGAGGCCCTAACTTGTTTCAAAGCTTCTATTGGTTGTAAAATGTCAATATAGTTGACTGAAATAGTATTAATTCATTGTTTAAATTGTTCATCAACATACAACCATTTCTACAAAATACGTTCCTTGATGTTGCGCACCCTTTGCAAAGTTTAAAACTACAATACTATATTTTTCATTGAATGAGATGCACATATGATGCACTATATTGTCAACAAAATTTAATGAAGATGTTGAACAACTCATATGTTGGACATGTATACAACTTTGTTATTCCATATGCATTATTGATATCCTTCGCAATAGAAATTTCTTAATGGTCGACCGCAACCTCACCACCACCACCATGATAGGCACCTTAGTTGATTCATTGCTTCCATCTTATTTTCATTCACCTGCGAACTTTTCATCGTTCCACGAATTATTTTATGGAATTTTTTCTTAAAATGTAGAAATATTAGGAAATCTTATTAGTTTTCAATATGCAAATTGTAAAGGTTTGGCGATAATTTTATAAAAATATTCAAATTTATAATTATTTTATATAGTTTAAACAAAATTTTGGAAACCTTTAAGATAGAATAAAATCTATAAAATTTGGATGAATTCATTTTTAGAAAAAATGGAAATTGACGAATTTGATTTTGGAAAGCATGGAAAATTATCCCATATATAAAAATTAGAAACTACATTTTCTTGAACATAGATCTTTACCTTGGCTCCCTTCCTCTTTCACCATATAGGCAACTATTCTAATCATAGTATTGACCCATTATTATATAAATTGGGAAATAATGAGTAATGTTAAATCAAATACACCGTTCATAAATTCAAGAACCTTTCAAGCAATGCCAAAGATTTTGGATGGGGAAAAGGCTAGACAAATGGAACCCTAGTTGTCACAACTCTCTATTTCATTATTCCTTTCACTAAGGCCTCGTTCATGTCACTACCTTTTCATCCTTTCACAGTTTTCGTTATTGTGTGATGTATGTCGTCACCATCGGTGGTGGTGTCACTCTCCGTATTTTCCCGATTATTGTGATAATTTTTGCAAATAGGTTCAATTTTCACATTGGATAGCTCAGATGATTAAGATAATAATTTAATTAGATTCCTCTTTTCAAGAGGATCAAAATCGTCCTATAGATTGTCCCAATCGGTTAATCGAAGTTAAGTTATGAATTATTTTATTATTTTATAGGTCTGCCTAACCGCATGTTGATTTGGTCAAAGCCCCAAGTGGTCCCTCACAAAATTATAAATAGGAGCGACCCCACATTCATTTACACACATTCGTTCATGATATCTTCTTCGTGTTTTTTTGGATTTTGGTCGTATTTTCTATTTCTAGCTCACACAGGTACATCACGAGAGGCTCGTACAGTGGATCGGGATCACAGACAGAGGCACATTGCATATATGGGTCTTTTGGGACAAAGGCACGGGCAAGAAAGGCTGAGGTAGCGGCTCTACTAAGGTAAATATGCGAGCTAGGCTTGTTAAGGTCGCGACTCAGCTAATAAATTCACTGGCAGGAAGGCTTCATGGCACAATTATGGTTCTAGGATGTTCAGACCCTCAGTCGTGAGCACAGAATGTTGAGGTAGCGGTTTAGAGCCCTAAAGTCACGAGTTGAGTGTGTTAAGGCCGTGGCTCATAGAATTACTAAGAAGATCTGATTTGGTTCATAGTTAGTTTCTTGTGTAGCGTCATCACTCATCTGTCATAGTCGCATCAGAACAGTCATTGAAAGTATTTTGGATCCAGATCTAGATCTAGACAACTAAGATCACTTGGTATTGGTGATACATTGGATTCATGTTTTGCTATTTTATATATGTATATCTATATATCTAATCTAGTTGTTGTCGCTGCAAATTATGTATTGGGCTCATTGTACTCTTTGTTGAAATCTTTTGAATACAATCTATAGAAGAAGAAGATTTGAAAGGGTTTCCCCCATAGTGGGGTTTTTCCCTGGTCTTGGACCAATCTCTATGTCTCATGGTTGTGATATTTCATTCTCTGTCATTGCATGCATTGCTTTATCTTCAATTAAATTTTATGGTTATTTATATTGCATAGATCTGAATATATTGTTAATTAAAATCTAATTTGGTCTTAAGTAACTTATACAACATAGAGAAATATTAAAAAATTAACATGGTATCAGAGCTAAGGTGAAGGACAAGCCCAAGAGAAGAAAAGAAGTGAAGCATGCATTATCAGAGAGAATATATATGAGTCTATCAAAAAGAATGTCTACAAGGCAAGGTCGAGATGTCTTCCTCTACCTTCAAGGAGCATGAGAAACTAGGTGACGCCTCTAACTTTGCTACATGGAAAGTCATATTAGAGATCATTGCTGACAAAAACGAATTGCTAGAATACATTCAAGGAAACATTCCCGAGCTTTTAGAAGATGCATATTCCACCATCAAGAACATGTACAAGAAAGGTGAGTCCAAAGAAAATCAAATCTTAGTTGATGGGTTACAAGATTACTTACTTTCTTATGTTGGGAATTTGAAAAATTCTAAAGATATGTATGACAATATCATTGGCATGTATGAGGTTAAATATTTGAATGATATTATTACATTAAAATACCAAATTAAGGAAGTTAAGATGAAAAAAGGTGAGATTGTTCAGTCTTACATCATGAGGATATCTCATCTTAAAGATCAACTGCATAAGGTTGGAGAGAGTGTGCCCGACAGAGAGTTAGTTATCGTGACTCTTAAAGGTCTCCCTCCTATTTGGGAAACCTTCAATACTACTAGCAGAAACAACAACATTATTCTGAAATTTAATGAAATTGTTGGGAAGGTGACTCAGGAAGAATCCAGAATGATAGAAACAGGGAGGATTCTGAAACATGAAGAAGGGGAGCATGTTGATTATGTTTCCCATAAAAATAAAAATAAAAAAAATAAAAAAATCCAAAGGAGTCCCATCTAGAAGACCTTCTCATTAAAACTCAAAAAAAAATTGGCAAATCGCTTGCTGACATTGAATGCTTCAACTGCCACAAGAAAGGTCACTATGCTCATGATTGTCCCGAGAAGAGAAATAAGTCTTGATTCAACAACATAGAAAACAACTATGATAAAAGAAGGAAATACAATCAAAGGAAAAATCGTGCCAAAAATTATGAAAGGAGAAGAAGAGATTCATCAAGCGGCCATGAATAAGATAGTCCATCTTGAAAGAGGTTCAGAGCTTCCAGGTATGAAATTAATAGTGTAGATAAAAATGAATATGTTCTCATTTCTGCAGTTACTATTTATTCTCCACCAGATTCCAAGGATAGCTAGTTAGTTGAAAGTGGGGCCACTCATCACTTTTCTGGTTAGAAGGAAGTCCTCTACAATCTGGTAGAGAGGGAGACTAAGTTAAGGATAATTCTTGGAGATAACTCCACTCATCCTATAAAAGGATTTGGGTCGGTTAAATTTCAGTTAAAATTGGGGAATCAGTATCGTTAAATGATGTCATGTATGTGATGGGACTTATGAAGAATTTGATTTATAGATCTTCATTAGAAGATAAAGGGATGAGGGTTGCCTTCATCAATGGAAACATCCTAACTTGGCCTATTGACTCACTTATGAAATATGCATTCACATTAGGAATGATATCTTAGGGAATCTACAACGTCACAGGAAGGCCACTCTTTTCATTGGCCCATAACACCAATCATCTCAGTGAATTATGGCACCGTAGGCTGGCTCATCTACACTATGATGATCTTCCAAAATTGAAGAGACTGGTATCAGTTATTCCTGATGTACAAGCTAAGCATGAAGGAATTTATCTTGGTTGCACAAGCAGAAAGAAAACAAGGGGATCATTACCCTCAAGTAAGAAAAAAACATATGTTGGAGATGGGATCCCCTCGAAAAAAGAAGCAAAGAAAGACTCTGCAAATTGAGGAGCGCAGCGCAGAGTCTATTTTGAGTCATAGGGGATTTGGGGTGGGTGAAAGCCCCTTATTATGTAAGGGGATGGGATATTTTGTGAATGTTGGACTCCACCCATGGTTTTGGACCATGGTATTGTAAATGCCAAACCTATATAAGGAGTCTAAATAGAATTCAAAGAGAAAAAAATGTAAGATGTGAAAAGAAGGAGAGTAATCTTAATTGATAGATATTATGAGATGCATTTGGATGTAAGATTTTTTTGAGTCTGTGTTTGGGTTATAGGAAAAGGCTCCTACAACTATGTGTGGGGAGACCTTAGGAATTATGCAGTTGTGTGCATAGACCCCTGCGGTTGTGTGCACAGGGTGAAACTAAATGTATGAGAAAGAGTTGGATATTAATGGAAGAATTGTTGAGAAAGATCAGAGTTATATTGATGTGTTTTCTTTTTTCTTACTATTTATGAATGTCTATGTTGAATATGGGTTTTGATATATAATTGAATAGTGTAGTCTTTTTTATGGTTATTTACTTTTTTTAATACATGACTAAGTAAGATCATGCAGTATGTTAGTAATTTCAACATATGTGTTGAACAATGCCTATTTTATTTATAAATCTGATCTGCGAAGAGGTGATAAGAATTCAAAGCATTGATCGAGAATCAAACTGGAAAAATGATCAAAGTGTTCATATCTGGAGAATTCGTAGCATTCTACAAGAAGGAAGGGATCAAGAAGGAATATATTGTAGCTTATACACCTGAATAGAATGGTCTAGATGAAAGAAAGGATCAGTCGATATTGGAAGCTACTCATGCTATGCCTCATGATCACAAGGTACCTAATTTTCTATGGGTTGAAGAAATCATTGTTGTTTTATATGTTCAGAACCGAGTACCTCATCAAGCATTGAGGGATAAGACTCCGGAAGAAATCTTAACAAGTAACAAGCCATACATTAGTCATCTTCACATATTTGGATGCTATGTATTATTTCATGTGCCAAAGGACAAAAGGAATAAGTTGGAAGCTACATGTAAAAAAGGTATATTTATGGGCTACTATGAAAACTCCAAGGCTTACAGAATATACATTCCCGGTCAAAGGTAGGTTGAAATTAGTAGAGATGTAACCTTTGATGAATATGCAGCACTTTGTATAGTAAGAGATCTTCCTCTGCCTCCCAAGGAAGATGATGTTGAAAATGATATTCTAGATATCCCTTCTATGCCCGAGTTAGATAATGATGATACAACCATGGATCTTATGGATCCATTTGATCCACCTCCTAGTGGTCCTCCTACAAGGAAAATACTGCTTTGGCTTCGCGACACTCTACAAGACAGCAAAAGGAGTATTCTTGTTCATTGATCATTCAGAGAAAGGAAGGAACCTTGTAGGTATCAGTTTTATGTTGCAACTATGAGTACTATGATACAAGTCGAACCACCCTCATTTGAAGAAGAAGTCAAAGAAAAATCCTAGAATGATGCCCTAGTCAAATAATATGAATCGATCGTGAAAAATGATGTGTGGGGGGTCATGCCAGGGCCGCATGGGAAGTCTGTTGTGACTTCGAAATGGTTGTTCAAAATCAAGCATGGAATCTGTTATTGCCTAAATCTACCTCAGGCTGAAGGAAGGCAGAGTTCAAGGTAACATCAAACCACGCTCAGTCTGGTAGCTAGCCCTACTAGAATAGGAGAGGGCTCTCTCCGGGTCAATCTCAGCAAAAATAATCAATAGGGCTTGAGATGACTTAAAATAAAAGCTAATTTTAGGCTAGGTATATAAGTGAAGGAGTTTGATTGTTTTTTTGGGGTTTTTTGTTGGATCAAAGGGAAAGGCAGTTTTGGGTGCGGGGATTAGACCTAGTTTTTGCAGAGTTCTGATTGGGGCAAGGAAGGAAATTGTTTTTATGCTTTAGATTGAATGAATGGATGGATCAGACTGGTGAGGAGCTGAAGAGGGCAAGAGGGTCTCAAGATTCCTCCTCAAACAGATGAAAACATGGAAAATTAAACAAACTGAAGGCAGAGAAAAGCAGGCTAATGAATTCCACCTTTAACACTGATTTGTTTAATTTAAGAAGAAAGAGAAGGGAAAATGATACACATAAACATCAGTGAACTTAAAATTGCATAGATAAAAACACCATCAAAACACAGAGCCACATGGATCCCAAAGAGTGCTGTAAACCCTGGTCTATTCCTTTTCCAAAAGTGCAGAGATGAAATGTACAATGAAGTGCCAAGCAATCCAAGTGTCCAACCCTGAAAATGACTGAGAAAATACATGATATAGACAAGCCTAACTCCTCCCCATGCCTCTAGGGGTCGAGCTCATCATTCTAGGAGCTGTTTCAACCATATCTAAACTAGGAACTGAAAAATAGGCAATGAAACAACTTGCCTCTATATGCTAGGAAATTGATCCATTCACTTACATTTCACCTTTTGGTGAATGAATCTTCTAGAATGAGTAAAAATGTGCCAAAATTACATCATGTTCATGAAATTACATCAAGAGTTACATGAAAAAGTAAAACTGGCCAAAACTAGGCGAAATTCTAAGCTGCTGAGTGAAAAATAGGCCAAATTCCTCTATGCGTCGCGCCTGGAATCTCTATGCATAGCACAAGTTTGAGGCTGATTTTGAGGCCCTTCTCGAAGTCCAAATTGAGCGCAGGATAGCTCGTTGGAAAGCCCTGCCTGTCTAATTTCCAACCCAAGTGGAATTCCTGGATTTGGTTTCCATTTTCCCCTCCAAAAATCAATTCTCCCAACACTGCTTCCTGCGTGTGCAAAAAGTGGCAGAAAGGCTATTTTTAGGGTGTTTTTGACCCTTTAGGCAACCCAGAACTTGATGAAATCCCTAGGTAATCCATGAGCATGCATAAATTTTGATAAAAAATTCATAAATGCAAAGTTTTCCCCCTGAATAGCTGCCAATTATAAGCGTGCGCCAAGTGGCGCTACGCATCGGGAAGGAAAATTTCTTTTGTGACCAAAAAAATTCAAAATTGACAAAAATTTTCCCAAATTTCTTGAAATTTGGGCTGAAGGTCCCTCATCAAGTGCTATGCTGGGCCAAAGAAACTTCGGCCAAAATTTGGAGCCTATCATGCCTTTTGCAACGCTTTAGTGCCCTCCTTAGCCTCACTTTCAGGATCTTGATCCTCGCTTTGCAAACATGATTGTGCACCCAATAGTGGTTCTTCATGTGACTTAGCATATGCTTCTCCTTGTTTGCCTTCTCCAACAACTTCTCAAGATGAATTTTGACCCTCTCAAGCCAAGTCTCTCTATCGGCCTCAATCTCCCGCTCAATAGGTGTCATCTCGGATGGGCTTCTTCGGGCAGCTTGCCGGTTCTCACGGATTTTTTGCAACTCCATGATCGTTTGCTGATCCTCCAACTGTTTGTTCCGCTGCTCCAGATAGTTTATGATCCATTGATATCTCCGCAACTTGTCGGTCAATGTGTCGATCTCATCCTTCTGCTCCTGAATGATCTCTCTCAATTTTGAGCTTGGATAGCTCAAATCCTCATCAATCAATATGAAATCAGTATCCTGGCCTCCTGAAGGGCCCTCATCCTGCATAGGCTTCTTACCTTTGTCTTGTACCTGTACCTGTGCTGCTGATGACGGCAACGAGACCCCTTCCACCCCAAGTGGAGATAGTACTCGTCGGGTTGCTGCAAATAATGCTCTGGTGCCTCTCTGATAAGTAACAAACACTGGCACACTGATAGGCTCTATCTCGTGACCTTCAAACTGATGTGAAGGTTCACCTACATCATGGACAACCTCCGGAGGAACCTGAGGAGCTGTAAAGAAGTCATGGGAAATGAAATCCTCCCATGAAATACCCTGCAATCCAAGCTGATGTACAACAATGATCTTGGTGAGCGCATAGTGATAAATAATGTTGTACTGTTGCTCGGGAGTCTTCTTCTGCACAAGGGTGGTCATTCTCTCGATGTTTCGGCACATGAAATAAGGTATGTTCATCATCCTCACTCTCGTGAAATGCATCAATAACTTGATGTGGTAGGCATATAGGCGTGAGAACCGGCCCTCACAATTGAAGTATCTGATAATGAGCCTCATCAAAGGCGCATAGGATTCCTTCAGAAACCGGAATGGGAACACCCTGCTGAGCTATCTCACATAGCTGGGCCTGATGTATGGTTCATAATGCACTATGTCCACCTGTTGTCTCTTGTTCCACTCTTCACCTACATTTGGTATTCCTGTTGCTTGAGAAATGGCCTCCGGTGTCAAGGTGAAATTTACACCAGCAATAGTTACCTGACCATCATGAAAATGTAAAACAAACAAACGAGCCAACTCCTGATGATGCTGAATCCGAGCAATCATATCACAGTACTGATAGCATGACTTCCCTTGAAAACATGCCATGGCAAGTGGGCAGGCCTGCAACTAATTCAATGAGGTGGGCTCTTCTCTCACATGTTTGCCACCTTTACGAGGCCTTCTCGGTGCATGTAGCTCAGTGGTAGAATCACTGTCTTGTTCATATGACGAATCAGTGTCCGTCTCCATGGTGTTACAAGTCTATGCCAAGTGTATGTTGATTTGTATGAGATGAAAATAAGATTTTGGTACTTTTTGTTTTAATGCCAAATATGTCAAATAGGAAGGGATTGTGGGAAATATGGACAGTGGGAAAAAGTGTTTCAATCAAGTGAAATTTGAAGTGTGAGGACAGTCACTTGACTATTTGGGGAACTTGGGATTTTGGGAATTTTTATAAGTGATATGGGGAAAGGGATAATGATAGGCAATGAAAGGATTTGGGGGATGAGAATAAGTGATATGAGTGGTTTTGGGATGTAAGGGAATAAGGGATTGACAATGATGATAGGATTACAGTGATGGGAAAGGAACCATAGGTGGGGAATGGAGTTGGATTATTTTGGCACCAAAATCAAATTTTAAAACCCAAATTCAAACTCTAAGGAGTAGTTTTTGACCAAATGAGAGGGTTTATAATTTTGACATTCAAACTCTTATAATCCTCTTTAAACTACACCAAACATTGGCAAATAGCAATGACAAAATCTCATAAACTTACTCGAAGCAAAGGAGACTGAGTTGTTTTGAAATTATGTGGAGAAATGATGAAAATTTCCGTTGTCGGCCCTGTGCGCCGCGCGCACAACCCAGTGCGCCGCGCCTGGTGTATGTGCCGCACACGCTCAAGATAACATGGTGATGTGCGGCTCTATGCACCGCGACAACCATGTGTGCCGCGACCCTGAATTTCTCCCACAGTCGGTCCTCCAAACCCTGTTTTCGTTCTTCTACAATTTGACTCGGCTTAATGATGTCTCTTGGTGCAAATGAACTGTTTGAATATGAAAATATCTTATATACACAAAGGACTTTGATTTTTGTTTTGAAATAACCCACTTGCTAATGTTTGAAATTTGGCTCTTTGCACTTTTTAATATAAACTCTATTTTTGTTTCCACTTTGATTTTTTGGCTGAATGATGAAACTCTTGTCTATTTTTTGTAGGGATGGCTGGCATTGGATTTGGCAAAGGAAACCAGGGCTGCGCCTGAATATTTTCACAACTGAAAAACTTTAAAAATTACATAGCATTTATTACAAAAGACAAAATTGACGATTTTTCTTCAAAACAGAGTTTTGAAGAAGAATCATTATCAAGCAATATGACGATGAAATTTTTGCAATGAAACTTTATTCGAAGCTTCCGCATGTGCCTGCTAGCATTATTGGAAACTTTGAAGACTAAATTAACGAAACCCTAAACCTAATGAGACTGAAAACCCTAAAAAGACTCTTTGCCCACCAAAATACCAAACATTGGCTGTCAATGACTGGAAATGATTTTGATGAACTTTGATGAATAGATATGGACCAGCAGGTACATGACACGAGGGATATGAGTGAAAATACCCTTTCGTCAAATGATCCATGTTCCTAATGGAATGCAACTGACTGGACTGAATGAGACACCTAAAATGAAATGCAACAAAAGAGATTTTGATCTTTGACGGAGGGATGAAGAGACCGACTCTAACATTGGCTCCAATGGGGATGGTAGCTCCTGGGAGGAGCCAAGAACTACATATTTCTGGGAGAGTAGGCAGTGCCTTCGTCCATTGGGCTATGGAGTTCATAACTTTAGCAAATAAATACAAGACTCTTGACTCATTTATTGACTCAAACTGACTCAATTTTGAAACTTAAATGACTGAAACATGAGACTAGACAAACTCAAACCAAAGCTGAAATCAATCTTCGAAATTATAGCCTTCGCTTCGGGCCCCAAACTGAAGAAAAGATCACAGAACACACTTGGAATGAAACTTTAAACAAATATTGGAAACTGAAATGTTGCCTTTGGCAGCTTATTTATTTACAAATTTTACCCTACTTTGCTGCAGAGCCAATAGATCAAGTAACGTTGTAATGCCAGATCAACCAATCAAGTAACTGTGATCAGGATGTTGCTTGAAAGTGTTTCAACCATGACCCAAATGTAAATGATGATAGCCATACATGTACATAACGAGTCTGGTTATGTAAAAGATAATTTGATCTGTCATTCAAACTAAAAAAAAAATCCATGTACGTTGCAATAGGATCGCAGAAACCAGACTCTGTTTGCTGCCCCAACTCCACAATACATGCTTCCAGCTGCAAACTGTCAATGCAAATATCCACGGGCAGCTCTATTGTTTCTTGTTTTGAAGGAGGGAGAGTTTCCAAGAACTTTTTGGGATCTTGGAATTCATATGATTGGATCTGATCATTCAAATACTGAATCTCCTTCTCAATTTTTTCAACAACTAACTCAAAGAAACGAGCTTTTGCTTTAGGAGGAAACTTTGGAGATCTCAAAAATTGAAGCACGGCATTGAAAAATACTTCATCAATTTCAATATCCACTAACTGATCTCTAACTTCTTTTAAAGCTTCACAAAGAGCAGGGTCTTCCACATACCCTACCATTTTATTTTAGTGCATGAATGGATCAGTGAGCACTGGAATCTCTGGATTGAGTTGGAGTCGCCAGGCGAATGTTTCAGCCTTCATACGTGTCTGACTGCTGTCCACCATCAGCATCAGATCTAACTTGATACATGTACTGGGGAAATTTGCAAGTCAGATGTTACGTTTACAAACTAGACCGAAGATTGACTAAAGTAGCATTTATCTACTTTCGCTAATGCAAAGCAAGAGCATTTCGAAGGCTGCCTAGCTAACTTCAGGCTCCGTCTGTAGCTTATAAAACAAATAACACTAACAAGCAAACCATTTTTTCCCCATTATGGTCGCCACTATGTTATTGCCTAAATCTACCTCAGGCTGAAGGAAGGCAGAGTTCAGGGTAACATCAAACCACCCTCAGTCTGGTAGCTAGCCCTACCAGAATAGGAGAGGGCTCTCTCCGGGTCAATCTCAGCAAAAATAATCAATAGGGCTTGAGATGACTTAAAATAAAAGCTAATTTTAGGCTAGGTATATAAGTGAAGGAGTTTGATTGTGTTTTTGGGGTTTTTTGTTGGATCAAAGGGAAAGGCAGTTTTGGATGCGGGGATTAGGCCTAGTTTTTGCAGAGTTCTGATTGGGGCAAGGAAGGAAATTGTTTTGATGCTTTAGATTGAATGAATGGATGGATCAGATCGGTGAGGAGCTGAAGAGGGCAAGAGGGTCTCAACAGTCCTCCTCAAACAAATGAAAACATGGAAAATTAAACAAACTGAAGGCAGAGCAAAGCAGGCTAATGAATTCCACCTATAACACTAATTTGTTTAATTTAAGAAGAAAGAGAAGGGAAAATGATACACATAAACATCAGTGAAATTACAATTACATAGAGAAAAACACCATCAAAACACAGAGCCACATGGATCCCAAAGAGTGCTGCAAACCCTGGTCTATTCCTTTGCCAAAAGTGCAGAGATGAAATGTATAATGAAGTGCCAAGCAATCCAAGTGTCCAACCCTGAAAATGACTGAGAAAATACATGATATAGACAAGCCTAACTCCTCCCCATGCCTCTAGGGGTCGAGCTCATCATTCTAGGAGCTGTTTCAACCATATCTAAACTAGGAACTAGAAAATAGGCAATGAAACAACTTGCCTCTATATGCTAGGAAACTGATCCATTCACTTACATTTCACCTTTTGGTGAATGAATATTCTAGAATGAGTAAAAATGTGCCAAAATTACATCATGGTCATGAAATTACATCAAGTTACATCAAGAGTTACATGAAAAAGTCAAACTGGCCAAAACTAGGCGAAATTCTGAGCTGCTGAGTGAAAAATAGGTCAAATTCCTCTATGCATCGCGCCTAGAATCTCTATGCGTAGCACAAGTTTGAGTCTGATTTTGAGGCCCTTCTCGAAGTCCAAATTGAGCGCAGGATAGCTCGTTGGAAAGCCCTGCCTGTATACTTTTTAACCCAAGTGGAATTCCTGGATTTGGTTGCCATTTTCCCCTCCAAAAATCAATTCTCCCAACATTTCTTCCTATGTGTGCAAAAAGTGGCAGAAAGGCTATTTTTAGGGTGTTTTTGACCCTTTAGGCAACCCAAAACTTGATGAAATCCTTATGTAATCCATGAGCATGCATAAATTTTGATAAAAAATCCATAAATGCAAATTTTTCCCCCTAAAGAGCTTCCAATTATAAGCGCGTGCCAAGTGGCGCTACGCGTTGGGCAGGAAAATCTGTTTTGTGACCAAAAAAATTCAAAATTGACAAAATTTTTCCCAAATTTCTTGAAATTTGGGCTGAAGGTCCCTCATAAAGTGCTATGTTGGGCCAAAGAAACTTCAGCCAAAATTTGGAGCCTATCATGCCTTTTGTGACGCTTTAGTGCCCTCCTTAGCCTCGCTTTCAGGATCTTGATCCTCGCTTTGCAAACATGATTGCGCGCCTAATAGTGGTTCTTCATGTGCCTTAGCATATTGTTCTCCTTGTTTTCCTTCTCCAATAGCTTCTCAAGATGAATGTTGACCCTCTCACCCCAAGTCTCTCTATCGGCCTCAATCTCCCGCTCAATAGGTGTCATCTCGGATGGGCTTCTTTGGGCAGCTTGCCGGTTCTCACGAATGTTTTGCAACTCCATGATATTTTTCTGATCCTCCAACTGTTTGTTCCACTACTCCAGATAGTTTATGATCCATTGATATCTCCGCAACTTGTCGGTCAATGTGTCGATCTCATCCTTCTGCTCCTGAATGATCTCTCTCAATTTTGAGCTTGGAGAGCTCAAATCCTCATCAATCAATATGAAATCAGTATCCTGGCCTCCTGAAGGGCCCTCATCCTGCATAGGCCTCTTACCTCTGTCCTATACCTATACCTGTGCTGCTGATGACGGCAACGAGACCCCTTCCACCTCGGGTGGAGATAGTACTCGTCGGGCTGTTGCAAATAATGCTCTAGTGCCTCTCTGATAAGTAACAAACACTGGCACACTGATAGGCTCTATCTCGTGACCTTCAAACTGATGTGAAGGTTCACCTGCATCATGGACAACCTCCGGAGGAACCTGAGGAGATGTAAAGAAGTCATGGGAAATGAAATCCTCCCATGAAATACCCTGCAATCCAAGCTGATGTACAACAATGATCTTGATGAGCGCATAGTGATAAATACTGTTGTATTGTTGCTCGGGAGTCTTCTTCTGCACAAGGGTGTTCATTCTCTCGATGTTTCGACACATGAAATAAGGTATGTTCATCATCCTCACTCTCGTGAAATGCATCAATAACCTGATGTGGTAGGCATAGAGGCGTGAGAACCGGCCCTCACAACTGAAGTATCTGATAATGAATCTCATCAAAGGCACATAGGATTCCTTCATAAACCGGAATGGGAATACCCTGCTGAGCTGTCTCACATAGCTAGGCCTGATGTATGGTTCATAATGCACTCTGTCCACCTGTTGTCTCTTGTTCCACTCTTCACCTACATTCAGTATTCCTGTTGCTTGAGAAATGGCCTACAGTGTCAAGGTAAAATTTACACCAGCAATAGTTACCTGACCATCATGAAAATGTAAAACAAACAAACGAGCCAACTCCTGATGATGTTGAATCCGAGCAATCATCTCACATTACTGATAGCATGACTGCTCTCGAAAACATGCCATGGCAAGTGGGCAGGCCTGAAACTGAGTCAATGAGGTGGGCTCTTCTCTCACATGTTTGCCACCTTTACGAGGCCTTCTCGGTGCATGTAGCTCAGTGGTAGAATCACTGTCTTGTTCATATGACGAATCAGTGTCCGTCTCCATGGTGTTACAAGTCTATGCCAAGTGTATGTTGATTTGTATGAGATAAAAATAAGAATTTAGTACTTTTTGTTTTAATGCCAAATATGTCAAATAGGAAGGGACTATGGGAAATATGGACAGTGGTAAAAAGTGTTTCAATCAAGTGAAATTTGAAGTGTGAGGACAGTCACTTGACTGTTTGGGGAACTTGGGATTTTGGGAATTTTTATAAGTGATATGGGGAAAGGGATAATGATAGGAAATGAAAGGATTTGGGGGATGAGAATAAGTGATATGAGTGGTTTTGGGATATAAGGGAATAAGGGATTGACAATGATGATAGTATTACAGTGATGGGAAAGGAACCATAGGTGGGGAATGGAGTTGGATTATTTTGGCACCAAAATCAAATTTTAAAACTCAAATTCAAACCCTAAGGAGTAGTTTTTGACCAAATGAGAGGGTTTCTAATTTTGGCATTCAAAATCTTATAATCCCCTTTAAACTACACCAAACATTGGCAAATAGAAATGACAAAATCTCATAAACTTACTTGGAGCAGAGGAGACTGAGTTGTTTTGAAATTTTGTGGAGAAATGATGAAAATTTTCGTTGTCGGCCCTGTGCGCCGCGCGCACAACCCAGTGTGCTGCGCCTGGTGTATGTTCCACGCACGATCAAGATAACACGGTGATGTGCGGCTCTATGCACCGCGACAACCATGTGTGCCGCGACCCTCCTCCTGTGCGCCGCGACCCTAAATTTCTCCCACAGTCGGTCCTCCAAACCCTGTTTTTTTTTCTTCCACAATTTGACTCGGCTTAATGATGTCTCTTGGTGAAAATGAACTGTTTGAATATAAAAATATCTTATATACACAAAGGAATTTGATTTTTGTTTTGAAATAACCCACTTGCTGATGTTTGAAATTTGGCACTTTGCACTTTTTAATATAAACTCTATTTTTGTTTCCACTTTGATTTTTTGGCTAAATGACGAAACTCTTGTCTATTTTTTACAGGGATGGCTGGCATTGGATTTGGAAAAGGCTACTAGGGCTGCGCCTGAAGATCTTCACAACTGAAAAACTTTAAAAATTACATAGCATTTATTACAAAAGACAAAATTGACGATTTTTCTTCAAAACAGAATTTTGAAGAAGAATCATTATCAAGCAATATGACGATGAAATTTTTGCAATGAAACTTTATTCGAAGCTTCCTCATGTGCCTACTAGAATTATTGGACACTTTGAAGACTAAATTAACGAAACCCTAAACCTAATGAGACTGAAAACCCTAAAAAGACTCTTTGCCTACCAAAAGACCAAACATTTGCTGTCAATGACTAGAAATGATTTTGATGGACTTTGATGAACAGATACAGACCAGCAGGTACATGACATGAGGGATATGAGTGAAAAGACCCTTCCTTCAGATGATCCATGCTCCTAATGGAATGCAGCTGACTGGACTGAATGAAGCACCTAAAATGAAATGCAACAAAAGAGATTTTGATCTCTGACGGAGGGATGAAGAGACCGACTCTAACAGAATCGATGGAAACATCGAAAAGTATAAAGTGAGGTTCGTATATCATGGTTTCTCTCAGAAAGAGGAAGAATATTACATTAATATATTCATTCCTATGGCTCGATATACAACTATATTCTCGATAGTTTCCCTTGCTTATATTCAAGGATGTACACTTCATCAGATGGATGTAAAGACTACCTTCCTCCATGGTATGTTATAGGAAGAATTATATGTGGAACAACCACAAGTATTTGAAGTGGAAGATCGCACAACATGTGCTTGAAAGTTGAAAAAAGCATTGTACGGATTGAAGCAAGCTCCTCAAGCTTGGTATGCTCGTATTGACATGTATCTAATGAAACTGGGATTCACCAGAAGCGGTGATGATTCCAACCTCTATTTTAAGGTTTTTCATGGTATGCGTTTGATTATGTTTTATATTTTGATGATTTATTCTTAACATGAAGTGAACAATTGATAATTGAATGCAAGAGGAAGCTATCATCTGAATTTGAGATGAAATACCTCGGTCTCATGCATTACTTTTTGGGCCTTAAGATATGGAAAAGTCCTGGTGAAATCTTTTTCTCACAGGGAAAGTATGTGGTAAAGTTGCTAGAAAGGTTTGGTATGACCGAGTGTAAATCCATGGCCACTCTGATGGAAATGAAATTCAAGAAGTTGTGTGGTAAAACAACTAGACATGATCTAGAAAATCCATCTGAGTATAAACTGTTGATTAGGGCTCTAATGTTCCTTGTGAACACTCGTCCGGATATATGTTATGCAGTGAACACATTGAGTCAATTCATGACTGAGCCCCTTCATGCACACTGGATAGCATCCAAACATGTATTTAGATACATACATGGATCAATCACACTTGGTTTGAGGTACTCTGCTGGAGATATCCAACTTCATGGATACGATGATGCTGACTGGGAAAGTAATGTCACCTATAGAAAGAGTACATTTGGATTTTGTTTCAGTCTTGGTTCTGCCATGATATCCTAGATAAGCAGGAAGCAGAATTTGGTATCCCTGAGCATCGAAAAAACAGAGTACATTTCTTCTAGTACAAAAATTTGTGAAGTTGTGTGGTTAAGGAAGCTCTTTGGTGGGCTCCTTGGTCAAGTGTTGGACACTACATTGATATACTCTGATAAAAATAACATGATTCATTTGGAAGAGAATCATGTATTTCATGGAAATTTCAAGCATATCAAGATTCAATATCACTTCATTTGTGACATAGTGCAGAGAGGAGTTATTAGACTCCAACACATTGTGACTGATGATCAGGCTACAGATATTCTCACCAAGGCACTACCGAAAGGAAAGTTATTGGTTTTCAGATAACAGCTTGGACTGATGGATGTAGCCCCTCTGGATAAGGGGAAGCATTGATCGAGGACACTAAGCTAGCTCTTGCTACCCTGTTTGAGCTCTAAGGTGAGGAATTGAGATGAAGGGCTTCTAGGGTTGAGGGACCTTTGGACAATATGGCACTTTCCTATCTGTTACCCAGGGTTGAGAATGTTTCCCCTCTATCTTCATAGGGTCAAATAATGTTTCTCCCCTATATGGACTTTAAAAATTATACCGCAGTTGGCATCATACCCACAAGCATGGCTTTTCGAGCATATTGCTCCTCGTATGGCCAACGAGTTAAGAGTGTACTTGGGTGTACAACCCAAGTGGATTATGATGCAGGTGTTCTACCACTTGAATGAAGAGAATCATTGATGGGAATATCGATAGGCAACAGAATTAGGTTGATATTTTCTCCCCTTATGTGATTCTGGGTTGAGACTGAGCTCCCCGATGAGGTGCCAGGCTCTGAGATCATGTGTTCCCTTGTGAGATGTGTTATCCTATTGCTAGATGTAGGTGGAATATATTGCTCCCTGGTTCTTCTTCTTTTAGATTCAATAAAGTTTCAGCAAATTGAGTTGAGTCCTGATGACACCTTGATGCAGAGATATACAAGCAGAGATTGCAAAGTGGAATTCTTCCTAGTTGAGAGGGAGTGTTAATTTTTTCATTTATGGTCAACTTACACATTAGACAGCTCATATGATTAAAATAATAATTTAATTAGATTCCTATTTTCGAGAGAATCAAAATCGACCTATAGATTGTCCGAATCGGTTAAGCGGAAGTTCAGTTATGAATTATTTTATTATTTTATGGGTTGGCCTAACTGCATGTTGATTTGGTCAAAGCCCCAAGTGATCCCTCACAAAGTTATAAATAGAAGCAGCCCCAAGTTAATTTGCACACATTCGTTCATGGCATCTTCTTCATGTTGTTTTTGGTTTTGGTCATATTTTATGTTTCTGGCTCGCACAGATATGTCACAAGAGGCTCGTGTAGTGAATCGGGATAAAAAACAGAGGCACATTTCAGATCTGGGTCTTTTGGGCCAAATCCGTGGGAAGGAAATGTTGAAGTAGTAGCTCTGCTAAGGTAAATTTGCAGGCTAGGCTTGTCGAGGACATTTCTCAGCTATTAAAGTCACAGGGAGGAAGGCTTTAAGGTGCGACTAGGGTTCTAGGGTGTTCAGACCCTCTGTCGTGGGCACAGAACGCTGAGATAGTGGATCAGAGCCCTAAAGCCGCGAGTTGAGCATGTTAAGGCCGTGGTTCAGAGAATTGTTAAGATATTATGACACATAGGAAATAGTTAAGTATATCTTAGTCTAGTGTAGATTTAGGTAAAGTGTGTTTCTCTACTATGTACATTTGTAACTTATAATCCGACGGTCACGATTTGTAGTGTTCTAACGATTCGCTCTCTCCTCGATATTAATGACACTTGATTTGTGGCTTAACACCCGATTGGTCCATGATCTCTATTTAAAGATCATGGAGGTTCATTTTTCTGGTAACCATTTATGAGAGAAACATATGTAAACTTTCTTTTTTATATTAATAAATTGCCTGAAGTGGCTACGTTGGCTCAGGCCGTGGACAGTTTCCCTCTTCAAGGGTTTTAACCACGTGATATACTGATGTACTGATTTGTGATCTGTTTGTGGGTGGTGAACTTTGGTGTTTGATATAAGGAAGTTACCCTGTAAATTCCTACATGGTATCAAAGCCATTTTGAGGGCACATCCGTTGTTGATCCAAATCCGAAGCTGGTTTGACAGCATGCAACTGCTTTTTTCTAGATCTACTATTTCGAAACTTTTTTGGGCCTATAAAACTACTATGTTGTGTCCATTGTGTTTGTTGTTGTGAGGAACCTCTTTCATTTCATGCGAAAAGGTTTCCGATTGCCCAAGTTATGTCAGTTTAGATCTCGAGGTATAAAGTATCTCTTTTGCAATTATATTTGTTAATAGTTATGTTTATTTCGGTTCCCTCTATTTTTTCAGTTTATAGTTTTTATTTATTTTCTGGATCTATACCCTCTTTTCTATTTACATCTCTTTGCTCTACGCTGTGTGCGATCTCAGCAAATAAGAAACAGGAAGAATGGAGTTTGTTTTGCTATGTATGTTCTTTCCCCGAGTCTTTGTGCAATCTCGAGAAATCAGAAATAGCAAAAAAAAGGATAGTTGTCGGTAAGGGTAAACGAAAATCTAACATTTTGTCGTAAGGCTTGCATTCATTTTTTTTTCAAAAAAAAAAAACCTTCCTCCTTTCAAACAATTACAGAATCTTTTTACTAGCTCACTTGGTGTGATGTAAGTTTATGAGAATAGAGGTCTTGGGTTCAAGTCTCTTTCTCAAGCTTCCTTTTGTAAAAATATTTTTGTTAAAGGGGGGGATTTTTTTTTTTTTTAATTAGACCTTCATCATCAAATTTCAAACCGTTCTTGTAACTATTCAACATCTACAACTCTTTGCTTCAAAAAGGCATAACTTCTTCATTCGGATGTCGTTTTTCGAGCTATTTTTTTTAATCAGCCTAATTTTTCGAGATCTTTCCATTGGAGCAGTTAGTTTCAGCTCTTTTCAGCTTCAATTTTTTTTAATGGAAAGTGCAGGCCCGGTTATTCTTAATAGCACCAATTATTTCCAATGGCTACCTCACATGGTAGATTTACTTAGAAGTAAAGCGATTTATAGAATAGCCACAGGACAAGAAACTAAACCTACCGATGGAGATAAAGCCGCTAAATGGGAAAATAAACAAGATCAAGAACAAGGGTTGATAGCACTGTCCATTTCTCAAGATCTTCAATTTCATATCCTTGAAATTGACACCCCTAATGAAGCCCTAAAAAATCTAAATAATGTTTTTGGCATTCAAAATCAAATCATGGACGACTAGCTTGAAAATGAGTTGCTTACTTTGGATCCTAATAATTTCTCCTCTATTGAAGTTTTTTTGTCCAAATTCAAGACCCTTAGACTTCTTTTAGAAGGTTGTAAGGTCAAAAAGGAAGATGGTAGCCTCATCTATTCCATTCTTGCTAAGCTTGGCACTGCATACTCTATATTTGTTTCCACCTTCCATTCCACTATAGAAGCCATCATTTCTCAAGGAATGGCCTACAAGAACCCCTCTTTTGATGCATTTTGTGGTTCTTTGATAAGAGAACAAGAAAAACTCTTACACTTTAGTCTTATCACTTCTGGAAATGCTTCTAAGAAAGCCTTAGTAGCCCAACAACAAACATATCAAAGAATCCCAAGAAGTAGTATCCTAAAAAGTATGGTTCTAAACCAAACAAGGGTCCTAAGCAATTTCAGCCGTAAACTGAAAAATCAACTCACCAAACTGATAAGTAAAATAAAAACAAAGGGAATAAAATATATATACATTGCAACTTTTGTAATCATGATGGCCATGTAGAGTCCAAATGTTTTAAGAAGATGGAAGCCTTGGAAGCAGCGATGAAGAAGCACCACATCAATTTGGAGAGCTCTTCAACTTCATCTTCAAGAATGGCACTTTCTTCTTATGTTTTTTATGCATCTGGTTATGCATTAAATGTATCTTCTTATTCTCATTCTCATGAGTGGCTCATTGATTCTGGAGCCTCTTACCACATGGCCAAAAATAAAGCCATGTTTTCTTCTTTAAATGATTGTAACACCAAGCATATTTATGTTGGTTATGATAGATCTCTTAGAGTTGCAGTATCTGGAACCATTCATCTAGATAATGGTCAGTTTAATGATGTAATATGTGTTCCTACCTTGTCATGCAACCTTCTATCTGTTTATCAGATAACTCATTCAGGTGAAGGGAAAATAGTATAATTCTCACGTCATGATGTTGTAATCAAGGACCTCAAATATCCTAGACATATTTTAGCTACTGGCATTGCTCATGATTCCACAAGTTTATATAAGTTTGAAAACTTTGGGTCATCATGTCCCCTCCCATTTTTTTTCTCATAATGATGAAGTGAGCAAACTTTTGCATGAGCGATTTGGTCACTTAAACTATCGCTCTCTTAAAACTCTATGTAAATAACATATGGTGACAGGTCTTCCTATGGTATCTTGCTGAGATGGTGTTTGCTCCAGATGTGTACTCGGAAAATATCAACGGGATAGTTTTGACAAAATTGTGTCTTGGCACGCTTCAGCCCCTTTGCAATTTGTGCATAGTTATTTATGTGGTCCACTTCTTGTTGTTGTTTTATCTGGTTGCAGGTACTTCTTAACTTTCATTGATGATTTTTCCAAATGCACTTGGGTGTACTTCTTAAAACTCAAAAGTGAATTTTTAACATGTTCTTGGCCTTTAAGACCTTTGTTGAGAAATAATCTGGACATCAAATTCTTAAGTTAAGATCAGAAAATGGAGGATAATATGTTAACAACAAATTTATCAACTTTTACACTGAGCATGGCATTCAATTGCAACATGCTGTTCTATATACTCCACAAAAAAATGGTGTAGCTGAAAGGAAGAATCACACCTTAAAAGGAATGGCTAATTTTATGCTTCAAAAGGACTTAGTCTCAATTTTTGGGCAGAAGCAATTAACTGTGAAAATTACATAGTAAATCGCACTCCTACTAAGGTTTAAGGAATGAAACTCCAGAAGATCGTGGAGCTCAATCAAACCAGATGTAAGTCACTTTCATGTTTTTGGAAGTGATTCTTGGGCCCATATTCTAGATGCGAAACATAAAGCCTTAGAATCTAAGAGTGAAAAATGCATTTTTTTTGGATATTCTAAAGATGTAAAAGGATATAGACTTCTTCAACCAAAATCCAAAAATATGATCATTAGAAGAGATGTTAAATTTGATGAAAATATATCGGCCTGCGAGCCTATTTCGGCGGGTGTGCCACATTTGGCCTACGAGCCTAATTCGACATATGTGCCACCTCTCTCTATCTCTTCTATTTTTGATAGAATTCCTTCTAGTTTAGATGATGACAGTGAGGATGACAATCCTCCTCCACCTCGTGAAGATATTCCTTCCACTCCACAACTTCCAAGATGGGTCCGCTCTACTCAGGATGAAGTAGGTTCTCTTGCAGGTGACCCTGCAAATCGACGACGTACATGTTCTCAGTTCGAAAGAGCCTCTTCCTTAATGGCTCAAGTTCCAGAAAATCCTAATATATACACCTTTGAAGAAACCTCTAGTCATCTAGATTGGGATGAAGCTATGAATGAAGAATATTGTTCCTTATTTGAAAACAATACTTGGGATCTTATTCCTCTTCCAAAAGGAAGAAAACTTATCAGATGCAGATGGGTTTACAAAACAAATTTTGGACCAGAGGGAAAAGTGGATAGACATAAAATTCGTCTTATTTCTAAAGTATTTTCACAATTTGAAGGCATTTACTATACTAAAACCTTCTCCCCTGTTTCCAAAATGAATTCTATCTGCCTTTTTCTTTCCCTTTTTGCCTCCTTTAAATGGGAATTCCATTAGATGGTTGTTAAATATGCCTTCTTACATGGGGATTTTCATGAATAAATCTACATGGAACAACCCCCTGGCTTTATCCAAAATGACTCTAGCCTTGTTTGTTGCCTTAGGAAGTCTCTTTATGGTCTCAAACAAGATCCTTGGGCTTGGTATGCCAAAATGGATAGATTTCTATTAGATAATGGCTTTTATAGGTGTCATTCTGACAACATTGTCTACACCAAGAAAGTGGGTAAGTCATTCACCATCCTTATTCTTTATGTTGATGATCTTATCCTTACTGGTAGTGATCCCAACCATATAAACAATGTAAATTCTATCCTCAAAAAGAAGTTTGAAATGATAGACTTAGGACACTTGCATTATTTCCTTATTCTTCAAGTCTTGCAATCCAAAGAAGTTATTATCCTCTCTCAGTCCAAGTATGCCTATGATCTTCTACGCCACTTTCACATGGAAGACTGTAATCCAACCCCTTCTACTTTTCAGTCTGGAGTCAAGCTTTCAGTCACTTGTACTACCCCTGAATTTGATGCTACCTTATACCATCAACTTGTTGGTAAACTTCTGTATCTAACCCATACCCATCCTAACCTTTCTTTTTTCATTGGTCTTGTTGCTCGATTTATGCACCAACCTCATGAAAGTCACTAGAAAGAAGCTAAAATAATACTTCGATATATTCGAGGTACCGTTCAGTTCAGGATTCATTACAGTGCAGGAGCATCTCCATTGTTGATTGGTTTCACTAATTCTGATTGGGCTGGTGACCCTGATGATCGAAAGTCTACATCAGGATATGTATTCACTCTTGGTTCAGGACCTATTACTTGGTCTTGTAAGAAACAAAGTTCCATCTCTCTTTCTTCGGCAGAAGTAGGGTATCGTGGTGCCATTGAAGCCAACAAAGAAGCCATGTGGCTTCGTCAGATCTTGTCTGAATTTGGTCCTCATCAGCAGCATCCAACTACACTTTGGTGTGATAACTAGAGTGCCATTCAGCTTTGCAAAGATCCAGTTCAGCACCAACATATGAAACACATTAGGCTTCATATACACTTCATCATAAAGCTCATCATGATCATGTTATTGAAGTACAATATTGTTCAACCAATGATTGAGTTGACGATATCTTTACAAAGGCTCTCACAGAAGTGAAGTTTACTAAACTTCGATCCATGATTGGAGTTCAGGAAAGTTATCATTAAGGGGGGATAGGCTCTAATGCCTCCTTCCTTCTCCTATTGTTTCACCTTTGTAAATCCTTCAATCCTATCCCAATTTTTTCTTAAGGGGGGATGTTAGGATATTCTGACACATAGGAAATAGTTAAGTATAAATTGGTCTAGTGTAGAGTTAGGTAAAGTGTGTTTATTTACTATGTACATTTGTAACTTATAATTTGACGGTCACAATTTGTAGTGATCCAACAGTTCACTCTCTCCTCAATATTAACGACACTTGATTTGTGGCTTAGCACCCGATTGGTCCATGATCTCAATTTAAATAGCATGGAGGGTCATTTTTCCGGTAACCATTTATGAGAGAAACATATGTAAACTTTCTTTTTTATATTAATAAATTTCCTGAAGTGGCCGCGTTGGCTCAAGCCCTGGTTTGTTTCCCTCTTCAAGGGTTTTAACCACGTGATACACTGGTGTACTGATTTTTGATCTGTTTGTGACCGGTGACCTTTGGTGTTTGATCTAAGGAACTTAATTTGTAAATTCACACAAGAATTACTAGGCAGATCTTATTTGGTTCACAGTCAGTTTCTTGCGCAGCATCATCACTCATCTGTCATGCAGTCACAGTCACATTAGAATAGTCATTGATAGTATTCTGGATCCAAATCTAGATCTGGACAGTTAAGATCACTTTGTACTGGTGATATATTGGATTGATGTTTGGCTATTGTAAATTTGTAGATCTATAGATCTAATCTAGTTTTTTCACTGCAAATTATGTATTGGGATCATTGTACCCTCTACTAAAATATTTTGAAGACACTCTATAGAAGAAGAATATTAGAAAGGGTTTCCCCCATAGTGGGGTTTTTCCCCTAGTCTTAGACCAATATTTGTGTCTCATGGTTGTGATATTATCTTCTCTATCGTTGCATGCATTGTTCTATCTTCAATTATAGTTTATGGTTATTTATATTGCATAGCTCTGAATACAATATTAATAAAAATCGAATTTGGGCTTAAGTAACTAATACAACATAGAACAATATTGAAAAATTAATAGTGGGTTTGTTGTTGTTTCCTCTTGGAGCTGGTATTTTTTCATTGCTCAGAATTTTTGGGGCTTTTGTGGTCTGTTGCCCTGCTTAATATCTCATGGCCAGCATGTTGTTGATGGCTGTCAATCCTCCTTCACCACTCATGGTTCTTCTTCGATGGAATTTTGTTCATGTTGCTACTCGGTTCCGTTGCTTGGGGGCTACTATTGTCTATCGTGGTGCTTCTAGTCTTCGTTCGATGAAATTTTCTTCCACTCACCCTTTTTTTCTCAGGTTTTTGGCATGTGGGTTTGCTTGTCGATGGGATTCAAACCATTTTTTCTTGGTTGTATTGTTGCTTGTACATGGGTTTTTTACCCAAACTTTTGTAATATCTTATGATTATTAGAATGCCCTATTTTTGGCATGTTTTTTGTAAGGACCCCTTGGGTCATTATGTTTAATTTTTTTCCTTCTATTGAGAGACCTCGCTTAAATGTATGATAATATTTGTTTCTTGGTGATGTATGTCTCTCAGAGAGCTAGTTTTTGTATGTCATTTTCCCTATTTCTTATTGCCTCTAGCGAGCTGCATTTATCATTAGCTCTCGATGTGAGGTGAATGCTTCCAACATATGTAGAATGTAATTCTGTTTTTTCTTTCATGATCAATAAAATTACAGGTGTTTTTCTTCGAAAAAAAATGTTAATGTTTTTGGATATGACTTTGAAGGCATTAAGTGAGGGGAGATACATCTCACATGCTTTGTTGGTTCTATTGATATTCCCCAACCTACATCCTTAGTATAACATTGCCTACCCTTAATTCAACCTTTTTACCATCTTGACTAAAACAATGTTGGCATGGTAAGTCGAATTAATTGGCATAACCCTCGACGCTCTTTTTTTTCTCTCAATATATATATCTTTTAATGAAAACTTGGAGGCATCCTCTTTTCTTCTCTAGAATATTTGGATGGAGGGTTGCTCAAGTAGTAGCTATGATATTGTATAATAACTCTAGATGACTTCATTGAATCTAAATGTGTAGTTTAAGGAGTCCTTGTAGTCAATATTCCTTGGGCCAATTTCTCAATTGATTGAATTAGTATTTGAAGATATATATATATATATATATATATATATATATATAATTTCAATTCTGATAAAAACAAGTGTGTGCAATGAAAACGTTGATAACCTTAACTTAGATTATATATATATATATATATATATATATATATATATATATAATTTTCTATATATTTATTTTTATTTTTAAGTTATAAAATTATTATATATATATTATATTTATTTTAAATTTTAAAATTTTAAAATTATATTTATTTTAAAGTTATAAAATGTAAAATTTTAAAGTGAAAAATTACCATATTACAATAAATATAAATTAATATTGTACAATTTATAACTCATTTCACTTTAGTAATATATAGCAAGTTGAATTGACCTCAAATCTTCCATATCGCTTTTCCAACGTAAATTATACCATTAAAACATTTCCTATGTTATACCATTAAGACATTTCGTATTTCACAAATATATTTGACCATATCAGAATTTGAAGATATGTAGTATCCCAATAGTAATCACATCAAAATATGCATTCCACATTTCATAACAAGTTAAGTCATTTAACGAGGTGAGAACAAAAAATTGAGGTTTGAATTATCTGACACGAAGTTGTTGGGTTTTCTTAAAGTTAGGTCATTTAAAGAGGGGAGCTAAAAAAAAATTGATGTTTGAGTTATCTCAGTTTTTTTTTCAATAAAGAGAAACCTTGAAACCACCAGGAAAATATATCAGTGAGGAAATTTATGAGAGTGAAGTACTATATTATCAGTTTCAGGACTTTGATGTGAGATGAACAAAGTGAGAAATCCATCCAGTTTCAGTAGTTTCAGTAGACTCCCTTGATGTGAGATAAACAAAAGGGAAATCCATCGATATTACGAATACTCAGCTTTAACTTTTAAAATATGAATAACCCAGCTTGAAAGTGTTAATTCATGAACATGATGGAAAATCCGCAGCCCATCATTGTGGCCTGAACACAAACAATGGTAGGTGATTGGCATATGTGGCCGCCCATGTGCGTTCTAATGATGATAATGATAATAATGGAGGTCAGGTGATTGAGTTCATTGGTATGTCAACCTTCCATGTCCATTATTCGTATCAGCGCGTGTCAATATGTAGAATGCGCATATTCTGATGGCAAAGCTTATCGTGTTGTGACAACATGTACAGGATCCTTATCTTGATTTCAACAAATTTATGAAATATTTTGATTTTAAGATATACAAATTTATAAAATATAACATAGAGAAACTAAGTTAAACTTTATTTTTGTTTATCAAATTTTCAAATATTTCAAAAATCTATATTCCAAAATATTTCACATAACTTAAACAAAGATTAGTAATTTTGTATTGTTTCATATAATCTTATTGATATTTCTATCTCATAATTTTATTGGATATTTAATGAGTCATCATAGGGGATGACAACAACTTATTTGTCTAATTGTGATTGTAGTGGAGGATTATTCAATTGAGTTGGTTTTCATAATGGGAAAGTGTAATAAGCCGCCATAGAGAATACATGGATCAACATAGATTTATCTTAAATCTGGATCTACAAAGTGCCGAGAAGGATCAACTCTCTCCTATTATTGATTTTTTACATTATTATTGTTATGTAGGCCCTAAGTATATTTTGACCCTTTAGACTCCTATATATACCAAAGAGATCTTGTCATTTGAATCATCCAAGAACTGTTCAGTTATGTGATGTAAAAGGAGGTTTCTCTCTCAAAAAAGTTTATTTTCAAGTCATATATATATATATATATATATATATATATATATATATATATATTTGTGATTTGGTTATATAAAATTTGGTGTCAAAGCTCTGGATATTAGGGTTTCGTCGCTTCAAACAAGTCATCTTGGAATATTTGCTATAACTTTTTTCTATGAGGCTTCAGAAGCTAAAATTTTGAACACGTGGAGTTGAAATCTTGATGAACATAATTTAAAATTTTCAAAGCTTGTTTCATTATATTTTCAGAGATTTGGTCCAAAGAAGTAAAGGTTTTTGCATTATCCAGAATTCATTCTAAAACATACATTCCGAGAAAATTCACAATAACGTTATCTTCGTGCATCGGATTTGAATTTTGTAAAAAGTGGTTGAAAGTGAAAGAAATGTAGTTTCCCGTGTATCATTTTTCAGGGTTGAATGTCGAAACAGTGACATGTGGCATCCCATACAAGTTTTTTGTACCGAACTAGTTCATAATCAGGACATCGTGGGAGATTTGACATAACTTAACCTTGAAGAATCCAATCTCGGTCTGACTCATGGTGTTAGAAAGGAGACTCGGAGGGCTACTACAAATGAAATTTCAGACCTTAGAGATCCAAAATTACATAGATACAACAATTTCAAGATCGAGATCCCAAAATCAAGGAAAAGGTGTGTGTTTTTTTAAATTTGCATAACTTTTGATTGAAAAAATATTTTGAAGTGATTCAAAAGGCATATTGAATCATAGATATCATTATTTGGTTATATATATATATATATATATATATATATATATATATATATATATATATATATATATATATATATATATATATATATATATATATATATATATATATATATATATATATATGCCCAGTAAACCAACAAAAATATCTACTATGACGCATGAAGAAGAGGAAGAAATGCAACATGATATATCAAAATTATGGGACCAAGAGCAACAAATTTCGTTCTTGCAAAGTGTAATAAAAAATGAACTTGAATCTAAGATGGATGGTTTAGAAGAAAAAATAAAAAGGAAAATGGAAGGTTTGAAGAATGGTTTAAAATTAGACATGGGAGTTTTTAAAGTATGCATGGACACAATGAATGTCAAGTTGGAAGGGTTGAAAAAGTTGCTGCAAGAAAGGCTTCCCGATGGTGACAAGGTAATCCATGAAAACAATGATGAGGACAAAATGGCTTCATGTGATACAATATGACCCAAATATTTCACTTCTTGGTGGTGACAAGGTAAACCATGAAAATCATAATTTCTAACTTAATTTTACATCAACTTATATAGAAATACCTGGGCCTATTATTGAGGAAGTCTCATTGCTGAAAATAAGGTTTGATTATATAATATGTCATCATATTTATAGGTAAAGGTATGAAGTTGTTTATGGGTTTTCCAAAGGAGCGCAACAAGCTTGGGGTTCATGGAAAATATCAAAGCAAATGGGCTTAGATCACTATGAGTATTATCATCGTCCTTTTATAGATGACGCACATAATGCTGAAGTTTGGGAATGAAGACATGTCGATTGTTTTTTTCTATGCAGACAGAATGTTGGACTCCTTATGGTGTTGTTTTGTTTCCTCTCTCGCACTCTCATACATTTTTATACTTAAGTTAGTAACTACATGCTTTTTTATTGATCACATACTCAAGTGATGTACGTATGGTTGGATCAACTATGACTATACTTTTTTGATATGCATGTAGGCATCTGCAACATGAAATTTTCACTCTTTAATGGTAATTACGATTTTTCTTTGGGGAAAAAAATTAGATTGAGATTTATTATATATGTTTCTAAAACATTGACATTTTCACCCATAACCCCCAATGGAAGTCCAATAAATTGAGGAAATGAAAAGAACAATTACATTTTTCATACACTCTTCCCTCATAGATAAGGGAATGTTTTGAATTTTTTTATTCTTTTTAAATTTGGTCCTATATATTTAGTTCCAAAAAATAATATTTGGAATACCTTTCCCCAAGTCTTATATAAGGATTAAAATCATTTCCTTTCTGTTTCTACTTCCTTTCCTACTGCATGTGTCATGAATATTTCTAGTTAAAGTATAAGTATAGAAAGAAAGATATTAATTCATTTTCTAATTATTTGGATCAACCTCTCCCCTAAAGAGAAACTTATTAAGGAAATTCTAAGAGAAATATTAATGTAATGATGATATATATGGATCTTTGTTTTTAACATAAACATATTTTTTTATTTGCAAGTATAAGTTCTAGGGTCTATTAATGGTCGTAAAAATTCCACTAACAACAACAATGGAGTGTAACTCAATGGTAGGTCTCAATTAAACCAACCCTCGTTTGTTGTAGAGATATCCACTAGTATGTGGCCTATTTGTCATCAAACAATTCTTGGAATTGACTAGAATATAATCCACATTAGAGAAAATTTCAGTGTAAAAGTACCCATGAAATTTCCAATTAATTTCCATGTCATAATATGTAAACTAATCAAAATTCTTTAAATTTAACAACAGGTACATGTAAATATTTTTTAGGGAAAGAAGAAAACTTAATTTTTTAATTGTATTTTTGGCTTATCTCCTTATAGGTTTATTCAAATTTCAAGTGTTAACATTCATTGGATGTGGAATTGATTCCACATCCAACGAGTACTCATTATGCATATTTTTTATAATACTCACATTGATCAAAATTGAAGATACATTAAAAAAAACATGTTGAACAAATTTTTTAATGTATATTCAATTTTTATCAATGTGGGTCTTCTCAAAAGTATGGATAATGAGTATTCGATGGATGTGGAACTTAATTCTACATCCAACAAGTGTTTACACTTGAAATTTGAGTAAACCTATAAGAAGATAAGCCAAAAATACAATTAAAAAAATTAGTTATCTTCTTTTCCCTCCAAAATTCATAACTCTTATTTTATTATTTTAACTATTATTTTATTATTTTTTCTTAGGAGGCCACTTTTAGGCTAAAATTTCCTAAAATGAATGTGAATTTATTAAAACTAATATAAATATGATCTAAATAACATATAATATATATTATCTAATTGTCGAACTTGATGGAGAGAAAAGCTAATTGATATTAGATACAAGATTAAAGCATTTAATATTGAATAAGTAGTAATTCGTTCATATTCAATAGTACATTAAGTTCATAAACATATCTCATTATTTTTTCACATACTTCGTTATCTTAATAATACAATATTTCTTACTAATATCCAATAATTAAATTTGAGACATTAATTGGTTCAAAAAAAAGTTTCACATGGAAAATATGGAAGAACAATAGAAAATGCATCTCATAGAAATGTGAAAATACCACTCAATATTCAACCAATAGAACCTACTTCAAATGATATTTTCTTTTGGCTTCAATTAAAGCTCAATAAAAATATACAAGTTTGAATTTAAATATTTGAGTTATTTTGGAAAAATTTCTAGCCAAAATCCCTCTCTTTCTCTTGATAGAAATATATAAGAATTTTGCAAGAAGCCTTTATTGTCTTTCCTTCCTTTCTTCCTAATAGTCTTTCCTTCCTTTCTTCCTAATATGAATATGCAAGTAGAATATCAAAGATTTAGTCCTTTTGGCAAGGAAAAATAGACCCATATTCAATGCTTTTAAAATCTTTTTCATCACATTATATCCAATCTTCTCCTTTTTGTTTCCTCCTTTTAAAAATTACTCTACTTTCCAAGTCATGCTTGGAGAATTTTATTAAAAATTGTTGGAACAATATACTAAAACTAGTGCAATATTTTTCCATTAATGGAATTGTTACAATATTTTCCTTTTCTGATCCAATGATTCTAGTTGTATAGAAAATTTCAATTTGTTATACATGCAACTTCACATGATTGAAGATGTTGAATTCATACTTTCTTTTATTTGACTATGAACCAATTTTTTTTTTCTCATTCATCCATTTATTCCATGTATCAAACATATTTAATATAGATATATGTATTTGACAAAAAATATTCATGGAGGAAAATGAATTGATATGAGGAACCTTCTCACAAATTTATTCCTTTTCTTTAGTATTATTAGCTTTATTTTCCTTAAATAAATTAAATAAACACTAGTTTTGTTGTACCTAGAGGAATTGGAAATTGCGTTCGTCTCAAAATCGCGTGACACGGGGTTGATTCCAACTGCTACCACTATAACCTCTAGGTGTATATGTATACCCCTTCCGCAAGCACAGGTGAATCGCGTGGATTTAACCTCAAACTTCCTCACACATAACACTCCATTTTCATAGCCATTGCTAATCTAGCTACCCCCAAGGGTTAATTGAAATAATAAATATAATATCAGTAAAAAATCATTATATTTAGAATAAATTAATGTTATCATCTCGGGCTTACATATACGTTAATTAAATCAAATAATGAATGAATTCAATGCAATTTATCATCCAAAATAATAATAAAAAATAACTATGAAAAATAAAAGCATGATGATTAGAATTTTAAAAGCTTCATATAACCTTTACTAATTTATTTTTTTCATGTTAATTTGATGGCTTTCATATCTAATTCTAAGAAAATTTTACTATGATTTCTTCGTATTTTATCTTCTTTTGATAGAGTAAATTCATGGCCCTTTCTATTTTAGTTTTTCACAGCATTATCATTGTTAATATGGAAAAAATAGTTTACCCAAAACATATTTAACATTGAAATAGGAACATAAAGACGAATTTATTTATTTATTTAGAAGTATAAATTTAATAGATACATATACATGAACTCCGTCACATCCATTGCACCAAACTGTCATTTGTATTCCTCGTACTTAGGCCATTGAAGGTCTCCTCCTCTCTCCTTCTACTCCGAAAGTGATGAATAATGAACAAAATATAAGGAATATGTGGGGAATACAGGGAAACTAGAGTTTTCTAATGAGGGGAGAAGCTTAAAACCATAAGATATAGATTTGGATATCAATGAATTTTTCGAGAGCTAGGTTGATATAATAGGAAATTACTTTTATCATACCCAAGGCATCATTATATACAAATAAAAATCAGTTGGGGTGCTTACAACATGTGTTGTGATAAGAAATTTCTTGTTTAAAGCCTAGGAAAGCACGAAAATGTGCACATTTATATTTTTTTGTGCATTTTGTAGGCATACACAAGTTTTGTTTGAGAAACTCATGAACATATGTGACTTTTTTTTATTAAAATCACAAACATACGCTATATGAAAAAAAAGGGTGTATAAATTTTTAAAATGTACTTCTTAAGAACTTTTCTGGGAACATCGAGTCTACCATAGGGAAAATGGATGATAAAGAAACCAAGATTTCATCTCAAGATAAGATATGACAAAAGATGTTATAACAAAACAACCATAATATGCTATGTAAATAATCTTAGTTTGTGTCCAATTACTTATGCATGCAAGAAAAAGGTTTCCATTTAGCTTTTTTTTACTAAGAGTATTGAAAAAACATGTGCACATCGTAGAAAGTACCTTGGATTCAAGAAATATTTTATAATTTTAGATTCTAATAAGGGAATTCAACCTCTGTGTTGTTTGAAAATTAGAGTGGCATCCATATTTCTCAACACCTAATTCAACATTATTGCCCTTTATTTTTCCAAGTGTTTTCCTTTTGGTATTTTTTTGGTTTTCTTATGTACAACCCTTTTGCATTGTACACAAGATGTTATGAATAAAGTATTTAAATGATGTCAACAACACTATAGCTAAGCATTCTTGCACAATGGCGTTACGCAATATAGAAAAAATAAATAAGTGCCCTAATAATAACTACATTCAATGTTTCATGAGCAATATGTGTTATGTGCTATGTTTATTATAAGATAATAAGGATTGTGTTTCTTGAATGACATTTGTCCTAAGTTAAGTGCACTATTTGCATTCTTAAATATTTGAAATAAATTCTATATGTGTCATGTCAAGAAAGTGTTTAATGTGGGGTTCACACTCCCTAAAACTCATTCCCAATTGTAGTACATGTTTTTTTGTTGGAAGAATGTCTTCGTAGCGTTCTCATGCCAAAAAAAATTCACTAATCCCTCAACTTCTCTAATTTACTTCAATAAAAGCAAAGTAACATACCACTAAAGGCCCACAAATATATTGTGTGACCTTTGTTCATGCTATCTCATCTAATATATCACTTTTGAAGGATTTTGACATTGTATTAATGATATAGAATGTATGTTTTAGTAAACAATTTTTACTTCTGATCTAGATAACCAAAAATTGTGACAAGATGCAGTGGGCTATATTATGGTCTTGAGGTCAAGTTTTTTTACCAAATCTTAAAATATCATTGGTAATGTTTCTAATGATATAATTACTTGTTTCTAAATTTTTAACCATTCTAATGCCTAGAATTGTTTTAAGAGTAGTCAAACTCTTGTATTTTAGACAAACAAAATTAATTTATATGTAGTTGCATCAAACATCAATTCAAAATATTCTTTAATAATTGTATAAGATTTATAATGAATAATCTAGTTTGGTAAGTTAACCTAAAATAAATTTTACCTCTTTCATCCACCAGAATGAGTTTATAAGTTCTTTGGTGCACACTGTAAAATCTAGGTAGATTGATGCAAGTGCATTTAACCCAGGTCAATTATTACTAGAGGAGTTAGTTTTTAAAGTGAGAATTTAATTATTTAATGTATTATTCTATAGTTTTTAGGAGAGAGTGATAATTCTTGTAAATAGGAGAAGATTCGAGAGGATTGTGGAAGGTTTGAGAAGATTATGGATTAGTTAGCTCTTAACTAGGGATAAGAGATTGAATGGGAGATTATAGAGATTAGATGAGAGATGTTAGGGATTATGAGAGATATTTTGTGGGTTAGCTTAGGATCTATAACCTCTTTGGGTTCTAATCCAATTGTATAAATAGAGGTGAGCCTATGTGGCATGAGGCATGTAACAAAAAAAATGTGGGTAGATTTTGCAAGTGAGTATGAGGAATAATGTCTGAGCATGAGGCCATGAGTTTTCTTGTAATTATTCTATTTATTAACTAAATATTTCTGAATATTTTGTGTGCATTCTTATGTTGTGGATTTCAGTTCAGTTTTGGTGTGATGTGTGTTTATTGATAAGTTGCAGGCCTATAGTCTGTGGCACTATCATTTGGTATGAAAGCTTTAACAAATACCTTGTGACTGATATCCTCTGTTAAGTTGCAACAATGATCGATGTTTTTAACTTGTGGAGAATTATGCAAATTGCGAGGACTATCAACCATCATCCACTATCTTGTACGAATCAAAAGCCTTGGAGTTAATCGACATTGAAAAATCATAATAATCTAGTTCATTTTCCAGCAGTTTGAAAATGCGCTGCTATTCAGAAACATTTCCCTTTGGAGACAGAGTTACTGGCTAGATCACTCAGTTGTAGACATTTCAGAGCGATTTCAAACAACTGCGCTCTTATCTCGGCCATCTTGTTGTTTAGTGAACTTCCACTAGTGCGTGTAGATTCTAAAGGGGAGCGCACTACTCTATTGTTTCAATTATTTTAATTTTTAACTGCATTCAGTCAAATGGCCAAACCCTTGGTGCCAATTATAATGGTAATTTGTATAGCTGGGATGAGAAGACTGCAATTTTGAATCAACCTATGTGGTTATGCATTTATTATTAAGGTATTAATTTTTTTGATTAAACAGTGAAGATTGGAGAGAGACTTGTGACTGCGTGGAGTAGTCAAAATGCATTGTATTGAGAAATCATAGTGCGTGAATTTTTTTGACCTCCCTAGAAAATAAATCATCGTGCTCACATTTTGTTGGCAGTGGAATTTTTTTTGAACCTATGTGTTATTCTTGGTATGCATACAAAAAAAAATTGGGGCATAAAGTGGTGTGCATTAAAAAGGTCGAAGATAGTTTTAGAAGTAACTTGGAGTGAATGTGAAATACGCCGAGTGATTTTTTTTAAATGTATTTTATATACCATTAAATGTGGACGTGAAAGTGAGTTGAGTGAATTTTTTCAAAGTGAGTTGAGTGATTTTTTTTAGTGATGGCTCTAAAATAATTTAAAATTTCCTCTGTGAAATATTTACGAGTTTAAAAGTAAGGTGAAATTAAATAATAAAAGTAAAAGGGTTGTATTAAAGCTGAAAGTAAATATTAAAGGCAAAGGTGAAAGTAAATGGTAAAATTAAATTGATTTTGTAAAGCATAGTGGAGGAAAAATGGTGAATTGTTGCACACGGTTTTGAGTGGGTGATATATGGTTTCATAAAACCATGTGTGGGTTTGAGAATGCATAGCTTCATAGTATCATTTTACCTTTTTAATTATGTGTTCCAAGTAGGTGAGTTATGAGAGAGGGGATTTATATGGTACTTGTAAAGGAGTTATGTTCTTTGTTTTAAGAACTTTTGTAAAGAGTGATATCACAAGGGATTGTTGAAAAAATGTCATGAAAGGAGTTGGAAAATTCCAAGTTGAAGCCAAGTTAAAGTTATTGTAAAAAAAGGGTGCATTTTTTGTTGTACCTGACACCCAAGATTCATTAAAATTTGATGTCAAATTACAAGTATGGAGTCAAAGGTTAGGTCGGAAGCTTGATTGTAATGTGTGCATGATCGGCGGATCCCAATACCCAAAGTTTGGTCAAAGTATTATAAAGACAATTTGAAGAGATACTGCAGTTGTTGTTTGCAAGAAAGAGGAGCGAGGAGTGCTCGGAAAGAAGGTTCAAGTGAAGTGAACCATTGGCCAAGTTCTAAGAGAAGATAACTTGGTAAAATTCCAATTGTAGGTTACAGTGAACAAGGTGAAGTTCACAACGGAAGATGAAGATGGATTGAGAAAAAATTTAGAGCAATGTCATAGCAGTTGGCTTTGGTAATGAAGAGAGAGAGATTGTTGAGTTAAAAGCACGATTGGACGTGTTGATAGATCTATTCCAAAGGCAAAGGCATGGATGGGTGATAAAGAAAATAATTAAATGGCTAATTAAACAGTTCATGGAAAGAAGACTGAAGTGCAAAATGAAATTTTTGGAAGCAGAGAAATTCCAGAAAAAAAAGTATACATTTGAGAACCTGAGAAAGGACGATTACTTGGTGACGACGATGAAGATGTGGACGTGGGTTCGATTCCCACAGATGTCGTTATAGATTGTTCGGAAGACCAGCATGAATACTTGAAGACAAATTCATCTATCAAACCTTATGATTTTAAATATGACAACTTGTTTTTGGATGAAGGATCTAAAATAGAAAATGATCTTCAAATAAATGGGTCAAATGTCAGCATGGGAGATATTGCAGCAGAACTAAAGTTCCTAGAATAATGTTTGGATAATTTAAAGCCGGAGTATGATGAAAAGCCTTCAAATCAACAAATATGGCACAACAGAAGCGTTGAGATGGAAAATAAAGATCAACAAAGGAACAATAATGCACACCAAAAAGAAGATAAGTTGGACATAGCAATTGAAGAGATTAGAAGATTGATGGTGAAAGTGTCCCAAAATAAACATATTGTAGGAAGGAAAGAAGATGGTAGAATAATTTTTATGAAACCGAACAAGCATACATCAATAAGTAGAAAAGGACAACCACATAACATCGATAACATGACAAAAAAAATTGATTTACTACAAGTGAAAATTTGGGATCCAGGAGGATTTTATCAATACTGATGGTCGAGAGACCATGATTTTCTTTTACCTTGGGAGTCTGATGCAGGTGCATCTAACCCAAGTCAACTATTTACTAGATGATTTGGTTTGTAAAGTGAAGATTTAATTATTTAATGTATTTTTCTATATTTTTTAGGAGAGAGTGATAATTCTTGTAAATAGGAGAAGATTCAAGAGGATTGTGGAAGGTTTGAGAAGATTATGGATTAGTTAGCTCTTAATTAGGGATAAGAGATTGAATGAGAGATTTTAGATATTAGACGAGAGATGATAGGTATTAGGAGAGATATTTTTGGATTTAGCTTAGGATCTAGAACTTCCTTAGGATCTAATCCAATTTTATAAATAGAGGTGAGCCTATGAGGCATGAGGCATGTAAAAAAATGTGTGTAGAGTTTGGCAGTGAGTGTGAGGAATGATGGCCAAGCATTAGGCCATGAGTTCTCTTGTAATTATTCTATTTATTAATTAAATATTTCTGAATATTCTGTGTGCATTCTTATGCTGTGGATTTCAGTTTAGTTTTGGTGTTATGTGTGTTTATTGATAATTTGCGGGCCTATGGCCTGTGGCACTATCATAGGCTTGATGGGCCAAAATTATTATGCACATCACCTCTTTGTTGTGGAGTTACAATTTGGAAGGATTTTGGACATGCTCATCTGTAATTTCTAAAATATTAGACTATTGAACAAGAGATTTCACAATAGGAACTTCTCCATCGAGAATTTGTGCACCTATGTCCCATCTAATTTCATCTATAGTATAATCAATAATAAGCACATCCATCATTGTTTATCAATCAACATCAACTTATAAGTGATTATTCATTGTAGATTCATATATTGTGTTAGATTCTAGATTATCCTTTGCTAAAATCTTGCATTTTTCCATACCTATCCTTTACTTTTCTCTTCCTTCAATGACATTTTCTGTTAGTTATTTTTTCTTTGACTGCTTTATTTTTTGAATATTTTGATTCAAATTAGAGAAATTTTGAGGTCTAAAATGGGCCTCCTAATAAAAATGTACAACCAAAATAAAATTTATAAGAACCAATAGAATTCAAGATGATGGTGTCAACTATGGGGGATGATTCACCATTTTTGGAGTAAAAAAGTAAAAAGAATAAAAAATAATAAAATTGTTTTTTCAACTAGTATTTTAAACTTTTCTCCCTAAGGTTTTACTCAAAAACCTTAAATTTCGAGTGAGAGTAATCGTTGGATGGAAAAATTAATTTCTCATCCAAGGAGTACCCATGTTGCATACTTTCGATGGACCCTGCTACACGAAAATTGAGAAATACATGAAAAAATGTTATTGTAATCACGTATTTCATGCATTTCTCTTTTTTTGTGTATCATGTTCCATCAAAAGTATGCAACATGGGTGACTCCTTGGATGAGGAATAAAATTATGAATCCAATGAGTGTTCCCGCTCAAAATTTAATTAAACCCATAGGGATATAAGTTGAAAATACGAGTTGAAAAAATAGTTTTTCCTTTTTTCCCTCTAAACATTGATTATGTAATCCAATCATATTTTATTATTTCCACTATTATTTTATAATTTCCTTAGGAGGCCCATTTTAGACCTCAAAATTCCTGTAATGCACCATAAATATTGGATACACTTACAATGAGACAAAAATTATCTTCCAATTACAAAAAAAAGACAAATTATTCTCGATCTCTCCCTCACCATCCCTCACATCTCTCTCTCTCAGCGACATGTCTCCTTTGTGTCATTTCTTTCTCTTTCCCACCCCTCTCCTTCTCTCTTTCCACCATAATCCCTCTCTTTTCCTCTCTTTCTCTATTTATCCCTCGATCCAACAATATCTCCTTCTTAACAACCTCTCTCTCTCTCTCTCTCTCTCTCTCTCTCTCTCTCTCTCCCCCCACGACTAGTACTATGTGTTATACATTGCATCGGGCAGAATGGGGGAGGGGGGGTCACATGGGGGGCGGAATATGGGGGTGGTAGCCCCCCTACGCGGGGTCCAAGGCAGCGCCCTGGGAATTTTTTTTTTATGCAGACCCAATAATAGTTGGGCGGACCCAAAAAGAGAGGACCTACCCATGGTTTTTTGCATGGGTTTTGCACATGATATTAGGCATGATGGTTTTCTTCCCATGGTATTTTGTAGATCCGGTCAAGGGAACTATGGTTATGTTCTAATCCAGGGTTAGTGGATTGGGGTTTATGAATGATTCAACATGTATATATATGTATTATAACCTTGAAAGCAATATAATGAAAAATAAATCTGGTAGTCCCAGATTTGGGATCTAGGGGAAAATCTATGTGCATATTTGTTTTATGTTCTCACCATTGTTTCTTTTTCTATTTTTAAGAATTTGTTTGTAGGTAGTTTCTCTACAGGGTTAAAACCTACACTCATGACTCTCCCTCCTCTATATCTTTATTTATCACCCTCTCCCTCCCTTTAACTCTCTCTCTCTCCCCCTCCCTTTCACTCTTTCTCTTTTCTCCTCTCACTCTCCCATGCCCATGTCTTCTCTCTCCCCTTCCTTACCACTCTCTTCTCTATTTTTTCTTCTTCACCTTATTCCATCTCCCTTCATATTTTTCTATATCCCCTTCCCTCCCCTTCATCTCTTCCTCTACCCCCCACTCTTTTCTCTCTCTCTCTCTCCTCCACCCCCTCTCTCTTTCTTTTTCTCGATTCTCCTCTCTCCATTTATCTCCATCTCTCTCTTTCCCTTCTCCTCTCTCCATTGCTCTACATCTCTCTCTTTTTCTCCCCACCCACACCTCTAAGTCTATATTTCCCTCCCTCATTCTATCTCTCCCCCCTCACTAAAGGAAATTTATAATAATTAATTATCAATTTATCATTTTCAAGGCTCTCAATGTAATATTTAAATATGGCATGAACAAACAAAAACATTTAACGATATTATAACCATATATAGTATTAAAATTTTGATTATTTAATTCAGAAACATGTTGGAATATCCTCCCAATGTTATCATCTATTTTCCAAGTTCAAAGTGACTGTTGTGTTTTAAAATTGGAAACTAGGACAAAATTCCACTTTGGACAGCTCATTTGATGGGGATGATGATTTCATTAAATTCCTCTTTTCGAGAGGACCAAAATCAACCTAAACATAATCAAACTTGGACAAGTAGTAACATGTTTTGAATTTATGCCGAGACATGTGCAAATTGTCAAGGTCGGCCACATAATCATGTAGGCTCATAAAGCCCAATGTATGTGTCTCTTGAGCCCCAACAACTTGTATAAATATAAGAGACATCAAACCTCATTTGAAATCAATCATCACACACATTATTCTCTCTCCTGATATGATTGGTTCGTATAGATTATTGGTCATATATTTTCTCTCACACGTGTGGCAAGGAGGACGAATTTAAGGGAAAATTAAAGAGTCAAAAATTTCAAGAATTGTTGCAGGCTTGACCAGAATTGACCAGGGTCATATTGACCTCCTTTGACTGTGGTTTTCATGCCAAAAATTTGATTTTGGAATCCCTTATTGATTGGCAAAGGAACCGAGGCATTCTTGGCACATTGACTGAGGTTGACCGTCGAGTTGACCACAAACTTCAAGTGTAGAATTTGATCGGGCTTGACCACTGATTTAGTGACCATGTTGGGCTTACTTTTACCACTTTAGAAGGCATGGTTTGACTTCCTTTGACCGAGCTTCATAGAGGATGATTTTCTGTTGCATTGACCATCGTTGACTTTCTTGTTAGGGAAGAAATTGATTGTTGTTGACTACTACATAAAATTATAGATTTGACATGGTTGCTTTGATCAACATTTGGAAAGTCAATTTTGACTTTATTTTTCTCTCTCTCTATTGAACATTTGGTATAATAATAAGCAGAATTGATCAAATGTTTTTCCCCATCTTGGGGTTTTTCCTTGGCATCTGCCAAAACTGGTATCCTCTTGTCATGACTTGTCTTTTGTATTTATGTTTTATTTTATTTCATCATTTACTGTCATATGATAATGGTTAAAATGATTAATAATGGATTAATGGAATTAATAAGGGGCTAATAGATTAATGAAGTCACTAACCTAAGAAAATATCATGTTAACTAAAAAAATTAACATGGTTTTAGAGCTCATGTGAGGACAATCCCAAGAAAGATAGAATGCAATCACTAATGATATTTTTGAAAAGACTCCATGGCCTCCTTCCTCTTCAAAATTAAATGCTTCATCACATAAAATACAAAGGCATACCTAGGACTGAGCTCCTTGTACCATTAAATCAAATTCAGCGCATCAAATGAATTATGTATTCAGCCTTAAGTGCATGCCTACCATCAAGTAGTTTTGGTCCTGATTTAGGGTCAAAACTTCTCTTATGGAAATACCCTTGGGTTTAATTTGTTTTGGGATGTGGTGTCTCGCTCGAAATTTATTCTATGTTGCGGTTTCATGTGAAGACATGGCTGAAACAATATATGTGCGATGGAGTTCCGAGCATCTTAGCATTGATATTTACCCATTATTTTCTCTCGGTACATTTCTATAACATTGTTTTTGGATGTATTCAGCTAGGTTGATCCAAAGTAATCCCAGTATATTATTATTGGGATTTATTCATCCTTGTATTAAGGCACAACTTGTTACATAAAGAAGTGGGTAAATCTACAAAAGGTGAAGTCAATACCCAGTTTCCTAAATTCTCTTCGGCCTTCTTTCAAAAGGACAACGATCATAAGGATGGATTCTTATAAAATATTGGACTTATGGGTAGCTTAATAAATTCATTTTGTGAAGGTAAAGATACATATATGTATCTAGATCTAAGGCAAATTTAGTTGGGGGTCCTCTTAAGTATATTCTCTGAAACATTAATTGAAGTATGGCCTACAATCGTGACTCACCTTGTTTGTAGTTGTTTTTCTGAAATGGACTCACGCTCAAACAGTAAAGTTAAGGCATATGTCTCATAGTTGCTTGTAATAATGTTATATAACGTTGTTTAAGATGTTATTATAATCCTCATTATTGGGCCAAGAGGTGCATTCTACAGTCCAGTATGACCTTATGTGTAAGTATGTCGGAAGCCAAAATAAATAAATAAAACTAAAGAAATTTAAACAATAAAATTAAATAATGTCGACTTAAACAATAAATTACATAACCATATAAATAAACAAAATAAAATTTAAAATAAATTTAAACAATATAAATTCAAAATATGAATAGGTTTAAGAAAACTTAAGAAAAGATATCGTAAATAAATAAAAATATAAATAAACTTGATGTATGGTAAAACCTCTTTTTATACTTACTCGGGAGGTATGGTAAATAAATAAAAATATAAATAAACTTGATGTATGGTAAATAAATAAAACCTATTTTTATATTTACTCCATAAACCTCTATATTTACAAAAACTCAAAAAGAGGTTTTATTTAGGTGAATCCTATGGGCCAAATACCATGGGACAAATTATTATTAATACCATGGGCCAAATACCATATTTATAAAAGAGGTATGGTAAATAAATAAATATAAAAGAGGTTTAAAGAGGTAAGGTAAATAAATAAAAATATATCAAATAGGATTATAAATCAACATCTAATTATATATGAAGTCTATGGCCCAAATACCATAGACTAAATTATTATTAATACCATGCAAAAAAAAACATTATTAACCCTAGCATTAATATTAAATTATTATTATTATTATTATTATTGTTAAATCTAATAGTCATATTAATATATTATAATATTAATATTATTAATTTTAATAACTTTAGATTAATACAATATTAAATTTTTTATATTATAATATATCATGATATAGGTGAAGAAATAGGGGAAGTGACAAGGGAGAGATGTACTGAAGGAGAGCGAAGAGGATAAATGAAGAGAGAGAGAGGGAGAGGAGTGGGAGAGATAGAGAATTGTAACAAAGGGAGGGAGACATAAATATGAAGGTGGGAGAGAGAGAAGGAGAGAGGATTGGAGGGTAGAGAGAGAGAGAGGAGGGGAGAGGGAGGGGGAGGTAGGAGAGAAATGGAGAGAGAGGAAGGATGAGAGGAGGAGAGAGGGAGGGATAGAGATATGGATTTGGAGGGGGAGAGAGGGAGGGAAGAATAAAGGCATAGAGTGATAAGTTGAGAGAGAGGGAGTGACATGGGAGAGATGGAGAGAGAGTGTGTATGTTTATGGGTGAGATAAAGAGACATCGTAGTGATGGAGACAAGGGGGGAGAGAAGGAGAGAGAAGGAGAAAGGGAGGGATATAATAACATAGTTGGATAGAGAGAGATAGATTGATGGGGGCAGAGAGAGAGAGAGCAGGGGGGATACATATAGGGAGGTGGGAGATAAAGGGAGAGAGAGGACTTGAGAGGGAGGAAGAGAGGGCTGGGGGAAGAGAGAGGATTGTAGGGGGGGAGAGATAGATAGAGTGATGGGGGAAGAGAGAGGGAGGTAGAAGAGAAAGGGAGAGAGAGGAAAGAAAAGAGAGGGGACTTGAAAGAGAGGAGGAGAGAGGGAGGGATAAAGAGATGGAGTTGGACGGGGATAGAGGGAGGAATAGAGAGATGGAGTTGGTTGGGGAGAGAGAGAGGGAAGAAGAAATACATATAGAGTGAGTAGTGGAGAGAGAGAGGGAGTGACAATGGAGAAATGGAGAGAAAGTGTGTATGTTTTGGGGTGAGATAAAGAGACAAATTAGAGAGATGGAGAGAAGGAGGGAGATATGGAGGGGGAGAGAGAGGGAAATAATAAAGACATAGAGAGTGAAAGGTTAAGAGAGGGAGAGATAGGGAGTGATCCGGAAGATGGAGAGCAAGGGAGTGATCCGGAATATGGAGAGAGAGGGATAGAGGATAGAATGAGGGAGAGTGAGAGGAGGAGGGGTTGATAGATAGATAGATTGGAGAAAGAGAGTGTATGTTTTGGGGTTTATATAGATAGACAGAGGGAGATAGAGATATAGATGGAAGGTGAAGAGAAAGAAGAGATAGATGGAGACAAGGAGGGAGGGACAAAGATATTGATAGATATGGAATGAGAGAGCATGTTTGTTTCGCGTGATGTTATAAAGAGGCAATGTAGGAGAGATGGAGGGAGATATAGATATATATGGAGAGGGGAGAGAGGGAAGAATATTTCTTGCACTAGATGAATTTATTTCAATGTAGATGGTGATTTATAATCCTATTTGGTTGTTTGCACTAGATGCATTGATTTTAGTGTAGATGTTGATTTATAATGATATTTGATTACTTGCACTACATGCATTGATTTCAATGTAAATGATTTCTAATAATATTTTATTTCTTTCACTAAATGCATTGATTTCAGTGTAGATGGTGATTTCTAATCCTATTTTATTGCTTGCACTAGATGCATTAATTTCAATGTAGATGTTGATTTCTAATTATATTTGATTGCTTGCACTAGATGCATTGATTTCAATGTAGATGATTCTAATCCTATTTGATTTCTTGAAATAAATGCATTGATGTCAGTGTATATGGTGATTTCTAATCATGTTTGATTGTTTTCACTAGATGCATTTATTTCAGTGTAGATGTTGGTTTTTAATCCTACTTTCTTACTTGCACTAGATGCCTTGATTTGAGTGTAGATGTTGATTTCTAAACCTATTTGATTACTTTCACTAGATGCATTGATTTCAGTGTAGATATTATTTTCTAATCTGATTTGATTTCTTTCATTAGATGCATTTATTTCAGTGTATATGCTGATTTATTATTTGATGTAATTGGATGTATGATGGTACATTAATTTTCGTGTAAGCACAAAAACTTATTGACAATGTATATTGATTTTTTTGTTATAGTAATTAAACCTATTAATATTGGAGAGAAAGAGAGACAAAGTATGATGTTTACTACAATAGCTCGAATTAAATATTTAAATGGTTTATGATTCCAAATGTCCTTTTCATATAATCGATATCAACAAATTACAAAACTAACACGGGTGACATTAAGAATAGTAGAAGAAAATAGTTTGAGATTGATCACAATGAAGACTATTTTTAAATGACTACATTCTTATTATTCACATTTTCTATCATTCAATATTATTACATTGTCACTTTGCATTCAAAATTTTTATTTCATCATTTTTCATCATTAAAGTTATTTTACAATATTTATCATCTCAAAAAATTGAGGTAACTATGAAAATTTAAAATTAAAATGACTCGATAAATCTCAGAAATATTTAGCATATTTAAAATGGTTATATCAATATTAGATATATTTACATATTATTGATAAAATTAATCATATGTTCCTCATATTGTCGATAGATTTTCCTTGGCTGCACAGGACTGAAACCAGCCTAGATCCATCTTAACTCCGGATCTATCAAGCACCGAGAGGGATCAAATCTCTCGAGGTGAAAACCTTTCCCCAAGTTTTGAACTCAAAAAAGAGGTTTACACCTCGAGAGATTTGATCCCTCTCAGCGCTTGATAGATCCGAAGTTAAGATGGATCTAGGATGCTTGTAGCCTTGTACAACTATGCAAATAAGATCTAAATTGGATCGATTGATCTATTCGGATGCCCTCCAAAACCTGTTTAAATATTGTATCCAATTTAGTGCACTAATATTTATAAAGTATTCCTAAGGCACTTTTGGCAGTTCAAGTAATTTCCCTATCACAGATCTAAAGGATTCATTACTCAGATATTTGTGTTTGCTTCACCTCTATTCTATATTTAGACACATCTGCAACTTTTGACACTGAATTGATACATCAAATAATTTTTTGAAGTAGGAGCAGTGGCTTATCAAGGCCTCAATACATAGTTCTATAGTATTCACTAAATAGAATAAACTTGCTTGCTACAATATCAAGGAGAGAGATATGATAGTGTTACAATAACCTTTAACCTGCTACATATTATCCTTGATAACCTTCAGTAACAAGGGTGATATTGAAATCAAATGTAGATGTGACAGTGGCCCTTACACAATTACATTTAAAAATGAACTTAATTCAAGCCTCTAGCATAAAGAAAAAGGAACCGAGACTCCTATGTGTAAAGGCTCGTCACCTTTCTCTTCATTTTTGGAAAATAGCACAAAAGGATTATTGCATCTATACATACTACAGTGATAAGAATATATAATGAGAGTATAACTCTCTGTATGACATTCATGATTTTCCCTTTCTATAGTCACATGATTAACACGTATCAGTTGAGCCAGCCCGTGGACATTTTTTTATTTATAGTGGCTACACAGGAAACCTATACATTAATAAATTTTTAATCACAAACATCAAGTAGTGGAAGCATTTTTTTTTGTAACAGAGTTAGTCCTCTTTCAGTTTTGAGAAGAAACAATCTCCTTGAAATATATTATACAGTAATAGGAAAATTCAAGTAGAAGTGCAAAGATTTTAAAGTCATGACACTAGGCAAAGATCTTAGATCTCCCTGCCTGGAAATATGAAGACCTAAAGTTATCATAAAAGTCAAGGATAGAGCCCTATACAGTAAATATTCTTAGCCACCTCACAGTTACATGTAGCATTAGTTCTGTTATGTGTGGCACTACCCTATGTATGGCATCTCAGCATATACAGCTCAGCAACATTTATGGTCTCTTTTCAGTCCAACGTTACCTATGATATCGTTACAGTTCAGTAGTAGTGGTGATATATCATAGACCCAGTAAATTGATGACAGTGTTATAGTCTTGTTCACAAACGAAGTTTTGAATAAGACATATGTAAACGTTGGATAGCTTATATTTAGAAAATATCATCTACTAGGATAAGCTACAGGAATATGCCAGTAAAATTAATTGCAGCACATTTGACTTTGATAAGGGGTACAACACACTTGAAGCTTTCATTCTTGAAGAATATCTAGGAGAAAAAGTGCATGTAAATTTTGAATAGTTCTTTTTAATGACCCTTATCGCATGAAAACAAAATTGCATAAAAAATTCTATGACTTCTCAAGAACAATAAACAGAGGACCCTAATTTTGGCATCTTGATTGGGCCATTGAGCACTTTGATGTGTTTTTTCAGGATCTTGTGAAGGATGGTCTTATGAATATGAATGATTAGATGTGAAGGACTCTTTCTCATCATGTATTGGTTGATTTAATGTGTTGGTTGTAGTCATCTAGCAATGAATGACAATGCAATTATTTTGGGACAATTGCATGGAAGGATTTCTTTGCTCTCGTTGAAGAAGGACCGTGATGATTCTTTATAATTTACTCTTTGATCTGAAGCAAGATTCCTAGAAGTTTGTTGTTGCATTTTCCTGGTGGAAAGTCTCATCCCTTGCATGAGAATCTCATGATTGAAAGCTAGATGTTCATGTGAAGTAAGGCTTCAGAGGGAGCTATAGAATCCCCAAAATTATGATTTGATGACTCTTCTTGCCCAATGTCTATTGATGAAGGAAAGTCATGGCAGTTGATTATGATTATGATGACTCTGATGATGCCTTGATATATCCTAGTTACTTGAGAGGCTACATGGAAACTGCATGATTATGATCATGGGAAAATTTAGGGTCTAATATTAATAGGTGGGCTAATTTTCCATGTTTTTTCCAAAAAAAAGATTCACCAATTTCCATTTTTTTTAAATTGATTCGCCCAAATTTTACAATATAAACTAATTTTACCCTAAATATCACCAAAAAAATTATATATACTAATATAAAATAATTAGAAACCTAAATAATTTTACAAAACTATCATAAAAATTTTGCAATTTGCATATTGGGGACTAGTAAGATTCACCAAGGTTTCTAAATTTTAAGATAAACTTCCATCCTTCAAATTTTATCTAATGATTGATGACTTTGGCACATGGACCTAAGGAAAATGGATAGGATACAAGTGGTTTGAAGATCATGTTTTAGAAAGGTCACTTTCCCTATTCAGAGGGAGTTATGGACAAACCATGTTGATTGGATTTTAAATACGAAATTATTGATGATGTCTGATTGATGACCCTCTCATTTATCAATGTAAGAGGGAGTTGAATTTTAAAATTCAAGATGGAAGAACTAGCCTTGATGCATTATTCCTTGCACTTAAATTTCCAATGAGATGGAGAAGTTGTTGGTCTGCATATGTATATCTTGTGGGATCCATGGTGTTCTTGATAAAACACCCTATCAGTCATATGCCTTGCTATGAAGACTCTGAGTCGAATTATGGATGAGCCTCATATATTGGATAGCTGCTTATTGAGATATATTTTTATTTTATATAAGATTCCAAGAATATTCTGATGTTGGCTTGGTTGGCATTGTGATGGATGGAAAGAGAAAATATAGTAATATATCTCTTGATTCAGTTACTCTGGAAGCACTATTGAGGTTGAACGTATATAGCAGCAAGTATGGATTATTATGAAGCCAGGTGGTTGAGGAAGCTCTTCAGTGAGCCATTTGAGCATGTGTTGGTAACCATCATTGTATATTGTGATATTATTTAGTGGGATTCATTTTTCATAGAACAGTTCCAAGTATTGGGCATCGCTTTATCTTGGTATGGTACATTTAAGAGTTACCAAACTCCATCATTGTTGGTTTTATGAGCATATTATTGTCATCCTTACATAGCCTCTTGGTAAGGTCAAGATTATATTTCTTTAGAGAGAGGTTGGGAACATGAATATACCTTACTAAGAGTGTCTTGGTTGAATATTGATCTCTGGGAGCTCCTAGGGGCATAGGGCACTTCTTGGAGCTATGTGTGACCATGGGGTGAGTGGTTCACCTTCCCCTATTGGTACATTGTGTACAGGGTGAGTGGTTCACCTTCCCTTGTCATACTCCTTGATCATATATGAGAGCATAGGGTGAGTGGTTTTCATTCCCCTATAGTTCATAATATATTCATAGGATGAGTGGTTCACCTTCTCCAATGGCATATGAGCAGGATCAATGGTTCACCTTCTCTTGCGGATACATGAGTGAGATGCATATAGGCTAACATATGGACATGTCAGTGGGATGCGATTCATCCTTTCCCTACATGTAGGATGTGCATTCCCTATGATCGATGGTTAACATGTCGGTGGGATGTGGTTCTTCCTTCCCCACGTGTAGGATCCTTCCTACAATTTTTGGTTGGAATGCATGTAGGATGTGTTTCATCCTTTCCCTACTCTCGATGGTTTGCATGCATGTAGGATGTGGTTTATCCTTTTCCTACAATGGTTGTGACATGTGAATGTAGGATGTCTTTTATCCTTTCCCTACGTGTAGTTGTGAGCAGGATGTGATTTATTCTTTCCTTGTTGCCCCAGCATCATCCTACCCATGTAGTCTAGGACACATGGGAAGTACCTCTCATCTGGCTAATGAGTTGGGAAAATTGGTTAGGGACCATAGCACTATCGATGGATGCATCATGTACTACCATATTTCCTATGACTAGGATGCATGGTGTTCAACAACTTGATTTGGTATCAAATCCGATTTGGGTTCTACCCCTAGACTAACTTTGTCGATGGAGAGTGACAAGGTCTTATGACTCACTCTCGATAAATTCTTATTCATTTTTACATCAATTTTCAGCATAGTAGATACGAGATTCATATATGGTAAATGATGGCATGATGACATGATGATGGATGGATTGGTAGGTCGAATTCTCCCAAGTTGAGAGGGAGTGTTAACATTGGAAAATAGGGCCAAAATCCACTTTATACAAATCATTTGATGGAGATGATAATTTCATTAAATTCATCTTTTCAAGAGGACCAAAATCGACCTAAATATCATCCAATTTATACAAGTAAAAATATGTTTTTTAATTTATGCCCACACATGTGCAAATTATCAAGGTCTACCACATCATCATGTAGGCTCATAAAGCCCATTGGACGTGTCTCTTGAGCCCCAATGACTTGTATAAATATAGGAGAACTCAAACCTTATTTGGAATCAATCATCACACATATTCTTCTCTCTCCTTATCTGATTGGTTCGTACAGATTATTTGGCATATCTTTTCTCTCACACACGTAGCAAGGAGGACGAATTTTAGGGAAGATTACAGAGCCGAAAATTTTAGGAACTATTGCAGGTTTGACCAGCAATGACCAATGTCATATTAACCTCCTTTGAATGTATTTTTCATGCCATAAATTATATTTTAAAAGGCCACATTGATTGGCGTAGGAACCAAGGTATTTTGGGCACATTAACTGAGGTTGACCACAAAGTTGACCGCAGACTTCAAGTGCATAATTTGACCAGGTTTGACTAATGATTTAGTGACTATTTTGGGCTGAATTTGACC